>CM057075.1:10677500-11277500 GCA_029379335.1 Thymus mandschuricus
GGTATTCTTCCGAAATTAGCCGTGGTTTTATTGGTCTGTATCGAGCAGGTTAATAAATTTATTTGAACTAGTCATCAGGTTCATCGGAAGTCTCCTTAAAAGCGGTCGGTGTATACACACCGACGTACGAACCAGCATGGCCTTCCTCAAGAGTCCAAGAAGACTTCAAAATTTGGATCTCCACGTGTCATTACGACTATGGGTTGCGGCATGTCCCTGATCAAATCGCCACGGTGAAAGCCGGAGAACTAAAGGCGATGATACGTTCCGAGTTAGAGTGGAGCCCACTGGTACGTTGTTTTTAATATAATCTTGTCGAGCCATGGTTTTATACTTAATAGACGCTCTGAAATTTTTTACGTTGTTACAGGTGCTTGATATGGCTCTCATGACTCTACGGAAACAACTTCAAGAAGGTGTTCGAGTTCTCCCTCCATACACGGGTGGTGTAGTTATGATATGCAATACGCAAGTTCTGGTATGTTCATCTTTACCCTGATTTGAAATTGAATTTGGTATGGAATTTATAAATATGAATTAAAAGTCGGATAATAGACCCGGGGATTAAAATCACGCCGGATAATATTCTTCGGAAGTAAATCACGCCGGCGTGAATGAGTCCCGGCGTGATTTACTTCCCGTGCGTGTTTGTCCGGCGTGATTTTAATTCATAGCCCTATTTTACGTTTAAATTATTATTGGCATGTTTTAATTGTGTTTTTAAATGGCATTTAAGGTGGATCTGAAGGCGACCTATGAACGCCTTACGAAACACGTCGAATTCAAGAGACTTGGTGACGATAATGCGGTGAGGTTCCATTGGATATTGCAAAATTGGGAACCGACGGCGTACTTATCCAATTTGATGCGAAACCGGTCACCGACATACGAAACAACTAACTGGTGGCACACACAAGTGGTATGAACGAAACAATAGTTATTAGTACTCTAATTTTCATAAGTGTTTGTTCGTATAATCATTAATGTCTCCTTCTATATTGTTTAGGTTTTTTTGCCTTGGGAGGTTCAAGATCGTTATGTTGGGGTTCTCCTAAACATACCACACAAGCAGATTGTTGTGCTGGATCGATTGTTCCACAGCTTGGACAATGCTGGGCAGAAACAAGTGCAAAAGGATTTAGGTGCATTGATGATACTCCTACCGTATTGGTTGATGGTAGGCGGTTATTACGAGAATAACGTCTACAACATTAAGGCTCCGGAACCTGACCAGGCGAGATTTAAGTTGGTCTTTAGGAGGAGAGATAATGTAATTGGGAGTGAGTGTCCCAAATGCAGTGCCGGGGTTACGTGCTTGAACATCGAGCATGCATTTAGCGGGAGTCCAGCCATAGAGGCCGCAACGAACCGTTGTTGCAGCTATAGGAATTTATATGCTTGTAGAATTTTTGGATATTCTACTGTTTAAAACGACGTGGATTTGACTTCTTTGCAAATGTTTAGAATTCGATTGCATGTTTCGAGTTGAATTATAATTATAATCGTGTAAATCATTTATATTATAATTATAATTATATTTAAACGGCAATGAAAAAAATCACGCCGGACAAAAGCCCCTGGAATTAATATCACGCCGGGATAACATCACGCCGGCGTGTTATGCTTTCCGGCGTGATTTGTCCGGCGTGTTTTAGGGTTTGAAATAAATATTGATTTTTTATTCATAATTATGTTAAATAATGATGTTAATATCACTTAAAACATTGTCTAAACATTGAAACAACGAGTTTTAGAATAAACATTCCACTAATAGGTGCTACTCAATCGTATTGGTTTGCACAAGGTTGCCTTGCACCGTGCTGTTCGCCGCATTGTCGACATCTCCGAGGGGCACGCCTAATTGTCCTTTCTCGTGCCCCCCTCCGTCTACGTTCCGGTGGTCTCCCCGGTTGACGTTCGTACGGATTGGGTAGAATTTGTACACCGAGGTAGGCACTCGGCACTGTCCACTCTTCTTTTTTAGGAACTGGAAATATTCGACGGTTGTAAATCTTGCAATAGGTATCCCTCCTGTAGTAGTGGGCAATGTACTGATCTACCGCCTGGCCATTTTCCCTGTTGAAATAAATAAATGTCATTCCGTACACAAAATATTGAATTGATTGAAAAAAATATTACTTACATCATTGCTGCGATCGAGTGTGCACACGGTATGCAATCGAATTGCCATCTGTGGCAGTCACACAACATCTTCTTCAAGTCCACGTGGTATACGTTATCTAGTGTCTGCACTCTGAAATGTGGGACGTCGAGGCTGATCCGTGTGACCTTGTACCTATGCGACATTTCCAACTGGACTCCGATTTTTCGCCGCGCCTCTTCACATATGGGGTGGGTGTCGTTTCGACCCTTGAGTCTTCTCTCATCGAACCACTTCTCGATAACGAGCTTCGCAGCATCGAGGCAAGCAACTATAGGCAGTCGACGTGCCCAGAGGAGGGAATTGTTGAAAGACTCTGCGGCGTTCGATGTCATGGTACTGAACCGGCGAACGGGGCACATGCTCCGAGCCCACCTAGCGGGTCCGTTGCCCATAGCCTTCTGGTACGCCTCGGGGTTGGTGTTGAGCATCGATGCCATGATGCTGTGGAATTCTCTCTGATCGTATGTGTACGCAGCTCTCTGGAACATGGCACCGATAACCATGCCGTATGTCATGTGCTGACTCAAGTGGTAGTAACACAACCCATGGTGCGCCTCCGGAAACACTTGAGCTACGGCATACTCAATCGAAACGTGCTGGTCAGAGACAATCAGCACGTCAGTCAAGTTCCCGTAAGCCCTCCTCAGACCCCTCATGAACGAGGTCCATGAATAGTGACTCTCCTTACGCCCTACGCCGTATGCCAAGGGAAATAGCTGTTCGTTCGCATCCTTCGCTACAGCTACGAACATGACGCCGCTGTTCTTGCCCTTCAGGTGAGTGCCGTCGACGGATATCACCGGCCTGATATGCCCGTATTTGTACGCCGCAATAGAGGCAGCTAGGGCAACGAACACCTGTCGAAATTTGCACTCGTCATCTATGTCGAGATCGGTGACTGTGCCGGCGTTTGAAGTCTCGAGAGCATGGAGGTAGGCGGGCAGATCTTGGAACGACTCCTTGTGTTTCCCGTAGAGAATCTCCACGGCCTGATTCCTCGCCCTCAAGCAGACGTTGTAGCTCGCCTTAATGCCGAACGACGTGAGCAGCTCGTTCTCAATGATCCTAGGCTTCATAATCGCGGAGTCGCGCAGGATCCTCTTCGCAAAGTACGCCGCAATAACTTTAGATCGGACCTTCTTTTTTTCGATTGTCCCAGTGTTGGGCCCGCATGTGTGTTCGGGTTCAAACACTGAAATGACCCAATTCCCGCCCTCGCTTACAGCACGAATGTTGAAGCGGCATTTTTTGTCCGACGTGCATCTAAAGACCAGCCTCGTCGTATCCGACCACCTGGGGTAGAAATTTTTTCGACTCTCCATCTGCCACAAACCAACGGCAATATACATATCATCCTTGCTTTTGAAATATGAACCATATCGCAAATCGAGGATACTTGCGTCTTCCTCGTTGAACACTGCAGATTCTGTAGCCTGGAGTGGGACCACCGGCACTAACCAGTTCCTCATGTGCTCCGTATCAGTATCCAGAGGTGGTTGGCTCCTACCGTGCAGGTCCGGAAACATCATAGCCAACAGTCGGTTAAACCCGCCTTCTTCAGCTATCCAGGCGGTCCACTCGGCCATTAGGGCCCTAGGAATTTGCCTTCCTTCTCTCAATACGTTCGACTGGTCGCTGTCCTCGGTGGAGACGTCCCGCGACGGCTCATATTCATCCTCGTCGTCATCGTCGTCGCGCAAGACATCATCTTCGTTCGGATCCTCCTGCTCAACCCTTCCTGATGTATGATTCAGGTCGGGTATTTGATCGTCACGAGCATCTTCGGCACGATGAGACGAACTGCCTCCGAGGTTGTGGACTTGATACACCTGTTCATCCCAACGGGTGGAATTGATGTTCTCTACGATATCATCAAGCGTCGAACGCAAGTCCTCCGTGTTGCCATACGTGTTGCCAAATTCGAACGAAGACGGTTCCTGGTACGACGGGTCGAATTGAGGGATATACGAAGAAGATGCACCGACATGTGAAGACGAAGCCCCAACATGTGAAGACGAGCCTCCATTGTTTAGAATCACGTACAATTCTGGGCTAATGTACTTAGTGCATAGCTCAACCACTTGCTGGTCCGACTGCAACTTCGATTTCCTTGTACGTCCAGTGCTCTCGGATAGCGAGAAATAGAACATATCAAAATCACTACCGAGCAGGTTGCAACAGGAAGCTACCATACATCTCAGCCCGTAATATGTGAAATCACTGCACTTGATTACAACCTCGTTGCCACCCTCGTACCTTCTTCTATTCCATTGACCTCCGTAATAAGCTTTTACGTCGACGGAATCCATCTACAATATAAAATGAACTCAACTTAATTCGTATGTCTCAAATAACTCATTAAATGAAAGGTTTAACTATAAAATATGTGAAAGACTTTTTTTCATACTAATTTTACATTTTTCACGCCGGAGATATGTAGCCGGAAAGCATATCACGCCGGCATGATTTACGCCGGCGTGATATACTTTCCGGCAACATATCTCCGGCGTGAAAAGAAAAAAATTTCTTGTTTTATTTTTTTACTTCATATTATGCTATAGTATGGCTTAATATACTCACATACAACGTAAAAATATTTAAACGAACTTCTAATACACATAAAATAATCATTAATTCTCTACAATTAATTCGTATGTCTCAAATAACTCATTAAATGAAAGGTTTTACTACAAATTATGAAACAAAACTTTTTTTCCATTCACTATCCATTTTTCACGCCGGAGTTATGTGGCCGGAAAGAATATCACGCCGGCGTGATTTACACCGGCGTGATATTTATTCCGGCAATATAAATCCGGCGTGAAAAATGTCAGTACTCACATTATAAAATTTTCATTCAAATTATGCTATAGTCTCGTTTTATTTGCACACATACATTGCAAAAATTATAAATTTAACTCTTAATATACATATCAAAAATGTATAATTCATTCACAGATCTCAAATACTTTATGAAATGAAATCATTTAGTATCATACATGAAACATAAATAAAAAATAAATATAAATGGTGCTTTTCACGCCGGATAATGTTGACCGGAATATATATCACGCCGGCGTGACATGTATCTGGCGTGATATACGTTCCGGCCAACATTTTCCGGCGTGAAAAAGGCCGGAATACTTGTAATAAAATATTCGATCGAATTATCAGTTACAAACCTTTGAGAATTGGATGTTCTTCGCCTTTCGCTTGTATTTTCTCCTTCACGAACTGTTCCAAATTTTTTTTTGAGAGGAATCGAATTGAAGATATTTTTTACAAATGTCATTTGAGCTTCAATGTACAACTATATATTGAATATTTCACATGGGAAACCTTCTTTTACTGTTTATCACTGAACAAAAATGAATGCAGTTCAGTAATAATGCATCAATACAGTGTACCCATTTGCATTTGCCGTATGTGAGAAAAGAAGAAGATGCCAACAACATGTCAAGTCTAATCAACCTTTGATTAGACTTGTTGTATTAAAATTAAAGGAAAAATGGATTTATAAAATAAAGAAAATTTTAAAATGGGAATTGGGGTAGTTTGTGTATGCTTTTTGGGGGAGGGGTATTTTGTGAATGGGGGGTTTTAATAGTGGTAAGCAAAAATATTTCCACATTAATTAATGCATAAAAGGTAATGCAAACTCTCGAATTCATGTTTGGTAACTGATGAAGTTTAGTGAATGATATTCAAAGATTAATATGATTAATTGGTGAGTGGTGATGGCATTACTATTGCATTCATTTGTTAGTGGATTAGACTCATCCAATACTTAAGATAATCAAATACAAAATATTACTACCTCTAAGAATTCCTTGTCATTAGTCTCATTTACTATTTTCGTTAGTCCATTTATTAATCTTATTTTCTAAAATGGTAAACAATATTTGATTATAATTAATTATTTTTTCTTATAATTAATTACAATCACGTATATCTCTCCTTCCCTGATTCATACGTTGTTTCAAATGGGACTAACGATCAAGGACAAAGATAGTATTTAGAATAGCAAGGAATATTTTACTCTCATTAGGGTTGTTAATAGTTGCCATCAAGGATATGAGAATAGTGATGGTGAATCTTCAATTAGGGTTGTTGATATTTGACATGACACGGTACGAATACGAATATGCACGACATTAGTATGTTAATGTCATATCTAATTATTTATATCAATATTGTATCGGTGTGATGACTCGAACTTTTTATGATCGTGTTAGAAACAAGCTATATTCATGTAATACAATCATAGTATTTATTTATTACTACTCCCTCCGTCCTCCGTTTACTGACATTAATACTATATTGGGACGTCCTCCATTTACTGACATATTCCGTTTTAGGACGTAGACCCCACAATCACTTTAACACTTTATACATCTATTTTTTATTATTTTAACATTTTAATACTATTAAAAAATTCAAATGGACCCACAATTATTCCACTTTAACACTTTAACACATTAATTTATTATTATACCATTAAAATGCAAAAAAACTTGTGCCTAGAAAACAATGTCACTAAATGGAGGACGGAGGGAGTATATTCTTTACATTTATTTTTATTCATGGTGATGTCGATTCGAACCGTAGTCATGTTCCTATTATTTTTCGTGCAATTATTTCTAATCATTTCGTGTGTTTGAAAATTTGTAGTTTGTTTGTTTTCAGGTTCAACTTATTTTCTTTAGATCGTGATCATAACCTTAACAAATTATGTCGTTACTACATTGAAGTAACAACAACCCGACACGCGCTATTCCTCCCTCGCGATTGGGCACCGGTTTTTGTGATTACAAGTCCTTGTTTTGAAATGCGACATATATCAATACCATATCAAAGTGGATGTCGTTATAAATGCTTTAGAGGATTATGAAGTTAGACACCCGATTTTATTACTCCCTCCGCCCCTTTCAAGTTGAGTCATTTCTTTTTGCAGTTTTTCGGCACGCTTTTCCACGCTCTTAGATGATGAATTTTAAGATGTATTTTTAAAAAAATAATTCTTTTACGGGATACTACAAGTTGTAGTATCCCGTAAAAGAATTATTTTTTTAAAAATACATCTTAAAATTCATCATCTAAGAGCGTGGAAAAGCGTGCCGAAAAACTGCAAAAAGAAATGACTCAACTTGAAAGGGACAGAGGGAGTAGTATTTATGCTATATATACTTTATATATCATTTATAAATGATCTCTTTTATTATTTTATAATTTATATATAAATATGAATGTATTATTTACGAGGCGATATTTTGGGTGATGTAGTGTTAAATAAATTAAGTAATTAATTTATTAGAATTTAATCTTTTGATTGCTCAATCTCATTTGACTATGGGAAGTGAACCATTCTATGATTCTTACTTTTGTTCTATTTAATTATATTTCAAAGATTCCAAAGTTTTTTAACCCCCCATACATGGGCCATGGCTGAAAGTGAAGAACATAAATAAATAAATAAATAAATAAATAAATAAATAAATAAATAAATAAATAAATAAATAAATAAATGGGTTAAAGGCCATCATCCATGCCTTTTGGGGGAAAACGTGAAACATAGTCCCAATCTTCTTCCCACAGTTCAGCTCTATATATATGTTTAATGAATTAATGCGGAATTGCAATAATTTCGACCACCATAAACACTCTAAATATTATCACCATAAGTAACGAAAATATTTAAGTTTCTTATTATTCTTTCGTTCCATTTTACCTGATATCGTTTTTCAATTAAGACGTCATAAGATGACAAGAATACTTTTCAATACGGAACACTTACTTTTCATTTTTAATATTGAGCCTAAAATTACACGACGAAATAAAACTACGATTGAAGTGGGTTGAAGGGAGTAGTACTTAGTTAACCAACTTATAGATCGTAATAATAATTAATACTCCGAAGTCACGCTCAGCAGAAAAAAGGACTTGTTTTCTTTTACTACTCCCTCCGTCCCACTTAATTAGTCTTATTGGATATTTATAGATAATGTATATAATATTTCAATGGAACGTACTAATTAAGTGCGACGGAGGGAGTAATACATTTGAAAAATAATTGTTGAAACTTGAAAGACGATTGGTCAAATTTTTTGACAAGTCAACTATGAAATTAAAAATAGAATAATCAAATTCTTGTATACATTCGCTATGAAATTTCTTAGGGTTTTCTCCAAATAACCTTCCATTGACTATAGGACTAGGGATCGTCATTTATTATTTGTGCAAATTTGACTATTTTATAGGTGATTAGTTCATTTAATTTCCATTTAAATCAACACAATTTAGAAAACGTACTCTTATTGACCTAAATTCGTAGGGACGTAAATTCACGTTTTGAGCATTTGACCTTTTTTTAAAAAAATAAAATAAATTATACTCCCTTGTTTACCTTTCGTAGCTTGTTTATTTATTGTATGAGTGGTAGAAGATAATAAAACAAGTCAAGTGCGAAAAAACCGAAGGAGTATAAGTGGAAGGTGCTTTCAGTTTGCTTATCCCATTCCAATCTGATTTCTATAACAAAATTCCTTTTTTCCACCGATTTTTTCCACCGATTCAATTACTTTTTATAAAAAAACAAACAAATATTAAGAACATTTCCTTTGCCACCGATTTAATTGTGAAAAAGACGAAACAAATATTCAGAAAGAACCTTTCTTTTGCCACCGATTAATTATTTATAAAAGAACAAACAAATATTGGAAATACGTGTGAAATTTCGACTTCAAATGCTACTGCTTAAAAGAATCGAGAGAAATCCGTCTCATCTAAAAGCTCCAACGATAAAAATCATATGATACTTAAAAAATGATACAAATAAAGAACTGAGACAGAAGAAAACTCACAGCACTTCAAAGCAAAGTAACTTCAATTCACAAAACTGTTGGAACAACTTCTCTAAGAAACCATGTACATAAACCTCCCGATTACGTCGAGAAGCTCGTAAACGAAAGTTCGTACTATTACGTGCAAAATCTCACGGTTACTTCGTCAAGTTTCTCCACTTATCCTTTAGATCAACCTGCATTGAACAATATACATTCAGCAACTTGCACAGAACAAAGATCAGAAAATAAATGACAGAAATGTTAAGAGAAGTGTGTCCTTACTCCGGTTCTCGTGCTGCTAAAAACGGATCGATACGAATGTAGGATGCGTTTCCAGTTGCTTCTTCCATTCCTTCACCAAAATCTATATACTATATAATGGTAAACCCGAGAATTTAGAGGAGACAATAATCACTCGAAAGCAACGACTACAGGTTAGAATCTTGACTTAGATAAAAATCTTGATTTTAACCTAAATTTCTAGCTCCGACACTGACTACGAGATATGTTCTCTTACAAGGGAATGGAAATCGAAACTCAACGAGTATATTAGACTTGATGTTTCAAAATGGTTGGTTGCAAAACATCTATGCTTCACAGCAGTGTTGTTCCGCTCGACTTGGGCACGTATGTGGATCCACCATTGTTATTCTCATCCGCTGCTCACGAATGCGGTCCATTAGAATTGACAGGAAAACTTCTCGAGCTTTGTTGACTTGTAACTTTGTATACTCTGTTTGATGACACTGCAGAGGTCTCATGCAGGCCTGCACCTTCACTTTCGATGGCAGCGCTCCATTGAGCTCGTCTCTGAGCATCCCTTTGGCATTATATGATGAGCACAACCATGAACGATAAGTTACATCAATGGGAATTGCAATACATATGACTTTGAGCATGGAAAGAAATTTAAAAAATTCCATAAATATCTCAAATTTCACATAGTAGCAACTAATACATCAACATAACATAAACAAGCTTTAGTTCCCTGCCTCTGCGTTTCTACAATAAGCAAATTAAAAACCAGACCATGAAAGTTACAAGAAAATAAATGAACACTGCAATCTACATTCATATATTATCTATGTGAGGTACAAAACAAATTATGGACAAATCAAATAAATTTTGCCATCCGAGTATGCGAAAAATACTTAAAGATGAACAAGTAAACATGTTCCTATATCAATTTGATAGTATATATTAGCTGCTTGTTTTGGATAACTTTTTTGAGGTGAAAATGCATCTGTTTTTGTACTTGATGGTTGTTGTATTTGTTGGAAACATCCCGTTCTGCCTTTCGGCCGTTCTCGTTGGCGACTGACGGACTATTTTAGGAACTATATCTGCTTATGAAAGTCTTAACACTTCGAGGATACGACTTTGCAGCTGTTTTATATATTTGAAGATCATGGCCTCAGGAAAGATTATCATATTTACGAATCAGTTAATTAATGAACTTGTTTTCGTTTGCTGTTTCCCTTAAAAGTTTCTAGTTCGTGTTTGAGAAGTTTGCATTATAAACAGTACTGTTGGAGGGGAGACTCGGATGTGGTCCTTGTGTTTGAGTGGAGGATTGTTGGGTACAAACAATAAGTCTCACATCGGGAAATATATAGAAGATATAACTTGTATATAAGGGGAGCACCATGCACCACACTAGTTTGGGGCCTTTTGGGTAGGAGCCCAAGAGCAAAACCGTGCGGGCTTGACACAAAGCGGATAATTTCAAACTAGAGTGGTTCTGTGCTGCGTGCAGCAGTCCCAACAAACACTTGAGATAGTAGTTGCTAAGTCATCTTTGAGTACTGTTGTAGTTCTGCAAGGTGAGATTCAACGTTCGACATTTCCTCATCATGCGCCCTGCACTTGCCTTCTGTACCTTCAATCGAATGAAGCAAACATTGGTGTAACTATTACAATTCTATATATCAATGTATAACAGTACAATGACACATGCTTGGAAGTATAATTTTACAGTTTATGTTTTACATCAATTATATTTTAGCTCTTAGATCGAGGATCTTATCACGGTGATGCATTAGGTGCTACGGAAGTCGGCCAGGCGCCTTCGCCTTATACTGGCTTCCTCCAGCAATCCACACGTTTACTCGTTTTGTGCATATTGTTTCGCCAAAATCTATCATGTACATCGGAATGTGTTCTCTTCGTCTTCTAGGTCATGGCTGGACACTCTTATTGGAGATTTAATAAAATAAATCTGAAAATTACAATGAACTTGCTGGGCGTAATACAACTCAAGAAGATAGAACAAAATTACAAGAAAATGACGAAAATAAATTAGAAAAACTTATTTGGCCGAGTCGAGGAAAGTCCTCTTTCCGCAAGACGAGATACGCCCCGGTAGTGCTCTCGGTTTTGGCGTATCGTCCCCAAAGATAAAACGACCACGTCTCGAAGGCAGCAGCACCGCAGGACCTTGGAGCTCCGACGAACTGAAGGAGGCGAGGACTGAGCTCGGAAAATGAAATGTAGAAAGGAGAAGAATGCAGATGCAAAGAGATGCTCGATTTGCGGTTTGTTTCACAAATGCATGCTACTCCTCTATTTATAGACGTGTCATCACCCGAGGGATTAATGCCGTCATGAAGACGTCATCATGGTTCGTTGGCGGTTACGCACGAATCATGATGGCTCGTTGGCAGTTACGCAACGAGTCATGATTGCTCGTTGGCAGTTACAAGCGAGTCATGATTGTTCGTTGGCAGTTACGCAACGAGTCATGATTGCTCGTTGGCAGTTACACACGAGTCATGATTGCTCGTTGGCAGTTACACACGATCCATTAAAGGGTCGTTGGCAGTTACGCACGAGCCATGATGGCTCGTTGGCGGTTTCGCTCGACCCATTAAGGAGTCGTTGATGATTGCGTTTGTAACCTCCCCTGCATCATGATGTAGTGGAGGAGTTACACTCGTAACTCCCGATGGTTACAAACGTTACACATTCAAATGTTGAACACTAGGTTCAACGAATCTGGACGCATTTCTGGCCCAAAACTCCGAACCCCGAAACCCGAGCTCGTGCTCGAGCTGGCCAACGACGCTTGCGTGTATCTATACACGAGAGAGTCCAAACTCTCTATTCCACTTAGGTCCAATTGATTCTAAACTCACTTGAAGCTTAATCAATGTGGAACAACTTAAACATTCATTAAACAATGATTTTTTTTTTTCTTTTTCATTAAACAATGAATTAACTCCACCAACACTACACTTTAATCATTCATATCTCACTCACCACATATTGGTTTCGAGAATATGAATACATCACGTTAATCTACTCTCGGAGACGATTAACAATCTCATATTTAATTTAATAAATAAATTAAATATATTTAAATATTGATTTAAAAAACCAATATTCCAACAATCCCCCACATGAGTGAGATAGCCTTATGCAAATGTATGCAAATGCAGAAGCTCAGTCCTCAAGAGGTATTATACTGTCTGGATAGGTAGTTGGTGGCTTTGAACCTTCCATAGTCAATATCATCGAGTACACAGGCGGACTAGTAGCAATAAGCTTTGAACTATTCCTCCACGACGTGCACTGAGACAACGATATCAACAGTATAACACTTCAACATCATCCGTTCTCACGTTTTGTATCCTTTTCGGCCTTGGATACCCCTTTGGATTCATAAGTGCATTTCTTGAAGCGGCCACACTTCACACTTACATAGGTGATTCTTTACCGAGTATCTTACCATACTCAACCTCCTTGAGGTATTTAGGAATCATTAAAAGTCATAGACTTAACCTCACCACAAGGTAAGCTTCTAACAGTTGACTGCTCTTTAGAAGGAAATTTAGAAAGTGAGTGTTTTTTACTCGAATTCTCATAGCTTAGTTTTCCCATTGAACCAAGTTCTCGGTATCTCCGGTCTCATTGGTTGGGTTACCACTATGACAACTATTAGTTTGTGGATTTTAGACTCATTCCTTCTAGCAACTTATTCATTTGATCACGGTTTAACCCTTTGGTTAGCGGATCCGCTTGATTATCCATAGACTTTACGTAGTCAATCGAAATAATCCCTGTTGTGATCAATTGTCTAACGGTATTGTGTCGTCGACGAATATGTCGAAACTTACCATTATATAAACCACTTTTAGCTCTACCAATGGCAGCTTGGCTATCACAGTGAATCATCACTGGTGGTATAGGTTTTGACCAACAAGGAACATCGTCTAGAAAGTTCCTTAGCCATTCCGCTTCTTCACCAGCCTTATCCAAAGCTATGAATTCGGATTCCATGGTAGATCGGGCTATGCATGTCTGTTTCGTGGATTTCCACGAGACAACACCTCCCCCAATAGTGAACACATATCCACTTGTTGAAAGTGAATCTTTAGTGTCGGATATCCAATTTGCATCACAGTACCCTTCAAGTACCGGGGGGTATCTCGAATAATGTAGCCTATGATTTTGAGTATATTTTAAATATCTCAAAACTCGTACTAAAGCTCTCCAATGCTCTTTACTTGGATTGCTTGTGTAACGACTCAACTTGTTCACAGCACATGCTATGTCGGGTCTAGTGCAATTTGTCAAATACATTAGACTTCCTATCACCCGTGCATAGTCTTCTTGAGCAACCGGCTCACCGCGGTTCTTGCTTAAGTGAACATTGAGTTCTAGAGGAGTCTTAGCAGGCAAACTGTCGAAAGCATTAAACCTTTTAAGTACTTTCTCAACATAATGAGATTGTGACAAAACAATCCCATCTGTTTTTATAAGAATCTTAATTCCAAGAATAACGTCTGCTGGACCCATATCTTTCATGTCAAAACTTCTTTTTAACATGGTTTTTGTCTCATTAATCACTTGGATATTACTACCCATGATTAGCATATCATCAACGTAAAGACACACTATAACGTAATCGTTTCTAGTGTTCTTAACGTAAACACATTTATCACACTCATTTATTTTAAACTCGTGTGATAACATCACATTATCAAACTTCAAGTGCCACTGTAACGGCGCTTGTTTCAATCCATATAAGGACTTAACCACTTTACAGACCTTTTTCTCATGTCCGGGTTCTACAAACCCTTCTGGTTGTTCTATATAGATTTCTTCTTCAAGATCACCATTTAGAAACGCAGTTTTAACGTCCATTTGGTGTATCTCAAGATCATACAAAGCTGATATGGCTAGAAGCACACGAATAGAAGTGATCCTTGTCACAGGTGAATAGGTATCGAAAAAATCGTACCCTTCCTTTTGCTTAAAGCCTTTTACTACCAAACGAGCTTTGTATTTGTCAATTGACCCATCTGCTTTATACTTTCTTTTAAGGATCCACTTACATCCTAAGGGTTTACAACCTTCTGGTAAATTAACCAATACCCAATTACGGTTTTGTTTAATGGAGTCAATTTCACTTTGAACTGCTTCTCTCCAAAGTTCACCATCCGATCTAGCAAACGCTGCTTTGATCGTTGTTGGTTCTTCATCCAACACGAACAGAACATAATCAGGACCAAAATCCTTTTTAGTTCTAATTCTCTTACCACGTCTTGGTTCTTCATCTTCTAAGTTAGACCTTCGTCACTTACGCGTCATAGGTACTTCACTTATAGATTTAGAACTAGTGGTTTCATCTTCAATTCTATTACTAGAATTGTTCTCAACTTTATCCTTACAAGGATAAATATTTTCAAAGAATATTGCATTCCTTGATTCAATAGTAGTTCCCACAGTCATGTCAGGTATTTCTGACTTGTGGATAATAAATCGATAGGCACTACTATTCAATGCATATCCTATAAAGATACAATCAACCGTTTTCGGACCAATTGTAACTTGTTAAGGTAGAGGCACTTCAACCTTTGCCAAACACCCCCACACTTTGAGGTATTTGTACGATGGTTTTCTACCTTTCCACAACTCATAAGGTGTAACATCTTGACCTTTGAGTGGAATTTTATTCAATATATAGTTAGCCGTTAAAACAGCTTCCCCCCACATGTTCTGGGGTAACCCAGAACTGATCAACAAAGCATTCATCATATCTTTAAGTGTTCGGTTCTTGCGTTCCGCAACACCATTTGATTGAGGGGAATAAGGGGCTATAGTTTGATGGATTATACCACTTTCGTTGCATAATTCCTCAAACGGAGCTACATATTCTCCACCTCTATCACTTCGAACGATCTTTATTCGACAGCTTAGTTGATTTTCGGCTTCATTTTTGAAGTTCTTAAAAGCTTCAATAGCCTCGTCTTTACCTCTTAGAAGATAAAGGTAACAATACTTTGTGCAATCATCGATGAAAGTGATAAAGTACTTCTTACCACCTCTAGTTTGCACAAATTTTAGATCACATACATCGGTGTGTATTAACTCAAGGGGTTTTGTGCTCCTTTCCACCGAACGAAACGGTTGTTTAGTCATTTTCGCCTCAACACAAACTTCACATTTGTTTTGAGTATTCACTTCATTGATCTTTAGTAAATCTAAGTTTACTAATCTTTTTATAGCATTTAGATTCACATGTCCTAATCTACAATGCCATAAATTAGAGCACTCAACCAAGTAAGAGGAAGTAGTTGCATTTTCATTATTCACTGGAGACTTGGTTACACGGCGCACAGCCAGTACATTCAACCTGAAAAGACCTCCGGTAAGATAACCTTTCCCGAGGAACTTTCCATACTTCAACAAAGTAAACTTATCAGACTCAAACACTAGTCTAAACCCCTTATTAACTAGAATAGAGCCTGACACCAAGTTCTTTCGAATGTCGGGAACATGAAGCACGTTCTTCAAAGTGAGAGCAAGGCTGGAAGTAAGCTTGAGCTCCACCTCTCCAACTCCGACAACTTCGGACGAAGCTTGGTTCCCCATGTTGAGCTTCCTCCCCTCAACAGCTTGATAAGAGACAAAATTGCTCCTATCGGAACAGACGTGGGCAGTAGCGCCGGTGTCGATGTACCACCCTCCTTGGTTCTCGACATTGTTGACTTCCTCGGTGACTACCGCATCAAGGTCGTCTTTGTCCCACTCACCGAAGTCCTTCTCGGCTAAATTGGTGACTTGTTTCTTCTTCTTGTTCTTTGGCTTTCTGCAATCCTTCCAGCATGACCGTACTTGCTACAATTGTAGCATTCGCAGTCGAACTTCTTGGCTGTCACTTTGCCTTTGCCTTTGTCTTTGGCCGATGGGCGAGGACGCTTGTTGGAGGGTTCGCCTCGCTCCATTAGGTTGGCCTTTGCATCCATAGAGCCTTTCGGCTTAGGATCTTGCTTTCGCACATCGGACTCGATGCGCAGCTTGACAATCAAATCTTCAAGAGTCATCTCCTTTCGCTTGTGCTTGAGGTAGCTCTTGAAGTCCTTCCAACTTGGGGGCAACTTCTCGATCACCGTTGCAACGACGAACGCGTCCGGTAAGATCATCCCCTCGGCATGGATATCGTGCACAATGAGTTGAAACTCTTGCACTTGCTCTATGACCGGCCTGGAATCGACCATTTTGTAGTCCAAGTACTTTGCGACCACAAACTTCTTTGTACCTACATCATCACTACGGTACTTCTTTTCTAGAGCATCCCACATCTCTTTGGATGTGTTTACAACGGAGTATACATTGTAAAAACTATCATCTAATGCATTTAGAATAAAGTTTTTACAAAGATAATCTCCATTTTGCCAATTGTCGTAGGCGGCACGAACGTTGAAGTTCGTCTCTTGCTCACTTGGCACAGGCGGTGCGTCTTCCTTGAGAAAGTTTGCAAAGCCCAATGTTGTTAAATAAAACAACATCTTTTGTTGCCATCGTTTGAAGTCGGCTCCTCCGAACTTCGGTGGCTTCTCGGCGGGCGGAATCATCCTTTGTGCCGAGCTTGCTCCCAACATAGAGCCACTAGTATTGAGCCCAATGGACCCAACACCACCAGATCCATTCAAGGATCCAAAGGAACTACTAAAAGTGGAACCAACGGTGCCGCTAGACGCGGATCCACCGGTCGACCCAAAAGGGTTCACAAACGTCCAAGGGGTGGTTGATGAATTGGTTGAACCACCGGTGTTGAACATGGTTGCCGAGGCCGTCGAAAATGAAGTCGGCATCGAGGAGGTTGTCATGGAGGAAATGGTGGAAGTTTCGGTGTTCGAGTCGGTTGAATTGGCGGCACTCGTCATTTCCAAGCAAAGGTGGTTGAAAAAGTTCTAGTCTCCGTCTTCGAAAGGCAAGTGCAATATCTCGTCTTGCGATTATTGGAGATTTAATAAAATAAATCTGAAAATTACAATGAACTTGCCGGGCGTAATACAACTCAAGAAGATAGAACAAAATTACAAGAAAATGACGAAAATAAATTAGAAAAACTTATTTGGCCGAGTCGAGGAAAGTCCTCTTTCCGCAAGACGAGATACGCCCCGGTAGTGCTCTCGGTTTTGGTGTATCGTCCCCAAAGATAAAACGACCACGTCTCGAAGGCAGCAGCACCGCAGGACCTTGGAGCTCCGACGAACTGAAGGAGGCGAGGACTGAGCTCGGAAAATGAAATGTAGAAAGGAGAAGAATGCAGATGCAAAGAGATGCTCGATTTGCGGTGTGTTTCACAAATGCATGTGACTCCTCTATTTATAGGCGTGTCATCACCCGAGGGATTAATGCCGTCATGAAGACGTCATCATGGTTCGTTGGCGGTTACGCACGAATCATGATGGCTAGTTGGCAGTTACGCAACAAGTCATGATTGCTCGTTGGCAGTTACAAGCGAGTCATGATTGTTCGTTGGCAGTTACGCAACGAGTCATGATTGCTCGTTGGCAGTTACACACGAGTCATGATTGCTCGTTGGCAGTTACACACGATCCATTAAAGGGTCGTTGGCAGTTACGCACGAGCCATGATGGCTCGTTGGCGGTTTCGCTCGACCCATTAAGGAGTCGTTGATGATTGCGTTTGTAACCTCCCGTGCATCATGATGTAGTGGAGGAGTTACACTCGTAACTCCCGATGGTTACAAACGTTACACATTCAAATGTTGAACTCTAGGTTCAACGAATCTGGACGCATTTCTGGCCCAAAACTCCGAACCCCGAAACCCGAGCTCGTGCTCGAGCTGGCCAACGACGCTTGCGTGTATCTATACACGAGAGAGTCCAAACTCTCTATTCCACTTAGGTCCAATTGATTCTAAACTCACTTGAAGCTTAATCAATGTGGAACAACTTAAACATTCATTAAACAATGAATTAACTCCACCAACACTACACTTTAATCATTCATATCTCACTCACCACATATTGGTTTCGAGAATATGAATACATCACGTTAATCTACTCTCGGAGACGATTAACAATCTCATATTTAATTTAATAAATAAATTAAATATATTTAAATATTGATTTAAAAAACCAATATTCCAACAACTCTTTCTTCTTCCTTCGTACCAATCATCCTAAGTCTCACACATGATACCACCACCCATCTCTTGTTGGTAGGTGACTACTTCTTCTTTATTTTATTTATTTTTATTTTAGATTATGATTACTAACTTAGAGTTGTCGAATGACCGGCCAAACAAAAAAAATCTATTTTGTCGGACTATGTATCTATGCATCAACAATGATAATAATAACTGAATTAAAAAAATATTAATCCACAATCATTAATCTTTTGATAAGAAAACATGTAAACCATTACGGATACATAGTGATTACTTTGTCACTTTGTTGCCTTCCTTTAACAATAAAATATTTCGTTTTTTACGCGATGTGTATGGACTTGAACTCGAGACCTTTCAGATTCGATACGTTAATCTTAACCCTCTTCCATTAGGCCAGCGCACGCACACTGTTTAATAGAATTTTGTTGAAAAGAGTTGGAATGAGTTGTTCTCGACTAAACTTAACTTGTTAGGGTTCTTGGGATCTCAGTCCATATGTAATTAAAGGATAACATATATATACATACTAATAAGAATGAATGGTTTCACATTAAAAAGGGACAAGAATTGATTGAATTCATGGGTCAATTTTTATTTAATGTGTTTTTGCCAACTACTATACCACCTCTTTACATCTAATTATAAGACTAGCAATGAATGAGCCCTCCCATACATGTAATGTAGAAAAGAGTGCACAAGTACAATCTATACGAGCTTAAAATCTTTCGATAGAGATTTCAACGCGTCGAAAAGTATACTTGATATGCTTTATTACATATACTTTATAAAGTTGAATAATTTACTATAGCAAGCAGGAGTAGGACATAAAACTTTACCGTAATATCTAATTTCTGATAGATTAAAAATGCATGTTGAAAGATTTTGAGCGCATATCTCGTGGACGAAAGGGGTACTTACATTCAAAATTTTAACATTGCGGGGCTTGAAGAAAGGGGCACTTACTCATTTCACATTATTCAAATGAGTATAATCATATGGAGCGTGTATTGATTATCAGTTGGTGAGTTACTCAGCAAACTCGGTCTTTAATTTGTGGGGGCCAAATCACTCTTTATCATACCCATCATCCATCCCATCTCACACATTATTAGGACGAACGCAATCCTCGACTGTATTTTCGTGTAACATCTTTTATCGCACTCGCTAATTAATGAACCTTTTCAAAAAACATTTCCGAAATTAACAATAGTGATTTTTTTCATTAAATTAGACATATTTTTCACACATACCTTTTTTTCATGAGTATGATAGAAGTTGCAACACTAAATGTAATAGATAATTCGATTCGTGTGATTAGTTTGTTTTTAAAAAATGATTATATGGAAATGAAAATAGTGCACCAGGTTCAATTTTGAATCCACAAACCGAATACTCCATTTCCAATTCGAGTTTGAATTAAATCCAAATTACAATATTCGCCCATAATTTCAAGAAAATGCCCACTTTCGAGTAACCTACTAAAATCGCAGTTATAAATAAACACGGGCCATAGACGATTAGAGAAAGGCAAGATGTAACAAAAGAAATCGAGTTTAAAAAGAATATAATGATGAATTATTGTAAGTGACAATGTCCTAACACGGTTTAGAATTGCTGTCACGACTCAATTTATGACAATTAAGTCATCCACTAATTAAAGTGCAATTGCTTATTTTCCTTCATTAAATTAACCAATTGCATTCCTATTATTAAATCAAATGCTCAATCATTCATTCTACTTTCTTTTTTCTTCTAAATATAATATATTACTTCTTAGATTCTGGAATAAACGTCACGAATTATTGAATTTTACTATTAACATATGTTGGAGTACGTTAAATTTGGTTACCGCATTTCTTCACGATTTCTAGATTGTTCTACCCCCATTATTGACTAATGACCATTTTCTTTCGTGATTTTGACTATGTGTTAGTTAAAATAACAATTTAGTTACCATAACTTTTGAATTTTGACCATACACATATTTTATGTTACAAAAATATTGTAGATGTGTACTCCATTTGTCCGGTTCATTTAAAGATAATTGATTATATTTTTGTAAAATTAAAAGACAATGGAACGGAGATAGTACCCCCTCCGTTCCATTTCAATAGTCACATTTGAATATTATATATAACTCACATGTCAATATCGAACAATATTAGTGAAATAGGATGAAGGGAGCAGTGTATATGAAACTAAACACCCTATTTAATGTTTGGCCAAAATTTAGGTGGGATTTATGATAAGTGAAAGTCTGACTGAAAAATGTGAAAGAATAATTGTCATAAGTAAAACCTGTTTACGTTATAAGGAGTGACAATATTTGAAAGCGAAAATGTTTGCAATTAATTCGTAAAAATACAAAAATAATACTCTTTGTATCCTAATAAAATTATTATCATTATTATATGTATACCTCGTATATATATTAAAAAAAATTATTCGATTTCGACGAGACTAAAGGAGTAATTAAGATGACAAATTATTATGAAACATGGTGACAGTGTGTCTGATTATGTTTTGCATTACACAAATCAGTTGAATATTTAAGAATCCAGTCAATCCTAAGTTTCTAACCCATAAATTAAGCACAAAACGACAACATTAATTAATTAAATAAACAATGGCTTAAAATAAAACCAACGTTAGTGTTATTCAAATAACTAATTAAGCATCCCACTCTGTCCATTAAATAAATAAATAAATAATAACAATTTATTTAGATAGAAAATAATCACAGTATATAAACTCACTCTGTAACATAAACTCCGCCAAAGAACTGGATTTCGCTCCTTTCTTCATCTTCATCTTCTTCATCCTCTCTCTCTCTCTCTCTCTAGGCATAGATAATGAGAGAACTGGCGTCGTGCCTGGGCGAACACGCGGTGCAGGTGTCAGACACATCGTGCTCAAATTACAGAAACAACCCCTGCATTTCCCCCAATTCCTCCGCCGCCTCCGCCTCCGTTCAGAACAGCGTCACCTGTTTATACAGAGCCACCCTCTCCTCCGCCGGGAAGCAGATGACGATCGCCGTCACGTGGAGTAAGACCGCCACCTCCCACGGCCTTGCCATCAATTTCGACGACGATCCTTCCGCCGCCTTCAAAATCACCACCAATTCCCGCCTATTCCGTAAATCCAAGGGCAGCAGATCGCTCCACCTCCGCTCCTCCAAAATCGAGATCCACTGGGACCTCTCCGCCGCCCGCTACCACCCCGGCCCCGAGCCGCTCGACAACTACCACGTCTCCGTCGCCGTCGACTCCGAGCCCGCCCTAACCCTCGGCGACGGCGACCGATCGAGATCCGGCGCGAAATTCGCCCTAATCTCGCGGCAGGAGCGGCACTTCTCCGGCAGCAACCAGTACTCGACCAAGGCGCGGTTCAGCGACGCCGGCGGCGCGCACGACATCTCGATCCGCTGCAGCGGCGAGGGCGGCGGCGAGGGAGCAAAGCACCACCACCCGGTGCTCTCCGTCTCGATCGATAAGAAGATGGTGATTAGGGTGAAGAAGCTGCAGTGGAATTTCAGGGGGAATCAGACGATTTTTCTGGACGGATTGCTGGTGGATTTGATGTGGGATGTCCATGACTGGTTCTACAACAACAACAACCATGGCGGCGATGGTGATTCTGGGAATGCGGTGTTCATGTTCAGAACGAGGAGCGGATTGGATAGCAGACTGTGGATCATGGAGGAGAATCCCAAGGTGCAAGATAATCATCTCGATTTCTCCTTCATGATTTATGCTTGTAAGCATATGTGATTACTTGTTTCTTTTTAGTGTGAATTGTTTTCTTTGGATTTGAACAAATTGGGGGCTTTGTTAAGATAGATAATCAATCACTTCATCTTCATAGCAAAAAAAAAAAAAAAGACAAGTTTCTAAGTTTGTGATTGATTTACGATACGTTTATTTTGTCATAGATTTTGCTCGAACTTCAAAAGTGTGATAATTTAGCCATTTGATGATTTTGCAATTGAAAATTTAGCAGGCGACGAAGGCCTTCAAAGCAAGAAAGAAAAGATTGTATTGAAGTTTCATATAGTATTCGATATTAAAATAAGCTTTTTACTGAGAGTATGTCGACTAGATTTCCAGTGCCGAAATTCGTGACATAATTAAAATTGTGACAAATTTAATTTATCTATACCTATACTAAAAAGAGCCTTATGTTACAAAATAGTAGATTGCCTATTTTACCCTTCATGTATATTATTCTTAAGTAATTTTTTATTGATTAATTATTTATTTTTCCTAATAGACATATGTTTGTATATGGTATCATACCATATACAAAAATATGTATATATATAATTTTAATTTGCTTAAGTGACTGGGAGAATGAATTTAGCGACATGTATGAATGAATGTTGATTTTTTCTTTTTGGACTTAAGAATTTCCATCTTATTTCTCTAATTATATACTAACTGTTTCTATTAATTTAATATACTTTCTATCACTATTTTAATTTATTATTTTTAGGATTCACTTATCGACTTAGGTTTATAATTATTTTTAGCATATAATTTATATTTTAATGAATTAAAATAGGGTAAATTTTTGACATAAACTTTAAAACTTTTGGATAAAGGAAATTGCGAGAACGTAAATATATATAATTTACAGAGTGATATTTGAAGTAATCCTGACAACTGGCGTAATGTATTTTAGTTTTAGTTGAATCGAGACCGGAGAATATTGAGCATTGATACCCAAAATAAATTACAAAGATTGAAATAAATAACATACGATGAACGACAATGTCGATAATTTTTTTAATCGGTCCTTTTGAAATAACAAAAGCACTATCTATCCATCGTTGACACTTTTAATGTGCCAACTACCGATGTGGTAGTGATATGGTTTACTTTTAGATAAGTTATGGTATATATTAAATTTTTTTATTCATTAATAGTGATTCACATCATCCGTAGGCATAATAAGAATGCACACGATGAATAGAAGAGCATTCCTCTTTGAAATTTCTAGAGTATGGTATTAATACAATAATCATTAAAGATAAAATATATAGGGAAATATGCAACATAATATTTATTAGATTCATAATAACTAAATGATTATTGATTCTGAAATATCATCACGAGAGATTTAATTTGATATAAAACCATAAAAATCAGAGAATAAACTGAAAAAGTTATGATGATTCAAAATCTTGTGATCTAAATTGTATCGAAATATGTCTAGAGGTGTGAATAGATGAGTAACTTAATTAAATACTATTAAGTTAGTTTATTCAATCTAATTGAACATATTTATTTTCATATTGGAACTTTACAAACGATGATTGTGACATCCTAATATAGAGCTTGACTGATTGTAAATAGAAACATAAGGAGTATAATGTAGTTATCTAACTAAGATGTCCACAAAAATAAAATTATGAATATGGTAAAAGTGGACATGTTCTTCTGTCAATCTAGAAGATTCAGTATATATTTTCGTAAGGTATGATTTTGCATTCACAATTCAAAAATTACTTTCAAATGAGTTCTTTTGTGTCTAAAATTGACTTCAGTCGATGATGTATTGTGTAATACTCCCCGTTTCGTCCGGTTTGACGTTTTTACTGTTTTATACCTCACTATACATTCAAGTAACACACGTCAAACTAGATGGGGGGGGGGGGGGGGGGGGGGGTAGTATTTACTTATTCTTCTTCTTTAAATGTTTTTCTTATATTTTTTTATCGCCGTTAACATAAGTATTCATATTTAATGAGCACTAATCTTCAATCTTATTAGCCTCTCTTTGAAATTATTTTGCTCTGCATGCAATGCGATTTTCATGAAGAGATAAAACGTACCTTCACGTTTGAGAGATTTTTGATAGGGACCGTGAATAATAAGACATTAGCGAGAGCTTAAAGAGTTGTTTATGTTGTTCATCTATTGTTTATTAGTTCATGCATTAATCTTTATTAATTTCTATAATATTCAATTTCTATATTTTGTGTTATGGTTGAACCAGAAGATTGTTTCATTAGTTTCATTACCAATTTAAATTATGATACCCACGTTATTCGATATATCTTTTAAATTGTAGTTTTATAGTATAATTCTATCTTAGTCTTTGTTTTTGTCAAGATTCATTAGATATGACTTCAATACTTGATTTGATGTCTTCAAATGAAAGGTACGCAATTAGTCTAATGTATCTGGTCTCAAAGTGCATACATGGACAATTTTTCTTTAAAGAGATTATATTGTTTGAAGACCGTATATACTTGTGTTAGTATTTTAGTCTTTGTAACTATACAATCTAATGCCATGACTCTAACTCGACATGCAAGTTGTATAATAACCTATGTTGCACGGATTCTTCAAACTATAGCATAGTGCACGTATCGGATTCTTATGGGGTGCGATTCTCGTGCAATTCGCACCGGATACGCCACGTGACGAATCCTTAAATAATTAAAAAAAAAAACATATTGGATACGCGAATCCGGGAGTGGCGATCCCCGAATCCTGTGCAGAAAGGGAACACAAGTGGAATTATTTTTGCAAACTTGTATTTTTTAAAAATTATTGTTTGAAATACTTAATTATTTTAATTTCACTTAAATTTAAATTCATTTTTTCAAAAAAAAAGTGATAAACCAAATATGTAAAACACTAAGAAAATCATGTGCTAATAATATTTAAATTATTTTATTTGAAACTTTTCATAAGCATTTTTAATTAAATTGTTGCATTATTGCTAACTTAGATAGTATTATTAAAATGATTATATTTTAGTCGAGAAAAATCATAGATATTTGATTTTTTTTGAAATTTTAAATTCTAAATATTATATGGATGATTATATTAAAAAATTTAAAATATAATTAAATAGGCGTATCCTTGACGAATCTCACCCTAAAATTTTGAAAAATGTGTATCCCCGTGTCCGCATCGTATCGCACCCCGCACCCATGCAATCAAGATAATAACGCATGATAACATTAGATTCAGCGATTAATAGTATTATAATTTCAAACATTTTTTTTTTAATTAAATACGAGGTTATTCGTGCAACGCACGTTTTCGCTGCTAGTAACACTAAAATGACCACATTTTTGAAGTTCGGGCTGAATCTATGACAAGATGAATTTATTGGGGTAAATTTGAATTTTTTTTTTTTCATTCTTTTTAATTGAGGATTTGTTCAGTCTTCGCTAGTTTTATCCATTTGTTGTGAATTATGGGGTTGAAACAAAATTGAAAAACAATCAACTAGTATTTGAATTATTGGTTTTAAATTCTAGTGTTTGTGATGAGTAATGTTTCCATTTTCTCACAAAAATCCAGGAATTGTAGGAAAAGTAATTCAATCTGTTTGGATTCTCCAATAATAGATTCTTGAAATTGTTCACACTTTGGCACCCATGTGCATTTGCTATAGAATTTTGCAGAATTTGTGATAACAACAAGCAAAAGAGATTAAAATAGGACAAGAAATTAAAAAGGGCACATAATACTTAATTTGGATTATAAAGTAAGATTTGCCATTTTCTGATTTTTGACATATTTCAAAAAAAGATTGCTTTAGACAAGGAAAAAAGTTCAAATTTTTTGAGAATTTTCTGACAAAAGGGCATGATTTATTCTTCACTTTCATTTGTTTCACAAATTCTTGATATTTTCTAGGAGAGATATGTGCTGATTTTCATCAAATAATTTGGGCTCGAAAATCGAATGAGATCCTTTATTGCCAAATTATATTGCATAATCCGTTGCACAAATAGATTAATGACATGTGGCAAATAGGGTTTAGACATTTTAAATGGTTAGCGTATATAATTTTGTTATATAAATCATAAATCATAGATCATAGATCGATGATCATGTCACGGGTCAGTTATTTATAAATGTAGTAGAAAATATGACAGACAAATACAATAAAACATCTGAACTGCTCATGCAGTAGAAAATATGACAGACAAATACTACACATCCGTACCATAGGTATCGGGAATGGATTAAACTTCCGAATTATCATATTGAAAGAAACCGCTTACCAGCTAAATTGTGTTTCGTTGTCATTTAATTGCGATTTTTTGTAAACAATAAATCTTACATGAAATCAAGAAACACAAGAATTACATTGAGAAAGAGCAACAAGTATACTAGGTGGGGGAGTGGGGATATAAATATGATGAGGCAGAAAATATGAAAAGGCCCCATCAAAGTGGCTGTTAGTGGTACCTTCTGCATCATTTCTTGGACCACATTTTTCATGGGCCCTTTTCAAAATTTTGAACTGAACAAGTCCCTTATTTCTGGGTATCCAAACTGGTGGCTGAGTGTATGTAAATTACCTAAAATGGTGTGCACGTTCTCACTCTTTATTGCATCCACCTATACTAGTATTAAAAATTTCACGGTTTTTTTCAACCTATCTACGAAGTCTACGATAATTACTCCTCCTAAGGTGAAAACGGATCGGATACGGACGGATAGTGCTCATACCATATCTTATACCATATTTTTATCTCGAATCCGGAGTCGGATACGGAAAAGCCGGATTCGGATACGAACCCGGAATATTCGGTATACGGACACGGGACGGATACGGAACGAATCTGGGTCGGATTCGAATAATTATAATCGGATAGTAGATTCAGAGTTTGCGACGTAGGTGGGTCTTCTACTCTTCTTCCATTTACGGTGGTAAAGAAGAACTAACAAAAATGCGAAGATAAAGAACCGAAGAAGAAAATGACAACTAGATAACTTATGTTTTTTTCTTAATAGTTAGTCTTTTTTAAAGTAGATATTACTAATATTATAAAATAAAATTTTATTTTTACTTTTTTAAGGTTAAATAATTAAATAGTTACAATTTTAAATTTTTTAAATTAAAAAAATAGAAATTACTAATATTATAAATATATTTTTATTTTTATTTTTTTAAAGTTAAATAGTTACAATTTTAAATTTTTAAAATATTAATTTTTTTTAAAAATTTTAAAAATAATTAAAAATAAAAATAAAAATAAAATAATATTAAAATATGCAGATATCCGGGTATCCGGATTCGATATCCGGATAATATCCGATAAAATATGGTAAAACTCGGATACGGTCGAATACTATGTAATCCGAATCCGATCCGGTATCCGAATTCAACTATCCGTATCCGAATCCGTATTCGACCGGATACTAATTTTTTATACCGAATCTGTATCCGACTGGATACGGTTCCGGATCGGTCGGGAAATATCCAATCCGTTTTCATCCCTACTCCAACTCGATATATAGACGAAAAGAAGCCAACGGAACTTGTTGATCAAGACGGAGAGAGTATAATACTATGTTCTTTTGAAAGAAAACTACAGTATAATATACTCAAAGTGCTAAAATTTTTATAATATCATATGCTAATACTTGAATGCATACATTCTATGCTAATTCATTGAAACATACATTCTCCCAATAATAATTATTGCTATGATCGATGTGAGACATGAAACACCCACCACCATGACCCACTTCTTCCCACTTGAAGTTGATTACATTTGCTAATATTATATTGAGAAAATTTTGTAAATTAAATCATGAACTATTCCTCAATTTGTTATCACAATACACACTTTAAATGTTTGTTATTGAATACATATGATTATGTTTCTTTTAATAATTTAAGTACAATCCTCAATTATGAAGAATTTGTAATACCTCCAGTCATAGGGTCGGAGCCCGTTACATTAGGTAGCCCAATAAGCTCGTCAACAACTCGGGTTAACTATTTTTATAAAGTGAAAACGGATGTCAAGTAGTTATCACAGAACTCATTGGGCCATCATGACGTAATGGACTCTGACCGTATGAGTTTAGGGCATTACAGCGTCGTTCAAGCTTTAATGATGAAATTTAGACCAACTTGAGTTGAAAAGATAATAGTGATTAGTTGTACATATGGTCAGCATACGATATATAATTATTTTATCACGATATGTTTCGACGGAACGATTGCTATCGTAATATCGATCATTGTTAGTTTATGTTGGTCCCGGGAAAGAGTAATTGGTGTATGGGGGTGGGGGGGGGGGGGGGGGGGGGGGGGGGGGGGGTGGGGGGGGGGGGAATACACCAATAACCAACCGTTTTTGACTTTTGTAAAATCAGGTCGATCTGCAGGTCGATTGTCAAGGTCGACCTTATCAGAGGCAGTTTGATCTATCAAGCTTGTATGGTATCAAGCTTGATTTATCAAACTGTTGTTAATGCGGAAGTTGGTGGAGGTTGATTTACTCTTTGAAAAATCTTAAGGCTGAAAGCAGATAGCAGGTTGATGCGTGATATGCAGGTTGATGCTCGTCAGTTTGATAATGAAATGAAAGAGCGATAAATAAAGAGAGAGAGAGAGAGAGAGAGAGAGACAACCGAGTTTTATCGTGGTTCGGAGATAACCCTCCTACATCCACGTCAGGTCGACTCGACCTGAGAATCCCTTTTCTTTTGGATCCACCTTCTCTCTTATTTATACTGACTGAGTATCAGTTTCATACACCTCTCTTATTTATACTGACTGAGTATCAGTTTCATACACTTTGCAACTAGCAAATACAACTAGCTTTACAACGGCCTCAACCTATCTAACTGATGGGGGAGGGGGTTGTTTAGAGTGCGAGCTTGATGCGGCAGTAAACGCTTCAAGCTTGCGGTATTCTTCAATGGAGAAATTCTCTTTTCCAACACTTGGGAAATATCTAGGTTTTTCGAGTGTTGAATGGATAGAACTTGAGAGAGAATTTCTACAGCACTTCAGCTTTTGAATAATGAATTTCCCATGCTGTTCCATTGAAGTGGGAAGTCTTTATATAGGCATAGTTTGAAAACTAGCCGTTGGAGTCTGCGCTGACTTGGCAGCTGACGTGGCAACTAGCCGTTGAAGCTTTGCTGACGTGTCAACTAGCCGTTGGTGCTGACTCATTACTTCCTGTTGGGCTTGGTCCTAGCTAGCATCTGACGTGGCAGCTTAGGTGGCAGGTTGACCCATGGAGGTAGGTCATCGGCCTGAGGTATCTTCCAGCATCTTGATGTCTTGAACTTGAGAACAGGCTGGAGTATCTACAGAGCAGGTTGATGATGACAGGCTGTTCTTCTATAGGCAAGGCTGTTGGAATCACAGCCTCTGCCTTTACATGACGGAACAACCTTTCTAGAACAGCCTTGATAACGGCCTGGCTAACGGCCTTGATAACGGCCTTGATAACGGCCTGGCTAACGGCCTTTCTAGAACAGCCTTAGCTTGTTAACTCTATCAACCTTAACTCTATAAAATGTAGAATAAGCCTAAGTGTGGTTTTGAGAAAACATCATCAAAATTAACTGCAAAGGGTTCCCAACAATTTCCCCCTTTTTGATGATGTCAAAACCAACACTTCACAAATGAGATTCCTAGAAAGATAAAGAATATTACAAGCTTGTTCTAACTACACAGTTAAAACAGTATAAGGAATCAACATAATAAGGCAGGTTGGTCTCGGAGATTTCTTCTTCTGTCCTTCCCCCTCTTTTGGCATCATCAGAAAGGATTTGAACTAAGGACCGAAGAGACGAGACCTCTTTCTTCAAGATCGTTATATCAGCCTTCATGGCTTTTTGATTACCCATTTTTGTTCTTATTTCCTACAAAAGGTAGGCATTAATATATGCAATACTTGGAGCAATAAGTATTAATAATTGAAGAATTATTAGCATATTGAAGAAGTTAAAGAAAAGACAAAGGTGATACAATCCCTTTGATTCCCCCTTCATTAATGCTCGGTATTGCATGCGGCAGGCCGTTGGTATAGGAAAGGCAGGATACGGCCTGAAAGCTGTAGAACGGCCTGGCAATATAGAAGACGGCCTTTGTTCCCCCTTTGTGAACTAGAGGTTGATAGCATCAAGGTTGATAGTATCAAGGTTGATAGCATCAAGGTTGATAATGTCAAGGCTGATCACGACCTTGACTTGCATCGGCCTTGGTCAAGGATCGGCCTTGATCTGTGTCGGCCTTGCTTCAGGCTTACCATGCAACGACCTTTGCCTTGCATCGACCTTGGTCAAGGATCGGACTTGATCTGTGTCGGCCTTGCTTCAGGCTTACCATGCAACGACCTTTGCCTTGCATTGACCTTGGGGTCAATACAAGGGCAGCTAAGCTACGCACTTTTACCAATCGCCCTTCGAGTGCGCACTCCTTGGTTCGGGTTCCCAACAATGAGCTCCTACAGATGATTATCATCCCATCATCTCCGTCGAGATATTTCTTCTTGAGAGAATTGGCTCGGGTTCATTGATTGGTTCATCGAACTCGGAGTGAGCAAAAGGTTAAGCGACATGCTGATTTGTTGATGGCCTTGGAATTCAAATGGCTTAACCTCTTGTGCCATAGCCAGCTCGTCTCGGAGTCAGTTTTCATGCCCAGGCAGGTCTCCCTTTTATCAGTCAATTTGACTATAAAGTTTGTCCTGCACTATTCCGGTAAGGAGTATTTCTCCTTCCTTATTTCTCACAAGACATTTGTTAGCGGTGAATTCTACTCGTTTACCATTCGAGCAGAATTGCGACACAGAGAATAAATTATGATTAAGACCTTCAACATAAGAGACATTATGAATAGAGGTTTTACCAACATTTAAGTCGCCCTGACCTCGAGTGCGGCCTTTAGAGTTGCTTTCGAATGTTACTTGAGGTCCGACTCATTCTACATAATTTGATAGTAGCATCTTGTTACACATCATGTGCTTGGAGCATCCACTATCAATGATCCACACAGCTCCACGAGCTGTTTGGCTCCTTCTCTGAGCCTTCCCGACCTGCAATTAATTAAACCTAGCAACCCATTTGAGATTGGGTGCTACATCGGTTGCGGGAACGGCCTTTGGGACCCAAACTTGTTTCGTCGGTCTGCTTCTATTCGAGGCTGAGGACGAGGCAGTGGCGGTCTTGGGCTTGGGAGCCTTCTTATGAGAGCGAGGATGTTGAGGTTGATAGAACGGCTCTTCATAATATCCAGGTTGATAAGGTTGATACTGCCTTCTTTGAAAATAAGGTTGCTGAGGTTGATAGCAGTAACAACCTTGATAAGCAGGCTGATAGAAGATCTGAGGTTGGTAAGGCCGTGGATCATATCGGCCTTGATAATTCCTTTGTTGAGCAGCCTGATCTTGAGGTTTTGAGGGAGGTCGACGCTGCTGCCTCTTTTGGACAGGTCGTGCCTCCTTCTTAGGAACAGGCTGTTCCTTTTCAAAAAGGTTCTTCTTCCTATGCTGCTTTATGAGAATGGCCTGAGGCTGACGAGCTAGGTTCTTCAGCTTGACAACCTTGTCAGGCAGAGCTTGTTCCCGTGAGGCAGATGCCTGAGCTTGTTCTTCAAGCTCCTTCTCCCTTAAAGTCAACTTTTCAACCTTTGACTTTAGGGTTTCTATCTCCCTTTCCTTTTCTTCATTGTAGGGAGATACTCTTTCTTCTAATGCCAGCTTGAGTTTGTCATTTTGATCCATTAGCTCGGCATTATCTTCAACGACCTCCTTGAATAACTCAGCGAGTTCGGCATATTCCTTCAGTTGCTTCTTGACCTCTTCCAGGGACACGGCCTTGGATAGGTCTTTATCTTCCTCATCTGCACTTTCATTGTCAGATAAAGAAAATGGAAGGAGTTGAGCAACTACCTGAGGTTGTTCATCGGTGGGAGGGAGTTTTCCGACGAAGCACTCTTCTTCATCATCACTCGACGAGCTGTCGGAGAAATGAGCTTTTGTTGCTTCTTCTTCGGAACATAGGCTGATAGTCTTAAGGGTATCCCACATTTCTTTTGCAGTGTCAAGATTGCGAATTTTGGCAAGGTAGACGCCATTAACAGTGCTAGAAATGAGCCCCATAGCATAGCTATCAAGACTTGCCTCTATTCTTTCCTCCGTTGTAAAATCACGGGGACTTTTGAGCTTTTTGACATAAGTGACTTTTCCTGGATCAGTCCCTTTGATTTCGGGAGTGGCTTCATAGATTCGTGTTGGACCATTCTCGATCACATCCCACATTAGAATGTGATGCGCTTGAAGACACATCCTTATCCGGAAGCTCCAATCTTCATATCCTTGGACTGAGAAGTCTTCACATAACTTAAGAAGAGAAGCTTCCATTGCAAAATAATATGATATGCGTGAATGAAAAGATTTTTCAAATGGATCGGTTCAAAATGACCAAAAGTTTGATAAAAACTTTTAGTATGCAAAGCAGCGGTCAAAAGAACCACTGCTCTGATACCACTTGTTGGTCCCGGGAAAGAGTAATTGGTGTATGGGGGGGGGGGGGGGAATACACCAATAACCAACCGTTTTTGACTTTTGTAAAATCAGGTCGATCTGCAGGTCGATTGTCAAGGTCGACCTTATCAGAGGCAGTTTGATCTATCAAGCTTGTATGGTATCAAGCTTGATTTATCAAACTGTTGTTAATGCGGAAGTTGGTGGAGGTTGATTTACTCTTTGAAAAATCTTAAGGCTGAAAGCAGATAGCAGGTTGATGCGTGATATGCAGGTTGATGCTCGTCAGTTTGATAATGAAATGAAAGAGCGATAAATAAAGAGAGAGAGAGAGAGAGACAACCGAGTTTTATCGTGGTTCGGAGATAACCATCCTACATCCACGTCAGGTCGACTCGACCTGAGAATCCCTTTTCTTTTGGATCCACCTTCTCTCTTATTTATACTGACTGAGTATCAGTTTCATACACCTCTCTTATTTATACTGACTGAGTATCAGTTTCATACACTTTGCAACTAGCAAATACAACTAGCTTTACAACGGCCTCAACCTATCTAACTGATGGGGGAGGGGGTTGTTTAGAGTGCGAGCTTGATGCGGCAGTAAACGCTTCAAGCTTGCGGTATTCTTCAATGGAGAAATTCTCTTTTCCAACACTTGGGAAATATCTAGGTTTTTCGAGTGTTGAATGGATAGAACTTGAGAGAGAATTTCTACAGCACTTCAGCTTTTGAATAATGAATTTCCCATGCTGTTCCATTGAAGTGGGAAGTCTTTATATAGGCATAGTTTGAAAACTAGCCGTTGGAGTCTGCGCTGACTTGGCAGCTGACGTGGCAACTAGCCGTTGAAGCTTTGCTGACGTGTCAACTAGCCGTTGGTGCTGACTCATTACTTCCCGTTGGGCTTGGTCCTAGCTGGCATCTGACGTGGCAGCTTAGGTGGCAGGTTGACCCATGGAGGTAGGTCATCGGCCTGAGGTATCTTCCAGCATCTTGATGTCTTGAACTTGAGAACAGGCTGGAGTATCTACAGAGCAGGTTGATGATGACAGGCTGTTCTTCTATAGGCAAGGCTGTTGGAATCACAGCCTCTGCCTTTACATGACGGAACAACCTTTCTAGAACAGCCTTGATAACGGCCTGGCTAACGGCCTTGATAACGGCCTTGATAACGGCCTGGCTAACGGCCTTTCTAGAATAGCCTTAGCTTGTTAACTCTATCAACCTTAACTCTATAAAATGTAGAATAAGCCTAAGTGTGGTTTTGAGAAAACATCATCAAAATTAACTGCAAAGGGTTCCCAACAATTTCCCCCTTTTTGATGATGTCAAAACCAACACTTCACAAATGAGATTCCTAGAAAGATAAAGAATATTACAAGCTTGTTCTAACTACACAGTTAAAACAGTATAAGGAATCAACATAATAAGGCAGGTTGGTCTCGGAGATTTCTTCTTCTGTCCTTCCCCCTCTTTTGGCATCATCAGAAAGGATTTGAACTAAGGACCGAAGAGACGAGACCTCTTTCTTCAAGATCGTTATATCAGCCTTCATGGCTTTTTGATTACCCATTTTTGTTCTTATTTCCTACAAAAGGTAGGCATTAATATATGCAATACTTGGAGCAATAAGTATTAATAATTGAAGAATTATTAGCATATTGAAGAAGTTAAAGAAAAGACAAAGGGTGATACAATCCCTTTGATTCCCCCTTCATTAATGCTCGGTATTGCATGCGGCAGGCCGTTGGTATAGGAAAGGCAGGATACGGCCTGAAAGCTGTAGAACGGCCTGGCAATATAGAAGACGGCCTTTGTTCCCCCTTTGTGAACTAGAGGTTGATAGCATCAAGGTTGATAGTATCAAGGTTGATAGCATCAAGGTTGATAATGTCAAGGCTGATCACGACCTTGACTTGCATCGGCCTTGGTCAAGGATCGGCCTTGATCTGTGTCGGCCTTGCTTCAGGCTTACCATGCAACGACCTTTGCCTTGCATCGACCTTGGTCAAGGATCGGACTTGATCTGTGTCGGCCTTGCTTCAGGCTTACCATGCAACGACCTTTGCCTTGCATTGACCTTGGGGTCAATACAAGGGCAGCTAAGCTACGCACTTTTACCAATCGCCCTTCGAGTGCGCACTCCTTGGTTCGGGTTCCCAACAATGAGCTCCTACAGATGATTATCATCCCATCATCTCCGTCGAGATATTTCTTCTTGAGAGAATTGGCTCGGGTTCATTGATTGGTTCATCGAACTCGGAGTGAGCAAAAGGTTAAGCGACATGCTGATTTGTTGATGGCCTTGGAATTCAAATGGCTTAACCTCTTGTGCCATAGCCAGCTCGTCTCGGAGTCAGTTTTCATGCCCAGGCAGGTCTCCCTTTTATCAGTCAATTTGACTATAAAGTTTGTCCTGCACTATTCCGGTAAGGAGTATTTCTCCTTCCTTATTTCTCACAAGACATTTGTTAGCGGTGAATTCTACTCGTTTACCATTCGAGCAGAATTGCGACACAGAGAATAAATTATGATTAAGACCTTCAACATAAGAGACATTATGAATAGAGGTTTTACCAACATTTAAGTCGCCCTGACCTCGAGTGCGGCCTTTAGAGTTGCTTTCGAATGTTACTTGAGGTCCGACTCATTCTACATAATTTGATAGTAGCATCTTGTTACACATCATGTGCTTGGAGCATCCACTATCAATGATCCACACAGCTCCACGAGCTGTTTGGCTCCTTCTCTGAGCCTTCCCGACCTGCAATTAATTAAACCTAGCAACCCATTTGAGATTGGGTGCTACATCGGTTGCGGGAACGGCCTTTGGGACCCAAACTTGTTTCGTCGGTCTGCTTCTATTCGAGGTTGAGGACGAGGCAGTGGCGGTCTTGGGCTTGGGAGCCTTCTTATGAGAGCGAGGATGTTGAGGTTGATAGAACGGCTCTTCATAATATCCAGGTTGATAAGGTTGATACTGCCTTCTTTGAAAATAAGGTTGCTGAGGTTGATAGCAGTAACAACCTTGATAAGCAGGCTGATAGAAGATCTGAGGTTGGTAAGGCCGTGGATCATATCGGCCTTGATAATTCCTTTGTTGAGCAGCCTGATCTTGAGGTTTTGAGGGAGGTCGACGCTGCTGCCTCTTTTGGACAGGTCGTGCCTCCTTCTTAGGAACAGGCTGTTCCTTTTCAAAAAGGTTCTTCTTCCTATGCTGCTTTATGAGAATGGCCTGAGGCTGACGAGCTAGGTTCTTCAGCTTGACAACCTTGTCAGGCAGAACTTGTTCCCGTGAGGCAGATGCCTGAGCTTGTTCTTCAAGCTCCTTCTCCCTTAAAGTCAACTTTTCAACCTTTGACTTTAGGGTTTCTATCTCCCTTTCCTTTTCTTCATTGTAGGGAGATACTCTTTCTTCTAATGCCAGCTTGAGTTTGTCATTTTGATCCATTAGCTCGGCATTATCTTCAACGACCTCCTTGAATAACTCAGCGAGTTCGGCATATTCCTTCAGTTGCTTCTTGACCTCTTCCAGGGACACGGCCTTGGATAGGTCTTTATCTTCCTCATCTGCACTTTCATTGTCAGATAAAGAAAATGGAAGGAGTTGAGCAACTACCTGAGGTTGTTCATCGGTGGGAGGGAGTTTTCCGACGAAGCACTCTTCTTCATCATCACTCGACGAGCTGTCGGAGAAATGAGCTTTTGTTGCTTCTTCTTCGGAACATAGGCTGATAGTCTTAAGGGTATCCCACATTTCTTTTGCAGTGTCAAGATTGCGAATTTTGGCAAGGTAGACGCCATTAACAGTGCTAGAAATGAGCCCCATAGCATAGCTATCAAGACTTGCCTCTATTCTTTCCTCCGTTGTAAAATCACGGGGACTTTTGAGCTTTTTGACATAAGTGACTTTTCCTGGATCAGTCCCTTTGATTTCGGGAGTGGCTTCATAGATTCGTGTTGGACCATTCTCGATCACATCCCACATTAGAATGTGATGCGCTTGAAGACACATCCTTATCCGGAAGCTCCAATCTTCATATCCTTGGACTGAGAAGTCTTCACATAACTTAAGAAGAGAAGCTTCCATTGCAAAATAATATGATATGCGTGAATGAAAAGATTTTTCAAATGGATCGGTTCAAAATGACCAAAAGTTTGATAAAAACTTTTAGTATGCAAAGCAGCGGTCAAAAGAACCACTGCTCTGATACCACTTGTTGGTCCCGGGAAAGAGTAATTGGTGTATGGGGGGGGGGGGGGGGGGGGGGGGAATACACCAATAACCAACCGTTTTTGACTTTTGTAAAATCAGGTCGATCTGCAGGTCGATTGTCAAGGTCGACCTTATCAGAGGCAGTTTGATCTATCAAGCTTGTATGGTATCAAGCTTGATTTATCAAACTGTTGTTAATGCGGAAGTTGGTGGAGGTTGATTTACTCTTTGAAAAATCTTAAGGCTGAAAGCAGATAGCAGGTTGATGCGTGATATGCAGGTTGATGCTCGTCAGTTTGATAATGAAATGAAAGAGCGATAAATAAAGAGAGAGAGAGAGAGAGACAACCGAGTTTTATCGTGGTTCGGAGATAACCATCCTACATCCACGTCAGGTCGACTCGACCTGAGAATCCCTTTTCTTTTGGATCCACCTTCTCTCTTATTTATACTGACTGAGTATCAGTTTCATACACCTCTCTTATTTATACTGACTGAGTATCAGTTTCATACACTTTGCAACTAGCAAATACAACTAGCTTTACAACGGCCTCAACCTATCTAACTGATGGGGGAGGGGGTTGTTTAGAGTGCGAGCTTGATGCGGCAGTAAACGCTTCAAGCTTGCGGTATTCTTCAATGGAGAAATTCTCTTTTCCAACACTTGGGAAATATCTAGGTTTTTCGAGTGTTGAATGGATAGAACTTGAGAGAGAATTTCTACAGCACTTCAGCTTTTGAATAATGAATTTCCCATGCTGTTCCATTGAAGTGGGAAGTCTTTATATAGGCATAGTTTGAAAACTAGCCGTTGGAGTCTGCGCTGACTTGGCAGCTGACGTGGCAACTAGCCGTTGAAGCTTTGCTGACGTGTCAACTAGCCGTTGGTGCTGACTCATTACTTCCCGTTGGGCTTGGTCCTAGCTGGCATCTGACGTGGCAGCTTAGGTGGCAGGTTGACCCATGGAGGTAGGTCATCGGCCTGAGGTATCTTCCAGCATCTTGATGTCTTGAACTTGAGAACAGGCTGGAGTATCTACAGAGCAGGTTGATGATGACAGGCTGTTCTTCTATAGGCAAGGCTGTTGGAATCACAGCCTCTGCCTTTACATGACGGAACAACCTTTCTAGAACAGCCTTGATAACGGCCTGGCTAACGGCCTTGATAACGGCCTTGATAACGGCCTGGCTAACGGCCTTGATAACGGCCTAGCTAACGGCCTTTCTAGAACAGCCTTAGCTTGTTAACTCTATCAACCTTAACTCTATAAAATGTAGAATAAGCCTAAGTGTGGTTTTGAGAAAACATCATCAAAATTAACTGCAAAGGGTTCCCAACAGTTTAATACCAAATCAATGTCATTGGTGACTTTGAATGATAGTTTCCCAATTAAATCTATTGTAAAAATAATAAAGTCCAGCTTGCCTTAAAAAGAATTTGACTATGGAAGATTTGAATAGGAAAATCTATTTGTTTTGACTGTTGAATTAAAGACGTCGAAATTTGTTTTTCATACTCAATGCATACAAATGAATGACTGTATAAAAATGGAAGACAATAAAATTTGGCAAAAACGTGTGCGTATGTTGATCAAATGGTAAGAGTTTTAGTTACGGGGTCAAATGTTAATTCGAATCTTCCACACGGTCTTTAAATTTCCTGTTAATTGTTAAAAAAATTTTTTTTGGCAAAAACCCATCTCCAAGCTTGATTTATTATTGAAAGTTTGACTTATGCTAAAAAGAGAAATAATGCATTGCCCTAGCTTGCATTTACACAATTAACATGAAATTTTAAGGTCGTGTCGCAAAGAATTTGAACTCGAGATCTTTAGTCTCAAAACTTAATCCCTTACCGCTTGGTCAACACATAAAGACACTTAAAATCTATATTATTGTTGGTATGCCTTAAACCTATATTCGAGTACACAAAGCTGGTTGGAGGTCTCGTTGTAGAAATCTATACCGTAATCCGTAACCTAACTGCCTAATAACATTTGTTCTCCTTTTCTGCCCGTGGACGTAGCCAATACAACGTTGCTGAACCATGTAATTATGTGTAATCTTTATGTTTAATTTATTTATCGCTCTTTAATCCTAATCCGTCACAACAATTTTGCTACTGAATGTCCATATTCATTAAAATGAAATTGTAGAGAATCTACTGAACAAGTTCTTTTAAGACCAAATCCTGGTTACAGATTTTTTTAATTAATCCTTTTGAGTTCTGATTTTTTTTTTTTTTTTTTTCATTTCAACTAATAGTAGTAGATTACAAATATTAAATAATGATCAGATCAAATTTAATGAGATTTTCCCACCTTCCTTTATGTTGGGCTAAAATTTGTTGCATGAATCTTCACAAAATAAAATAAAGGCAACTGTGTTACATGAATATTTTCTGCTGGTGAAAATTTTCTAATAAGAGTAAAACTTAGGGGAAGAAATTAATTAAGAAAAATAGCCATGATCTTAACTCTGCCTTTTTTCCTTTGTACCACAATCCTCACCAAAATCGTCTTATTTTTTGCTGTTCATCATGTTTTTTCCGGACGAAATCATTCGGAACAGTTGGTCGAAGAGGACGTCGAAGTGGGGCTGGAGATGGAAGATACATTAGTGAAGCAGCCTGAAGAATGTTTGGAGAAGAAAGGGTGGAGCAAAGGCTTATTTTGCGGTAAAATATTTAGTGCTGTTTCATACGAGGAAACAAGATTTTGCTATGTCAAAATCCCAGAAATTGAAAACTTTTAATAAAAATATTGATCGTTGATTTTATCATGCCTGAGAAATTGTGATGAAATTCTTTGTTACCGTTTCATCATTTTCTCTTAGATTTTACCCCTTTCATGTGTAAATTTCTTATTTCAAAACTAGTTAAAATAATTTTAAAAAATGGAAGGAATTAAAGAAAATTTTGTTTATTTAGTCCAACATTGACTGAATTTACAAGATTGAAATATTAATTGATGTAACAATGCTAACTTTGTATGAACAAGAATATAAATTTACGTGTACGTGTGTTGGCCTAACGATAGGGGTTAAGATTAACGTATCGGACCTGAAAGGTCTCGAGTTCGACCCCTGTGATGCGGTCTTTAAATTTTTGTGGTAAAGTTTTAAAAAAGAAAAGAAAAGAAATTTACAAATAGTGATGGATTGACAATTTCAAATATAGCAGCCCATATAGCACTCAAGCCTTTTAATTTATTCCGTACGCCCCATAACTTATTCAATTATTCTAGCGATTCAGAACATCTATTGCATCGCGCTGATTGCCATATGCTATAGCAATTAAAGATTTTCATAAACAAAAACTGCAGATCTAGGAATTGTTTATAATATGTAACAAATATTTGTTGATCGGTCAAAAATCGCAACGAAATTGTAATAGATGATCCAAATTCGATTTTCAAAACTTCTTACAACCTCAAAATCCATGTAATAAAACAATGACCACTAATACAAAGAAAACACGCATTTTATTCACAATCACAGCTGCTGAAATCACCTTATCCCCTGCACAAAATCACCACCATTAATGCAATTACAAGAAAACACTAATCATAATTTTAAACAAATAGTGCAAGAACAGAGAAACTGACTGCATTTCTTGGGGTGGCAAGCGCATCTCAACCCGGCACCGCAGTTTCCGTCGCTCCGTTCGCACTCGTCGCACGGATTAGGCACGTGATCGGGGATGTCGAACGAAATCCTCGTCCCCAGCTCGATCTTTTCGCTACTACCTCTATAAACACGGCTGTAGTGAGTGCAGTCGATCTGCTTAGGATCGAAGCCCTTCCCGAGTTTCTCCACATCATCGACAAACGAACACGAGGGCACCCTCCTAGCACGTGCTTCATGATACTGAAATCTACAAAGTCCACTCGTTATGGTCTCGTTACACGGCAAGAGGGGAGCGTAAGAGCTTCGACTCGAGCAGTTGAAGAGGATCAACGAGTTCGAGTTCGAGTTCGAGGGGGGTGGAAATCCAGCAGAGAGATGGTGAGGAGAGACAAAGTGAGACGTGGAGGAGCATGAACTGTGGGAGATGGTGATGAGCTTGTGATCGTAGTCGATCGAACGGATCTCGAATAGCCCGACCGATGTTCGGAAGTAGAGCTTTTCGGATCTGCAGAGGATCATTTGGCTTAGAAGGTTGGATGAATGTGAAGAAGTTTTATTGAGGAAAGGTTGTTGAATCTTGATACTTCCACAGTAGGTAATTAGTGGGATTTTTTCAGAAAAAGATGGTAGAAACAACATGTGTAGAAGGAGAAGAAGGTAGAAATTCTTGAATCCCTCCATTTCTCTATGGATTTTCATTCAATGAGGAAGAACATGAGATGAAATGGAGAGAGAATCTATGAACTTTATTTCTTTTTCTTTTTATGCATCTACTTTATTCTTATATTCCAAATTCTTTGAAATCAAGAAAAGGGGAATTGCACTCTTCCTTTAATTCAAAAATAGTCCCCTTTTCAGTGTTTTGATTTGATTTTTTTTGCATGTAAACACTTTGAAATTGAAATTGATTACTCCCTCCATTTTTTTTGAAGTGACTTATTTGTCAATTTGGGTTATTTTTTAACAAACACCATTTTTATCTCTGACATTAAATTTATCTTTAACTCATACTACATAATACTAGTTTTTTTTTAATTATATTTCTTAAATATCATATCGAAAAGAAAAATGTCATCTCGAAAAAAACGGAGGGAGTAATTTTTTTTTTTTTTTTTTTTTTTTTTTTTGAAATGGCAGACAAATTTTGCTAGCCTATCCGTGATTTAAGCCTCTCAAAAATAGTGAATCGAAGCTAGTAAACTATATTTGGTGAAGCAGCAAATAAATAAAGTAAAAAATAAGAGAAATTACAAACTTTTTTTTTCCCAATTATTTCAAGATTATCCCTTCATTTTCATTGACTCTGATACAAATACTAATTGATAGAACAGCACAACATAGCTTCAAACAAAGATCTCAAAAACACAGACATCACACACATGCCATCATTAAATGTACTAATTCCGTACACGATTTTTTAACACATTTGACTTTTACTGCTAGTTATGGGAATTTACGTTAGCAGATTTTGAAATGAATTTTCGGAACATATATAGTCAACTGACTTCTATGACTCCGAAATTCCATTTTATCACCTATCGTTGCAAAATCCCAAGACCAACAAGAAAAAATCAACTGTATCTAAAGATCGTAAACGAGGCAGTATCATTTCCAAAGATAATCCAGATTCAAGAAGCAGCGGCAGCGGGAGTAGGAGCAGGAGCAGGAGCAGGAGCAGGAGCAGGAGCAGCAGGAAGAGGTTTGACAGTAACTGCTGGGAAATCAAGAATGATAGCTTTCTCAATCACGGCAGAAAAGGTGGACGAAAACTCAAGGTGAGTAGGGTGAGAGGCAAATGCAGTGAAATCCTCTTTGCTGCAAAATGTCATCAAGAACGAGTGCGTGAATCCTTGCCTCAGAATTTCTGGGCTCTCGATATCTTTCCCCCTGCACCCATCAAGATTCAATTTTTACACATTATTACATGCAAATGATTTTATTACAAGATTTATACTACTTACCAAACGAAGGACTTGACGGTATCCATGTCGGAGACGAGCTTCTCCAATCCCTTGAGGACGTCGTCCAAGACGACGTCGTCCTTGAACTTCACCAGCACCAAGTGGTTGAATTCAGCCATTGCTCGATCGTCGACTCGAGGTGTTAATTGGTTAATATTGCAGAATGGCTACCAACATTGCCTTCTTATATACACACATTTATCTATTAATGGAGTAATTGTGTGTGAATAGTGGACAGTGAAAAATGTCACAGTTTTACCATGAAACTTGTTTTCTTCTTTTTTGGATAGTGTAATACTTCATCACAAAAGATTTTATAGAAAAAAAAAGTAGTACTGCTAGAAAAGATATGGATAATAGACTCACCTATAGTCTATTTTTAAAATTTGTATGATCTTTAACTCTTTATTAAAATGTCCCGACTTTTCAGATTTTTTTATAAAATGAAACGCCTTCAAAGAACAACTCAGTTGATAGTAACTCTATTGGTCAATACAGAGTATAAAATTTGATATATAAAGTTAAAGCCATTATTCTTAGTGGTTGTGAATTGTGTATCGACCGTTAGAGTTGTCTAAATTCCAATATTGCAGCATAATTGTTTTCTTAGTTTACGATAATAATGATTGCCAATCATCATGAAATTCGAGCCCGAGTTGTTCTAAACTTGAAGAACTTTTCCGATGGCTATGTCGTTCTTTTCCATCCGACGAGCTATATGTGGTCGGATCACGGTTGTTATACAATTAAAAACTATGGTCATTTTCGCAAAAGTAATTAATTGAAAGGTCGACCTAGAAGCAGAAAATAAAATAAAGGTCGGACTATTTTTGCAAATTCGATGAAAAGTAAAGCCATAAAAAATTATATAGTATACCCGAAAAGCTAACTGTTGCATGGGGCCAAGTCCCACGAGCTTAGCCTGTGTTTTTCCCCATTGTCTCACCCATTTTCAACTTAATTTGTGTGTACATTTCAAGTGAATAGGGTCCCTCCTTCATGTGCATGTGCAACTGTACTAGTAGAGATAGAGACGCATGCGCCCCCTTAGCCCTTAGAGCATCTCCAAGAGCACACTAAAATAGTGCTGAACACTATTTTACTGCAGAGTTTTGCTCCAACAGTCCGCACTAAAATAGCGAAATTATAGTGCAATGAACAGTGTTCCCCTAAATATAGAGTAACACTATTCACTGCACTATAATTTTGTGTTCATCATTTTGTGCTCGTGTTTGTTTGCGATTTTTATTTGTGGTGTAGTATTTCAATTTAGTTTGTGTTGTTGTATGAGTAATAATTTTATTTTTTTTTCTTTTCACAATTTAATTTGATATATGCTTATTTGTTTTGTGTGTATCAAATTTTTTTAATTATTTTTTTTTGTTCTTTTCACAATTTATCGTATGTTACTTGTAATAATTTAACTAATTTTTCTCTTCTTTTAAATTCTATGTATAATTTACGTGTGATATAAATATATATACAAAATGATTGTATAAATTAATGAAACAAAATATAAAAACAAAAATGCATTAATAAGAAAAACGTAAAATTACATAACATTGCCAAATTAAAGTACAAAACAAACTACACCATGCATGGGAACATACGTTAATATAAAATTGAAAAATAAAGATACATTTTTTCCCCTAAGAATGTAATTTTAATTATTTGCAATATCTACTTATTTTATCTTAATTAAATGAGTTAAAATTTATATCATTGTCATTTTTTTAATTATGTTCACATTTTATTAAAAAAATGAATGAAAAAGGATATTTTGGAATATTCCTTTTCTGCTGTATTTTAGTGCGAACTGTTGGAGATGAGTTACTGTTTCTGCACTATTTTAGTGATAGTGCTGCTGGAAAATAGGGAAAACTGTTGGAGATGCTCTTAGGGGCAGACTTATGGTTGACGGGTCAACATGTAGCTTGAAATGTCACATGTTCGAATTCTCACGTAACGTCTATAGGTCCGAGACTATATATCGTACATGTCTTTCTTAAGTGTGATTTAGAATCTTTTATGTGGTTTGTATGCTACTTCATTGATACCTGATTGTCTCTTTTTCTTATTGAGATGTCTTAAATGTTATACTTTCACAACTAATACTCTCTCCGTCTTTAAATAAGTGTCCCGAGCCGCCAATTTGAAAAAACCAAGGAGAATGCTAAAATGACACTTATGCCCTTAAAATTTTGTCTTTCTCCCACTTTTAGATTTTCAAGAAGGGTAGTTTTGGTACTTTTGTGTAATTTTTGCTTGGAAAAATGTGATAGGACACTTATTTAGGGACAAAATTTTTGGCGGCTCGGGACGCTTATTTAAAGACGGAGGGAGTATAATATATCTCTCTCTGCATTGAATACTGTGCATTTTTCTTATGGACAATTAGAATGAGACGGAGCAAGTATAAAATCCTCTCTGTGGTTTTTTTTTAGCTATTGCACGTATAATCTTAGGTGTGGTTTAAAATCTTTTGTGTGAATTACTGCTATACATAAGCGGAGGTTTAACCAGTGCACACCGAAATCGAAAGTGGAAGCTGAAGATTTCCTCAATGTCAAAAAACAATACAAAAAGGGAGGCGTGCACACAACCCTAATTAGTACAAATTGATTCAAGTACGTTCAACAGTTTTTGGTTACATATTTCAATAGTTGCAAGTAAATTCTAAGTACATACTCCCTCCGGTCTTTTACAGTTGAGTCACTTTCCCGATTGGGCCGATCTCTCCTAGTTGAGTCGTTTCCTTTTTGGGTAAAAATTAAGTATTAAACACACAACTAATTGTACCCCTTATTTTACTTAATTAACATACTAATTACGCCCCAATTTCTCAATTTTTCCATTATCGTCATTGCCGTCTCTCTCAAAATAATTTTAAATTAATTTAAAATAAATCCAGAAAAGTTTTAATTTTATAATAAAAAAATCCAGAAAAGTTTTTTATTTTAATTTTAAACATCAACAATAATTTTATAAAAAAAATCCAGAAAATTTTAAATTAATTTAAAATAAATTCAGAAAAGTTTTAATTTTATAAAAAAAATCCAGAAAAGTTTTTTATTTTAATTTTAAACATCAACAATAATTTTATAAAAAAAAATTCCAGAAAATTTTAAATTAATTTAAAATAAATCCAGAAAAGTTTTAATTTTATAAAAAAAAAACCAGAAAAGTTTTTTATTTTAATTTTAAACATCAACAATAATTTTATAAAAAAAAAATTCCAGAAAATTTTAAATTAATTTAAAATAAATCTAGAAAAGTTTTAATTTTATAAAAAAAAATCCAGAAAAGTTTTTTATTTTAATTTTAAACATCAAAAATAATTTTATAAAAAAAATTCCAGAAAATTTTAAATTAATTTAAAATAAACTGAAAAACAAAAAAAAATATTAATTAATAAAAAACATTTTTTATATTAATTAAAACAACTCTTCTCAATTATAAACATAATCTCATTCTCTTCTCAATTACCAAACATACTTAAAGTACTAAACAACTCTTCTTAATTCCCGTGTCGAAAAGTTTCGACTCAACTGTAAAAGACCGGAGGGAGTACTAGTATATACTTATCTTGTTACTCCCTTATTTACAAATACAATAGTAAAACAAAAGGTCCTTTCTTTTATTTTTCAGCAACTTTAGATAAGTAGATTATTGTTGAATTCAATAATTGATACTCCATCTGTCCCACTTCACTAGTCATGTTTGCTATTTTGAGCCGTCCTACTTCACTAGTCGTATTTCCTAAAATGAAAATAATTAATTCTTATTTTTCCACGTAGACCCCTTAGTTTTCTCTTTTAACACTTGTTCATTATATTCGATGCCGAAAAGAAATATAACTAGTGAAGTGAGATCAGTGGCGGAGCCACATGGAGGTGATGGTGTGCTAAAGCCCATCCCACTACTTCTTTTTTTTACTTCTAAAAATTTCGATTTTCGTCGAAAAACTTCATCGTTAGCCCATACTAAATGCGAGAAAAATGACTATCTTTGGTCTCGTTTGTGTCACCAGCAAATCGAGCCCGCCCCATTTTAAATTTCTGGCTCCGCCACTTAATGAGATGGAGGGAATATGTCATATTTTGTTAGCAATATGCCAATATGCATGGAAATACGATGGACATCTCCATTTCAAGATTGAACACAATTATATTTATTTTTGGTGATGGAACATAAGTAGAAATAAAACATCCGTGCAATAATGGATTCAATTAATTCGAATTCTGCCTATATTTATAACCATGTCCACCCAATGTGAGTTGTGAATTGTGATTTAATTTCATGATATAACACCACCTGCCTGCCACTTCTCAAACCCAGATATGCATGTTTAGAAAATATATACCGAAACAGTCGAAATTCAACCGAAATCACTTTATTTTGTAGATTTTTAGGTTAAAGTATCGAAATAATATAATAATTTTTTTAATTATCCTAATATTCAAGAGTACTAATCACTCATGCAGGTTGCAACGATTTTCATCATCTAAGTTTAAATTTGATAGTAAATAATTGAAAATACAAGTTTTTGAAGTATGTAGCCTGAACTGAATGGGACAGTACACAAGTTGTAATTTGTATCCGAAAATGTTAGTGAAAAATACCTGGCTTGACAGTGCCCCCAAACGTCGTCACATTGTGATGAATTGAGTAAACAATTCATGTGGTTTCCCTTTATTTTTCGTATCCACCAATAACACAAGTCAAGTGAATGAATATGAGTGAAGATTAACGGAAATAAAAATGAATTAGTTTGGTGAGATTGAGACAAGCATGATTGGCGACATAAAAGGGGGAGAGGTCGTGCGCAAGAACGTGAAAATCCTAAGGAAATTGAGTGTGGATCCAAACATATTTTGCAAAAGAGGGAAAATAATGCAACAATGTACAATCAACATTTTCCATAAAGTTGAAGCATACCCATCTGCATAAAGAAAATTTGAAGCCACCTTTTCCATTTAATTTCCATCGAAAGGGAAGACTCGTGCACCTAATTTAAAAGTTGTTCGCCAAACACCAAATGATGGACACCACCCCCATGTATGGCATTCATTGCACGAACAACTAGAGAGAGAGAGAGGAGAGAGAGAGAGAGAGAGAGAGAGAGGCCGTCTGGCTCGCTTGTTTAATACTAACTCCGTCACATTCAAAACGTTAGACTATGTTATTTTTGAAATGTTCCGTTTAAGATGCTACATATGTTTTCTTATTTAGTAAAAGAATACACAAATAAATACTATAATCACTTGGGGAAGTGGTGGAGCTAGAAATTTTAATTTGGGGGTGTAGAATTGAAGTGACTCGATGTGCTATTCTATGCGGTGGCATTGCGTCAGTGGTCTAGAGGATAGCGGCGACAAGCGAAGCTAAAATATGCTATGTTTTCTGCTTTGTCGTGCCATTAGCACAAATACACAATTCTATCTTTTCCCCCTTTGTTTAAATATAAAAGTAAGTAATGTGTTCTTCTTAAAAATATTACTCCCTCTGTTACTTATAAGAGGATACGTTTTCGATCCCAGAAAGCAGTGGAGGAGCCACCTTTAGCCCACTTCAACTTTTTTTTTTAATAAAAAAAAAAATTTAGTCCTTGAATTTTTCGGTTTTTATCGAATTTTGTTCTTGTCAGCCCATGCCAATTGTGAAAAAAATGAGTAATTCTCATCTTGTTTATACCACTTGTCAACCCAGCCGCCACCATAAGAAATTCCTAACTCCGCCATAACCACTAGGCAACCCCTAAACGGGCAGATAATTAAATATATATATATATATATATATATATATATATATATATATATATATACCAATTATAAAAACTAGTATTACTATTATCCCTTAATAAAATTTAAAATGTAAAATTTATCACGAAAATAAATGACAATTCTAATACTTCATTTGGCCCAAGATAGTAACTCATTTCATTTTAGCATTTGTGGTAAGCGTTTTCGAGTGTCATGATGATTAATTTTAAAATATTTTTTTAAAATAAATCTTTGACGGGATATTAGAGCACTTGTAGGTACAAGTAAAAGAAAAAAATTCTTTAAAATATTTTTTTAAACTCATCATCAAGACGCTTGAAAATCCTTGATACAAATGTTGAAAAGAAATGGGTCAGTAATCTTGACCCAGATAAAGTACTAAATAAAAAGGCCAACTGGATCCGGCCAGCCGTGCCCAATTAGGTCCAAAACCCATGGCCCAAGACCGGCCCGGTTCAGCAGATGGATTGTAATGGGCTTCTCCTATAAAATGGGCTACAATTGTGCTTTTCTCATGCCCAAGCTCGGGCCCGGCCCATGCTTGCTATAGTTTGTACTACCTGGTCCTGAATGGGCCTTATATTGTAGTGCCCTACCAAAAGAATCTACACGATACTCACATATCAAACTGATTTTCAGAAAATTTAATCAAAGAAACACTTCTTGTCCGTCGTGATCACTCTTAATATGTTCACTGTTAATGTAACAGCGATAGAGTTTACATTTTTTTTGGATAGGCAGAGACAGAATTTATAATTTAATTGGGGGTGAAAGGTTGATATAACTCGATGGTGCCGTGTTATGCAGCGGTGGTGGTTCGCAGAATAGTGGCTAGCGGAACTTGAATGTGTTATTTTATTGTGCCCGACCCCTAGTAGCCAGGGGCGATCCTAAAGACAAAGGTATTTGTCTTCCATACCTCCCCCACTTAATCAATTTTGACAAGTGGCATTCTAAAACCACTTCCATGAAAAGTGGCAATTCCAAGTGGTATTTGAATGGTCCCCGGTCCCCCTTCCCCCACCCTCCCTAGCCCTGCAGCACCCCTCACCCCACTACCACACCTCCTACCTATTACCTACATAAAAAAAAAAAAACCTTTCTTAATTTAATGTATGTACACTCTTGTTTGTTCTACGTACTCACTCCATTTCTTTTGAAACAACTTGTTCGTACAAAATTATTTGTTTCCTATTTTAGCTCAACAATCTCATGTGCACCCCCATTAACCCCTTAATATATCACATATATACACTAAATTCTCATTTTATATGTGGACCACCACTATTATACAACAAACCTCAATTTTATTAATATGCGTGCCGAAAAGAAAAAAGTTGTTTCAGAAGAAACGGAAGGAGTAATATTTTTTTTTACTTTCGTTTTTTAGCATATATAACTACAAAAACACTCAACTGCTTGCACTGGTCGTTTTTAGTGTGACAATTACAAGGTTTATTTAATTTAGGTATGTTAGTATATTTAAATATTTTATCCATTTTATTTATTAATAGTATGTCGTGTCATTCGATAAGTAGATCATTTCTCTTTACAATTAATTATACTAGTGCAATACTCGTCAAAAATCGATGGGATTAAATTAGCATTCGAAGTCTCGTGTTGTTAACAATAATATAAAGTATGTACTATTTTCTTAGATTGTCTTATTCGTTCAACATTAAATTCAAGTCGCCTATTACTCAAAGTATAAAAATATATATTTATTTATATTGAATATTCCAAGTCATCCGTGACTTGTGATAATAAAAAGAATAGGTGAATGAGAGTTCAGAAATGGTAATAATCATTTATATTTCATCACGTCAAAATTCGACTCAAATCATTTTATATTGCTACTTTAAAGAAAATTTAAAGAAAATATAAATATAAATATAAATATAAAACATAAAATATGTTAAGTTGTCCGTTGTTTATTTTAATAAAAATATATTAATAAGGGTAACATCAATAGATGGTTATATCGTGTCCTGGTATAATTCAATGTAGTTTTATACTCCATTTTATTTCTTCTTCTTCTTCTTTAGAATTTTTCTTACAATTAGGCTCATCTTCAAGTGAAAAATAGACAAATATATTTTTGAAAACTTTTAACTAATACTCCCTTGTCCATTTATTTAGTGATAAGTTTTTTTTATAATTCCGTTTGTTCCACAAGTATAAAAATGTTATCTTAAATGACAAAATTTTAATGCATTAAAATCCGCTCACACAACTTTATCTATCACTCTCGTCTTATTTCTCGTATAGGGAAAAATTTATCCCCGTATAAATGGGACAGATAGAGTAAATAATTAAATATCCTTGTCACTCGTGAGAGTTACAACCTATAATTCATCACAAAGGAATGCACACTGCAAGAAGAAAATGATACTACCTTTGGTGATGTTGTGAATTGAGGAAGTATTTTTATAAAGCATTTTTTTTTCAGCCAAATATAAAATTTTATTTTATTATTCATCAAGATGTTTTAGTATCATGTTTCAAATATAAATTAATTGTATACATAATAGATTTACTGACCGAATGAAACGATATACTATTAATAGATAAAATATTTAAATATATTGACATATCTAAAAAAACCTTATAATTGTCATAATAATAGACTAATACTCCCTCCGGTCTTTCCTAGTTGAGTCACTTTCCCGATTGGGCCGGTCTCTCGAAGTTGAGTCGTTTCCTTTTTGGGTAAAAATTAAGTATTAAACACACAACTAATTGTAACCCTTATTTTACTTAATTAACATACTAATTACGCCCAAATTTTTCAATTTCTCCATTATCGCCATTGCCGTCTCTCTCGAAATAATTTTAAATTAATTCAAAATAAATCCAGAAAAGTTTTAATTAAAAAAAAAAATCCAGAAAAATTTTTTATTTTAATTTTAAACATCAACAATAATTTTATATAAAAAAAATCCAGAAAATTTTAAATTAATTTAAAATAAATCCAGAAAAGTTTTAATTTTATAAAAAAAAAATCCAGAAAAGTTTTTTATTTTAATTTTAAACATCAACAATAATTTTATAAAAAAAAAATCTAGAAAATTTTAAATTAATTTAAAATAAATCCAGAAAAGTTTTAATTTATAAAAAAAAAATCCAGAAAAGTTTTTTATTTTAATTTTAAACATCAACAATAATTTTATAAAAAAAAATCTAGAAAATTTTAAATTAATTTAAAATAAACTGAAAAACAAAAAAATATTAATTAATAAAAAATATTTTTTATATTAATTAAAATAAAATACAGTACTTAGTAATTATAAACATAATCTCATTCTCTTCTCAATTACCAAACATACTTAAAGTACTAAACAACTCTTCTTAATTCCCGTGTCGAAAAGTTTCGACTCAACTAGAAAAGACCGGAGGGAGTAGTATCCATTGCAGACAGTTAAAGGTTATGATTATCTGTGCTAAACAATGGAAATCAAATAAAGTAGAAATCAGATGAAATAATTTTTTTATATGGGCTGGGGGGGGGGGGGGGGGTCATGTGATTGCGAGGAATTGGGGGTAGTATTCAAAACCACTTTTCAATATGGAAGAGAATATAGAATACTTTGAGAAGTACAAAAGTGCCACTTGTCAATTGATAAATGGGGGGAGGCATAGAAGACAAATCCTTTTGTCTTTAGGATCGCCCCTCCCCCCCTAGTACTGAAACACCTTCTTTTTTTTTTTTTTTTTTTTTTTTTTTTCTTTTTTTCCCGAGTGGACTCAAGGTTAATGAATTACTTCTTGTTGAATGTCAGTTATTTTAATGATTACTTTTTTCGTCTCACTTCACTTGGTTTTCTTTCTAATCGGGACGTTTCACTTTAATTGGGTTATTTTCTAAAATGGGAAAAATTAACATTGACTTTTTAATGTGAACCCCTTACTTTTCACTTTTAACACTGCACATAAAATCTCGTGTCGAAATAAAACAAGTCAAGTGAAATGGGACGGAGGAAATATTTTATTTATTTTGGGCTCATACCTCATGAGTAACATATGTCATTTAATTTGAATTTACAAATAATTATAAATATAAGTACTCATTTTTATTTTTATTTTTATTTTACCTTTTTGGGGATGCAACCGCACCCCTAGATCACCTCCTCCCCCCGCCAAGCCACTAGGGTTAGGGTATATATACTTAAATCTTTTACTTTCTGTTCTAAATCTAGGGGTGAGCATTCGGGTAGTTCGGGTCTAACCCGAACCAATCCGAAAAACCCATAACCCAAAATTTGTATTTTTTATAACCTGAACCAAACCAAACTAACATCGAACCCAAACCAAACCCAAACCATATTTTACGGTTCGAGTTCGGTTTGGTTCGGTTCTGACCCGAATTTATACATGATTTTTTTTATTTTTATTTTTTGAGCAAATAAATGAAAATTTCTACTTTAACACAAACATTTTCTTATGTTTATCTACGTCTAAATTAAACAACATAATAACATCTAGTCAACTCAAAATACATCCATAATACTACACAAATCCATTCTCTAATCATACCACACAAAGTCAATTAAGAATTCAACAAAAGCAAATAAACAATATTATATCATAATTCAATTCCACAAAAGACGAAGCATCCTCTTGTATTTTCTTCAATGCACTCATATCTATATAGTGTTCTCATTCACTTCACTTGTACCAACATGCTTTATATATATATATATATATATATATATATATATATATATATATATATATATATATATATTATATCACTTCGGTCCTAGTTAGTTGAACCATTTGCTTTTTCACTTTTTCGGCACGCGTTTCCACCGAGACGTAGTACGGGTTTTACGATATAATTTTGAAATATTATTTCTTTTACGGGATACTACGAGTGTCGGGATATGCCGTAAAAGAAATAATATTTCAAAATTATATCGTAAAACCCGTACTACGTCTCGGTGGAAACGCGTGCCGAAAAAGTGAAAAAACAAATGGTTCAACTAACTAGGACCAGAGTGGTATTATTTTTATATAATATATAAATTCGGATTTCGGGTTATACCCAAATTATTTATGCAAACCCATACCTAAACCATAATATTATTATTATTTTTATTATTATTGTTATAATTATTTATTATTTCTCTCTCTCTGTGTTGTATATATTTCAATGTAAAATTTTAGCTAAACTATCAATTTTACCCCTACTATCATTACACTTTTTTTTACTTTTTCAATTTTCTATGTAATGATTAGGGGTTAATATGGTAAAATTAAGCACTTTTCTTGGTTATTGCAATTTGGCGGCTTAGGACACTTATTAGGGGACATTAGGGGACGGAGGGAGTATTATTTTTTTTGTGAGAAGCTGGAAGAGCAAATTCATTGCAAGGCAATAGGCCACGTGTGAAAAAGTCAAAATCGGTCATACATAAACTAACGTTTGATAACGCTAACCGTCCTCGATCTCCCACACCGCACGTGCGCCCCAATTTTGTTTCCTTATTTAGCCACAGACCAAAAAACCCTACACACCTCGAACCAACCTCCCTTCCTTTCCTACGTACAAAAAGAAAAGAAAATACACGTGCCTCTCTTAATTCAACGCATCCACGACTATAATAAATATTCAAAATATACCTTTGACATTTTCCTCTCTCTCTCCCCCTCCCTCTATGTTGTATTTATACTACATGAACGTAAGCAACATACACATATTCAACCTACGTGCAAATTTATATACAAATTAATCAATCTTCAAATCTTCGATTCATAAGTACTCATGGACTTGGAAACTTCAACATCATCTTCTCCGCCGCCCGCCGGCTTTTCGACGATCAACGCAGCGACGGATGACAAGAGAAGGTCCCGTCGCCGCCACCCTCCAAACGGAGCCGAGATTCGCGAACCGAACACGAGATCGAGAGTAAGGCTGCAGGGGACCGCCGCCGCGAAGCTCGACATCCCGGCCCACGCGGGTATTCAGAGGGCCGCCTTCGAAGCAGCTAGAGAACTCGGTCCCGGTTCTTCGTCGTCGACACTACTATCGAATAATGCAGGGGGCGACGACTCCATCTCCGTTTCCGTCGCGGGCGAAAACGGCGGAGGAAGGGCGGAGGAGTTCGTGGACGAGGAGGCGATATTCAACATGCCGCTGCTGGTGGATTGCATGGCGGAAGGGATGCTTCTCACTCCACCGTCTATGAAGAAAGGCTTCAGTTGGAGTGAAGATGATGATGGAGTCTTCCAGTTCAATCTATGGCAACACTAGATCATTATTACTCTCTTCTCTTCGTCCCGATCAGCTGTCATGTTTCATTTAGAGTGCGAGATTTCAGGTGCAACGTTACAAATGAAAAATAAGGGGTGAACGTTTAAATGTGCATAGTTCCGTTGTATGTGTAGATAGCATGCATGGCATATGAGGTCCCACGTCAACTAATTATATATATATGTCTTTAACAAATATTGTAAAAATCTAATTACTTGGATAGTTAATTATATACATTAGTTAACTTTAATTAAACATATTTTTGGTTGAACATGTTTCTTTATAATATTTATAATATTGTGGGTTTGAGTCGTGTCTTGAATATATTACATGGATTCCGGTGTTCCATGTGGACATTTCGTTGTCGAAAAATGGCAATGATGATAAATTTGATATCAAATCAATATTTGGAATATATTTTTTATTTTATAAAAGAAGAATAATTCATGATTTTATTTGGTAATTAATTAACCCAACTTTCAAAATTGAAGAAAACATGTGTTATTTGTGACTATAAATAAAAGAAGCAGTATAAATTAATTCAAAGGTGACAACCGCCCAAATTTCGTTTGTTGGGTCTCTCTCATTCTCAACCAAATTGAACTAAGGCTCAGACTTGGCCTTCCTTGTTTGGATGGTTGGGCCAATCGGGTCGGGCCTAGTCCACCGGGATTGATGCTGCTTCGAGTCGAGTACCCAAAGTTCCATCGATCGAGCATCTTATTAGCAATTCAAACCAAAGATCATAGAGGAAGCATTGCTGGAGGGAGTACCGTCACCCTCAACCAAGAAAATTTACGTACGATATGTTTAGAGTTAAAAAAAAAAAAAAAAAAAAAAAAAAAAAAGCGCTCTCTTTTTTATGTTGTTATATTTTTGCCCGTTAATTTCGGATTGGATCGGCTAAATGTCTATAGTCATCCCAATCAACCTGGTTAGCTATTTAGTGATAATGGGCTCAATCTAATTAGATTGATCAGTTATTTTCATTGTTATGAACATTTTCCCAAATTCAATTAGGAAAATAGTTTCATCCCATTGATATAGAGATAAATTTTTTTCGACATAGAAATTAAAACAAGAGATATAATAGTGGATAAAGTGGTGTGAACGGTTTTGGTCGATTGTACGTAATCCACAAGCTTGCTACCTATTTAGTCATAATTAACATTCAAATTGGGCTATAAATTTCAAACACATATCTAAAGCAAATGCTAATTAGCTAAAGTATAAATTAATGACAAACTAGCTTTTGTAAGCCTTTAAATCGAATTATTATAAAGAACATCATTGCCGTTAATGAGGCATCCCCTTTTATAAATTTGTAAATATTTAAACATTGTTGAGCTATTAATTGAATTCATTTTCAAGTGTTTATCTTATTATTTATGTAATCCAGCCATTATTATAATTATAAAATTTAACTAATAAATTAACTTTTGATGTTGAACTAATGGTTCTGCATAAAAAATTCTAGGCCAAAATCCGTTCATGCAATTGTTTGTTGAAGTTGTTGATGACTAAGTTATAATCAAGAAGTGATTTGTGTAAAATGGTTTTGAATGGAAATTAAACTTAATCTACTATTTTACTTTAATACATGTAATAATAAAAATGATATAAATAGATAAAATTTAAGACAATTCGCTTATGTTTCAGATTATTTAATCCTCCTTACGTCTCATTCTTCTTGAGCCCTATTAAGTTGGCACAAAGATTAAAGTCGGCGAGTGTGACCTTTTATTCACTTGTATTATTAAGTCTAGTTATTGCTATATAAAGACTTAAGATGAATGACACACTTCAATATAAAAAGTGATTCAAGTAGAACAAGTCAAATGTATGTACTCGACTAGATAGTTAAATCACATGTCCTACATATAAATCTAGCTTGTTAATTAGAGAACCGTAATTGCAACCACATAAATGCTCTCTTGCATACTATACCGTGACCACTTTGAATATATTCAACGCTGATGTTTCGGTGTCACATCTGAAAATTTTCTATTAGGATTTATCTTTAATAAGTTATACTACTATATATTTAAATCATTTTACTCATTAATAGTATTGTCACGCTATCCGTAAACATATTAAGTATCCCGACTGTGGAATATCGGATCATTCCTCATTATAACCAAAACAAAGAAAGTTGATGTCACAAAATTAGTACTTACAACAAGGAGAAAATCTTCAGCAATTCTCACTCAATTAATAAAAAATAAAAAATAAAGAAAACAAAAAGCATCCCAGTTAACTACTTGTGTCTCAAACAATCTTGAAACAACACAAAACCCAAAAAAAAAAAAAAAAATTAAATTGTTGCAAAAAGATATGTATATTAAAGCATGGAATCTATGTTCTTGCTAAGCTCCTCCAGTTTCTTCAGTCTCAGTTTCTCACTCTCAGTTACCAACTGTCCAAAAATTATTTCATCACCACAAAATTAAAACAAAAACACATATCTAAGTGCATTAATTAATTATGAAAATTTCAAAAAATATATATATATATATATATATATATATATATATATATATATATATATATATATATATATTTCTTGAATAAAAAATGTGGAGAATTTAATTACCTCAACTAGTTTGGCTATCAGCTGCCCTTTTTCTCTGTTCTTTTCAGTAAAAGCTTCAAGAGCCTCTTTGTATTCTTTTTCCTGCAAATTTTAAATAATTTTCATCAATATTTTTTATTTTTTATTTTTATTATCACATTCCATTTTTTTTTATTACAAATACTAGTAATATTGCTATACAAGAACATAGCTAATAAGTTTTGATACTTCACCTTCTTCTGGCAGCTGATTCCCAACGGCTTCAAGTCTCGATTAATGAGGTCGATTCTCTTACGAACGATCGCTACGTCTTTCCTCATCGGATCATGCAAGCCTTCAAGCTCCTTCAAGATAGCAATGCAGCAAAAAGAAAATGAATATAAATATCTTTGATAAAAATGCAATTTTCTCCATTTTTCATGATCATCAATGAGAAAATTTTGAAAGTATTAAGGCTAAGATGTTGATGTTGAAGCTTTACTTCACGGATTTCAGCAAGGCGCTTCGTCTCCTCCTCCACGCGGCCCAACCGCGCCTGGACTTTGTCTCGTACCTCGACCTTCCTTCTCTCTATCTCCTCCTCCTTGGCACGGAAGGCGGTGAGGGCGGATCGCGTCATATCCTCGTCTCTGTCCTCGTTCAGCAGATTCGGGCTGCTTACGTGGCTGATCATGCCGGAGTTCTTCATCTTTAGTGCCATTATATTTCCTCAAACAGTCAAACTTCACTCTACTAGTTATGAAGAACAGAGTGATTATATATACTTGTGTAAAATCCTCTCTTTCTGTTTGATCCTCTGCTTTTTTATAGCACATATTAAATTTTGAAATGTGGGAAATGACTGAAATGCCCTGCAACTCATATATGTTTTTTTTTTAATTAATATTATTATAAAGTAGAAAATACTGCTATTAATTATTTAGTGTATGAAGATAAGTCTATGCATGTATAGGGACCTTTTCTGGTGAAGATACTGTTTTCTTAAGTAGGTATGGTGCAAAATCTACTAACTACTGCACTATGTATGAAGATGTGGATTCTTAAGTTGTTTCAACCCTAGTTGAAAACCTCAATTCTCCATACAAACTTACTAAACAATAAAATCTATTATATATAGTTGTGTGGTGTGATATGGTATTTGTTGAAGGGTCTCTATTTCTTTTGTTTTTATCTTTGGTAAGCTATAGGGGTCCAAAGTTAAAACTGTATCCCACAATGTGAACAACTTACACATTGGCATCAACATTCAATTGAATTTTTCTAATCGTTTATACCTTCTGTCTCATTCAACTACGTCTTTTATTATTTCAATAGACTCGTAAAATAGTAGAAAGAAGTGTAATAAGGCGGGACGAGGGCCAAAATACTTGAACTTTTGTCCCTAAGTGGAACTTGGGAGGAAAGTCTAGTTGTCTAAATAGACAGTAAGAGTTCACCTAATTATACATAAGTAAATAAAAAGGAAATGTATTGAAAAAACTTTGGTGCCAAGACAAAGTAGGAGAGAAATCTCTCTGTTTCACTCAATTATTACCTTTCATGTTGAGCCTTGTTTGACAAACTTCTAACTTTTACAATATTTATTTATTTATTTTGTTAAACATACAGATTTGGTTCAAATAGAAAATCCACAAAATTCGATAAAAGGGAAAGATTGCTTCTCTTTTCGATCAATTTTCTTTTAATGTTAATAATTGTTTTCAAGGAAGAACAGGGTAAAGAAGCTTAATTTTGAATAAATGAAAATAAATGTTGCTACTTTTAAGTTTTAAGATTGTGCTTAAAATACTAGAAGTAATTATTAATGTAGCAATTGAGAACTTATGTAACGTAAAGCACATATTATCTATATTTCTTATTGCAAAATAGTCCTTTGTTTTGTAATTTTCATCATTATTTAGGCCCACAATTATTCTGCATGTTATGCCATATATTTTAATATTATTTTAATAGATTTGAATTCAGTTGTATGAGCCTATGAGGCAGATTATCTAAAGTTCCCACTAAAGGGTTTAAGGAATCAATCTTTTGTTTTGTTTGTTTTTTCTTTTCCTTTCCTCGCTATTACTTACATTCTTAGCTTACCCCACTAATTTGAAGCACAGAAGAAGCAGTCTAAAAATATGGAATGTAGCAAATTCAAGCACGTACAAAATATAGTAGAGGTATCATAAATGCTCATTCCGTACCACTTCATTAGTAATTAGTCATGTTTGTTTTTGAGAGAATGTCCAAAACTAGCCATTTTCATAAGACAAATGTCTTTTTTAGCCTATTAAAATAAGAAATAATAGTTAAAAATACCCATTTTTATAAAAAGTATAACTTCTATACCCACATTATAAGAAGTAGTACTTCTATACCCATTTGCAATTGAAATTTCAAATATACCCTCAACTTTTCCAATAAAACAAAATTGTTATTCAAAAAACAAAATTGATATTTATGTCGTGGGCCCCACCCGACATAAATCCAAAATTGAATATTCTAACTACCCCACCCTCCCCTCTCCCTCTCCTTCTCCCTCACGACTGGATTTTTCACCCCACACACGACCGATTCGAATTTTACCCTCCCCCAAATCGGAAAATTTTTACCGTTCCCGTCTCCGGCGCCGTCACCGACATGAGTTCCACACATTCCGACCACGATGAACCCGAAACATCGAGGAGAGCCGCCCAACGCCGGCCACGGCCCGCCTCCCGTCGCCGGCAGCAGCAGCCGCCGGAGGAGCCCCTTGCGCCCCGCGTCTTCCCCGATCCCCCTCCGCCGGTATGTCCGTTTATTTCGATTTCATTAGGGCCGTTAATGCATGAAACATGTTATGGTTTCGAATGAATGTCAATAAGCATGAAGCATGTTATGGATTAATTTGCATTTTTTTTTTCTGGATTTTATAGATAGAGTTCTTAACTACACGGTTAAATTGGATATTAAACCGTGTATACACGGTTGAAATAAGAAATCAACCGTGTAAAGTCAACGATTTTGACTTTTGAAATCGTTGACTTTACACGGTCAAAATAAATTTTGACTTTTGATCGTGTGCAACACGACAAAATTGTGTAATTTGTCGTGTATATTGACTTTAATTGATTAAAATTGAATTTTGTCTTTGACTTTACACGATTTTTTGCTGAATTTAGGCGTGAATTGCACGATTTATAATTCAATTAGCCGTGTAGAGTCAACGATTTTGACTGGAAAGTCAAAATCGTTGACCTTACACGGCTGAAATGCAATTGCAACCGTGTAGTACACGACTGAAATTGCATTTCAGCCGTGTACTTGGCCGAATAAAATGCATGAAATTTTCAATTTTTTTTTTTGATTCGTTTTGTTTCTTCTCGATTTGCAACCTAGGTTTCAATGGATGCGGGGCCGAATGCAAGGGTTTAGAGGGCAAATAAACCTCTACATACGGGACGACGTGATTCGGTCGATTCCGCGCGTGTTGCGTCGCGTAGGCGGCCAACCCTTGCTCAATAGATTTATTACGGAAGGCCCGTTTGGATACCTCCTCGAAATTCGGAGGAGCGGGAGTGCGAACAACGCCCTCCACGAGCTTCTAGCCCGAGAGCTCGAGGATGAGTCGATTCCCGAGATGGAGAGGTGGTTCCACGTAGGTGGGCAGGACATACGCTTCCGTGCCCAAGAGTACGCCCTCGTGACGGGCCTGGCTTTCGGGGAATCGGCTTTCAACCCTAAAGGCCGTCACGACCCTCCCAAAAGGAGCCTCCTCTACACGAAGTACGGGGGTGAATCCCCTAAGATAAATAAGTTGAAGGCGGACTTCAACGACGACAAGAATGTACTGGGAGATGCCGACCAGTATCTGAAGGCGGCCAACCTGCTCATGTACTATCTGATGCTACTCAGCCACGACAACCCAACGATCGAGGACTGGGCATGGCACCTGGTGGAGTTCGAGGAGCAGTGGAGGGCATTTTCGTGGGGAGCGTGGTCGTTCCAGATCATGCTCTACCAGCTGCACGTGATGAAGAGGGACCCCGCCCTCATAACGGGCGTGCGACCCGCCTATCACCTGTACGGGCCGGTCTGGGCCCTGAACATTTGGGCCTACGAGGCGATCCCTCGAATGGGGCAAGCATGCGGGGTTCGGGATCGTCCGACACTGTCCCCCCGCCTCAGAAGATGGGCCACGTCCTCCTCTTCGTGCAACTTCAGGGGATTCTTCGATAATCCCGAGGTAATTGATTTAGTATTTTTTTTACATTGTTTAATTTATTTCACGTTCGATTTCTGCAAATTTGCTTTAAAAGTCAAAGTCAACCTTTTTAAAATCCAATTCAGTCGTGTAAGTCAACAATTTTGACTTTAAAGTCAAAATTGTTGACCTTACACGACTGAAATTGTAATTCAGCCGTGTAATACACGGTTGAAATTGCAATACAGTCGTGTAAGGTCAACAATTTTGACTTTAAAGTCAAAATTGTTGACTTACACGACTGAATTGCAATTTCAACCGTGTATTACACGGCTTGTAATAACCCGTATTTTTAAATACTAGAAAAATAGAAAATAGATAATTTCCTTTAATATATAAGCTTTTCATAATTTATATAGTAAAATGATGAAAGGATATTTAAATTTAAAAGCTTTAATATTATTAGTTATACGAATTTCTTAATAAAAGAATTTTAGAATATTTAATTTAATTAAAGAATTAGTTAACTAAAAATATAATTTCTAACTTAATAAAATCCCAAAAATGTAATGTTAATACCTTTAACCTAATTTTGACATTAATAGAATTATGAAAGAAGTTAGGTATTTTTCTGATAAACGGTTAAGAAAACCCGAGTCGCCGTTTGTCTATTTACGATCTTTTCGTTTCTTTAAAAATCTTCGAGCTATCAAATTCCTTCCGAAAATTCTTTAACCTATATCGTTGTGTTCCATATTTTTCGTGGATTCCATAAACCCTTTGAAACCTTAATTCGGAATTCATTGCCGGAAAAATATCCTTTCGTTCGGGAAACGAGACGTCGAACCGGAGACGGGATGACCTCTATAAAAAGAGGCCACCACCGCCTCACTTGTGCATATCTTCATTTCATCTTATCTCCAATTGAAGAGAAAACCCACCAGCCACCAACTCCTACCAACTCTCTCTCCCTAATCGGCCATCACCATCCTCCGCCCCTTCCATTCCGCCGGCGATCCTCCATCTCCGATCACCTCCGCCATCTCCACCCTCCACCTCCATCGATCAGCCCCACCATCATCTCCCTCACTACACCAATCAACCACCATCCAGCCACCATCGTCTTCCTCTCCAAGAAACCGAAGGAGAGCAGCAGCTCCACCTCCGTCACCACCGATCGCTGCCACCGCCGCCGATCTTCCTCTCCGATCAGCAACACCTGCTGCCACCGTCTTCATCATCTTCTTCAGCCATCTTCATTCCTCTTCCAGCCGAGGAAGACAAGAAACAGCCCCGATCATCTTCGATCGCTTTTCGAGCCTATCTTCTTCTCCGTTCATCGAAAAGGTATGTCGTTCGCTTCTATGATCTCGTAGGGAGCTTTCGATCTTAGGGATAAAGGTTGATCATCGATACGAGTTTCCGAAGTTGGACATGCATCGCCCTTTTCATTTGCATCTTCTCTTCTTCTCCGTGCCGTGCAATCGCCCTTTCTTTGGTGGTTGGCGGTATTCCTTTTTGCATCCATATAACCGAACTAAAGTTGATCGTAACCTAATAGTGAACCTATTGATCGGAATGAATTTTTGTTGAAAATGAATTGTTGTTGGTATGCTTTCTTGTGTATGGATTATGGTTCCCTGCATGTCGAGACTCTGTCCAAATGTTTTGAAAATATTAATAGAGCTTCGTAATGAGATTATCTAACACCCTCTAAATTTTGGTAACAATCGGAATCACCATTAATTTTCTAAAAATGAAACTGTGTTCATTTCGAATCGAAGGACCCTTACCCGTTTTGCATGTATAATATTTTTGCACCAAAATATTCCTAATGATTAGTTGAACAACTTTTGTGTTGAAGTCTAAGCCATGCAAACGACGAAAACATAAGAAAAGAATTATTGAAGGTTAATAAGTTATATATATAATTTTAGGGAGTATATTAATATTAAAAAGGAAAGTTATGTTAGAAAATTCTAAAGATGAAACTACGAACGTAACTTAACCTCAAGAAATATTTGTAGGAAGAATCTCCGAAGAAGCTGACCTAAGATTCGAACCAAAGAATCGAGTAACCGGTAAAGGTGGGGATCTATTTATTCGAACTTGTTAAAATCCTTGGGGATTCTTATTTCTTAATAACTCTTGAGCTAGTAAGCTCTATATTCTTCAAGTGCAGGCTTTGTTTCAGGATTAAATTGTGAACAGGTTTCCCAGGTTTAATGCTCTAATCTTTTACGATATCGGGTTGACATCGTTAGGTCTAACACACCAACGAGCAACTGGTGTACACCGGGATCGGGAGTGGGGTTTACCACGGAAATCTCGATCCCTAGCCGATAGACTTGCATATAACTTATTTATGCCGTCTAGCATAGCTGATGGGTTTATATACACTTTATGTATGTCACCCTGCAAATGTTCTTATAATCCGACAGGTGGTTTAACCGGGATTCGATTACGAGTAACCTCGGGAATACCTAAATGGACGTCTAAATGGTTTGGTCATATGGGATCAAGACCTATTCTTTCTCTTCTCTCTTTTGAAATCCTGAAAGCCCTGCTTTTGTTTTCCTTTGTTTGGCAATGATTCCCACTGAGTGCTAGTTGTACTCAGCCCTGTGAAACTTTCTTTGTTTTGCAGATTGGGAGCCGGAAGCATAGTGACGGGGCGAGAAGAGAGAGGAAAGGAAAGGAGGAATAAACAAGAGACGAGGATAATAAACTTAAACCGTTAGACTCTTTCCCGTTTCTTAAACTTTAAATTTCGGTTATGAACATTTTACGTACGCTTTGAATGGTTAAACAATTTCCCTTTTCGTTACTTAGATAACCGAATTATTATACTTAATAATTGAAATGGGAATTATGGTTTAGTTAACTTAGAAAGTTAATAATCGTTTAAAGTTTATTTCGTTATTCATTTGTTAGTTTAGAACTTGACGTTTTAAAAATATGAATTCATATAACGAAAACTTAAACAAATTTATAAAAACTATAACGGTTGATAAATGAATGTTTACTTATTCGCTTCCGCCATTTTAAACGTAACTCTGATGTAATTATATATTCTGGATCCAACTGTAGTGCGGTCTGGTCCGCCACGGTTGTTATGTTTTCGATATGCATTCTGGATCCGATGATGGCGCGGTCTGGTCCGACCTCATCGTTATGGTTTATGTACTTGTTAGCTGATGTTTAAGTCTTTGGTATTTACTACGACTTGATCCTGGTTTTATAAGGGAGATGCTGCCCAAATCTCCGGGCTAAACTAAATGAACTTTAATTAAAACTAATTAAAATGAATTGAATATAAGTCTCCCTTTCTTATTTTACCCTTCGTTGCATCCCGATTTAATTGGTTAATTTAAAATTGATTATTTTTAGAGTTAGGAAAATCGGGGTGTGACAGCATGGTATCAGAGCGTAGTCGTTCTGAATACCGAAGACTTAATGAACTTAAAATTTGGAAATTTTTAGGAAATATTATCCTAAGTATAACTCATGTATGGACTTAAAGGACTTTGAATATTATGGACTTAAGAAAACATGGACCTATGCATTCTCTCTCTCTCGATCACTATTGCTCCGAGCTCATCGTCGAGGTACATTTCGAACTCTTTGATTATATGAGACTAACAAATTGGTGGTGTGCTTATGTGAAACGTTATGTGAAACGTTATGTGAAACTTGTGTGAACTTTACGTGGAAGTGTGACCTATGTGAATTATTCGAAGGATGTTTATAAGATGTGAAATGAATATAACTTACGTGAAAAGTTTATGGAAAGCTTAGGAATATGGAAATTGAAAATCGAAACTTAAACCTTTATTCGATTATTGTTATGAACTAACTTTTCGTGTTTTGTGAATGCATTGAAAATGTTTGCATTAGATTAAGAAATTTGGTATTGCATTATTTGTGTGCATTGCATGCATTTGATCATGAGCATAACAGGGTGACTTCTTCTCGGGAACTCATGACCCGAGTGGAATGGGAAAAGGAGTCTTGCAAAAATTGAATTTCTGTTGGAATATTGGTGACCCGTATTTGATTTCAGGCGACATGGATCCAAAGGGTTACTTCATGGAGAGATATAGAAAGGAAGAAGCAAGGCAGGCTTTTCTGAGATGTTTTCGAAGAGAATGGGAGTCCGTAGGTGGATATCTTAGCAGATTGTCAGAGATTTTCAGAGAGGCATATCCTGGCGGGATAACCAATACACAGGCAGTCAGACATCTCATTACCCACCTACCGGATGATTGGGCGATTTGTGCCGAGCAGACGCGCGAGTATTGGGGAAGGCCACATTGGGGCGACACCGATCAGTATATCGAGTTCTCAGCACTTTCAGCTTTCTTGTTTTCACAGTGGATGATGTACGGCTCACCTCCAGTAAATCCAGTTCCATTTCAGACTCCACTTCCGACCGAGCCGCGGTATCCCCGCTTCCGAACAGGCGCACCCGACGACATGGATCTTTTCAGGACTTGGACACTTCCGTCTATTCCAGGTGTTGATCCACCACAGTACACCTCGACGGAAGTTGTGCCACGTTCAGTTACCGAGCCATCCCTTGCGCCTATATGGAGGACGACCCCGTACGTTGTCGAGCCATCACCCGTCCCCCTCGAAAGACCGACGTCCGCTAGGCCGCGCCCGAGCTACTATGAGGATCGCGAGGGGTTCGCGCCATCACTCCCGCCACTTACCCGACGCCATGATCACGAGGCAGGTCCATCCGGGACGAGAGATGCAGCCGGACCTTCAGAGGTCAGAGAGGAGCGCAGACAGGTGACCGTTGTGGACGAGCTACACACGATCGTGCACGGAAACAGGTTGACACCCGAGGAGGTTGAGAGGCGAGTCCGGGAGCGCACCCCACCACGACCCCCCGGGCCTATCTTCGGTAGACCGCCACCTGCACGACGTAACCAGCGCCGACGACCCAAGATCCTTCGCAGCGGACCATTGAAGTACAGACGTCGAGTCAGAGCTTGGACAGGACAGTCAGAGTCAGATTCAGATTCGGATGATGATAGCGATGATGATGATGATGAGGAGGAGGCCGAGGGAGCGAGCCGAGAGGGGAGTGACATGGATATTAGTGACGAGGAAGGAGGAGGCAGCGAGCCTTCGGTTGGGAACTAGTAGGAGTAGGGCAAGTATATGCAGACGGAGATGCCGACGAAGCCATAGATGACAACGCTTCGCAAGCCGGGAATTTTGGTGTGGGCCTACAAAGCCGCCCCGACTTCATCTTTGCATCTGCATTTGCATGTTTGTTATATATGTTATGTGGAAAGTCCTCGTAGAGGCAAACTTCGTATGATATTATGTTATTATCTTGCTTGGTAGGGATGACATATGTTATTTATGATATGTATGACATGATATGGGCAGGTTGAGATTCGTTTCTAAACGAATCAATTTTGGGGCAACATATATATGATTATGGCTATGATGATGGTGATGTTATATGATTTTGTGACTTGGTGATCTTATGATTATTTGCAAGGGTCATGTGATTAAATGCAAAATGTGAACTATGTGAAAAACGAAACGTGAGAATTTACGAAATGTGAAAGTGTGCATTGTTTGTTGCAAAATGTGAAGTTATATGTTAAGAATTGTAAATTGTTATAATCCGGGCAGGGATTTATTTTTGAAACATGAATTGTGACAGGTTTAGTATCGGGATACGATACAATTGAATTATTATCATCCGGGGAGGGATTGATATTTGAAACTGATTATTATCATCCGGGGAGGGATTGATATTTGAAACTGATTATTATCATCCGGGGAGGGATTGATATTTGAAACTGATTATTATCATCCGGGGAGGGATTGATATTGGAAACTTGACGATTGATATGGTTTTGAAATTTTGTGATTATATCGGGTTTACGATATATATGTGACTTATGTGATTATATCGGGCTTACGATATATGTGTGAATTATGTGGATATGTTTTTTCTACTTGAAAGAATGAGTATATTTTGAAATATTGAATCCCCTTAATCAAAATGCTATTTATGGATATAGCATAAAATTTTTCTTTTAACAAAACTTATGCTGTTATGGATATGGCATAAACCCTTGATAAAGCTTACTAACGTTTCTTTGACTATTATATCAATTCAGCTTCTCAAAAGAGAACAACATCAATCAAACTTAGCAAAACAAAATGGTACGTGGAAGGAACGGTAATGTAGGTGAGCCCCTAGATCGAGTTCAGGTGCCTAGGAATGATGAGAGTTTCCGTAGGCAGAATCCTCCGACTTTTAATGGGTTAGGTGAACCAGCCGATGCCGAGAGATGGGTTAGAGCTATGGACAAGATCTTCAACTACCTCAAATGCACCGAGACCGACAAACTTGATTATGGTCTTCATCAACTGGTCGACGAAGCTGATTTCTGGTGGGAGTCAGTCAAAAGGACTCTCACAGCTGCTCAATGGGAACAATATACATGGGAAGACTTCAAAGACGAGCTTCTTGAGAAGTACATTCCGGGATGTTACCGCCAGCGTCGCCAGAATGAGTTCTGGAACTTGCAACAGGGAAAGAGGACGGTCGCTGAATATGATCGTTTGTTCAACCAACTCTCTCGTTATGCTCCTCAACTTGTGGAGACGGATCTTGCTCGTGCCGACAAATTCAGACGCTGCCTTCGACATGAGATTGGCATATCCCTTGCCAGTCACGGTTCTCTTACTTATGCACAGACACTGAGCCGAGCCATGGATATTGAATCCATGCTACCAAAAGAAAGAGACAGAAGCAACGAGCAGAGCGTTGGGTTCAATCCAGCTTTTGGAAAGAGGAAGTTTGAAGGAGGAAACTCTAGCAACCAGATGAGGCCCCAAGGATGGAGAGGCAATCCTCAACCGCCTCAACAATTCCGAGCTGCACCACGACCCCAACCACCGCGGCCAAGTGCACCGAACCGGAACCTTCCTTTGTGTCGACATTGCCAAGGAAACCATGTAGGTGAATGTCGCCTAAAGACAGTGGAGTGTTACCGTTGCGGGAAGAAAGGACACTACGCCAACAGGTGCAACCAGAACTTAGGAGGCCAGCCTCAGCGCCCACCTCCGCCGCCGCCTCGGAATTTCCCGGGAAATGCTGGAAATCAACAGAACCAGCGTCCATTCCAGCCAGCTAGGGCTTATGCTTTGAACTGCGATGAGGCCGCTCAAGCCCAGGAGAATCTAGCAGGTATGATCCTATTCAACGACATACCAGTTTTGGCATTATTTGATACAGGAGCATCACATTCATTTATATCTCAACGAGCTTGCCAAACCTTATCCCTAAAACCGGAGAAGATAAGCCCAGCTCTCCAAATAAGTGTACCTTCAGGAATGACCATGTTAAGTGAGAAAGCCTGTAGGGACCAAACACTTAAGATAGGGGATCAGGAGTTTCGAACGGATCTATATGTTATCATCATGATGGAGTTCGATGTTATCTTGGGTATGGATTGGTTGGAAAAGAATGGAGCCACTATCAACTGTCAGAACCGAGAGATATCTTTCAGAAGTGATGCCAAGGATGCCACCAGAGTTCACGGTGTTCGTATTGGAGGAAAGGTACCAATCATTTCTGCCATGAAAGCCATTTCAATGTTACGCAAGGGCGATAGCCAATGCTTTTGGGTAACGCTTGAAGAACCACCAAAGACAGCAAGATCAATTCAAGAAGTGCCAGTCGTTCGGGAATTCGAAGATGTGTTTCCAGAAGTGTTGCCAGGGTTACCGCCAGATAGACAGATTGAATTTTCTATCGATCTAGAGCCAGGAGCCGCCCCGATGTCCAAAGCACCTTACAGAATGGCGCCAAAGGAACTACAAGAGCTTAAAGTTCAGTTGCAAGAGTTACTCGACCTAGGTTTCATCCAACCTAGCGTGTCGCCATGGGGAGCCCCAGTGTTGTTCGTGAAAAAGAAAGATGGAAGCATGAGGATGTGTATTGATTACCGAGAGCTCAACAAACTCACAATCAAGAACAGGTACCCGTTGCCAAGGATTGACGATCTCTTCGATCAACTCAAAGGAGCGTGTGTGTTCTCCAAGATCGATCTCAGATCAGGATACCATCAACTGAAGGTTAGAAAAGAAGACGTGCCAAAGACAGCTTTCAGGACCCGTTACGGCCATTACGAGTTCACAGTGATGCCGTTCGGACTAACCAATGCACCCGCAGTATTCATGGATTTGATGAACAGAATCTTTCATCAATATCTAGACGGATTTGTTCTCGTGTTCATTGATGACATTCTCATCTACTCAAAGACTCAGAAAGATCACGAGGAGCATCTCAGAACCGTGCTCGAGACATTGCGAACAGAGAAGTTATACGCTAAGTTTAGCAAGTGCGAGTTTTGGCTACGAGAAGTAATGTTTCTTGGCCACATCGTTTCCGCCGATGGAATCAAAGTCGACCCAGCCAAAGTGGAAGCAGTTAGTCAATGGAAGACTCCAACAAGTGTAACCGAGATCCGAAGTTTCCTAGGACTCGCAGGTTACTACCGAAGATTCATCGAAGGATTTTCAAAGTTATCCAAACCAATGACTTCACTTTTGAAGAAAGGTACCAAGTATGTGTGGACGGAGGAATGCGAGAAAAGTTTTCAGGAGCTCAAGAAACGACTTACAACTGCGCCGATACTAACAGTTCCAGAAGGCAATGAAGGATATGTGATCTACACCGATGCATCAAAGCAAGGATTGGGATGTGTCTTGATGCAAAATGGAAAGGTGATCGCCTACGCATCCCGACAACTGAAACCACATGAAAAGAATTATCCTACTCATGATCTTGAGTTAGCAGCGGTAGTTCATGCCTTGAAGATATGGAGGCATTATCTCTATGGAGCAAAGTGTGAAATCTTCACCGATCACAAGAGTCTGAAATATTTCTTTGAACAGAAAGAGCTCAACATGAGACAAAGGCGATGGCTTGAGTTAGTCAAGGATTATGATTGTAAAATCGACTATCACCCAGGAAAAGCCAACGTTGTTGCCGACGCCTTAAGCCGGAAAAACCAAGGGAATCTTGCCTATGTGGTTACAAATGAAGAGGAACTTGCTCGAGAATTTGCCAAGTTGAGTCTGACCATTCTTTGCCCGCCAGCAACAACAAATGGATGCATTGCTACAATTGTTGCAAAGCCCGACCTTCGAGGACGAATCATTGCCGGCCAGCAAACCGATGCACGCATGGAAAAGTTACGATCACAGGTTGGCTCAGAAGGATGCAACGATTTCGTGAAGGATTGCAAAATCAGCACCGATGGTGCGTTACTCTATGGAGACAAGTTATGTGTGCCAGACGACAAAGCATTGAAAGAGGAAATTATGTACGAGGCTCACAATACACCTTACACAGCTCATCCAGGTAGCACCAAAATGTATCGGGATCTACGACAGAAATTTTGGTGGGAATCCATGAAGAAAGACGTCGCTTCGTTTGTGGAACGATGCTTGGCATGCCAACAAGTGAAAGCTATACATCAGAGGCCATACGGAACCTTGCAGCCGTTGCCTATCCCAGAGTGGAAGTGGGACCACATCAACATGGATTTTGTGGTGAGTTTTCCGAAGTCATCCAAGGGAAACACCGCAATTTGGGTTATCATCGATCGACTCACAAAGTCAGCTCACTTCTTGCCGATTAAGATGACATTTGGATTAGAGAAGTTGGCCAAACTCTATGTCAAGGAGATAGTGAGACTTCACGGAATTCCGATCTCTATCACTTCAGATCGCGACTCTCGTTTCACGTCAAAGTTTTGGACGAGTTTGCAAGAAGCCATGGGTACTCAGTTAAAGTTCAGCTCTGCTTTTCACCCTCAGACCGACGGACAGTCAGAACGTACGATCCAAATCTTGGAAGACATGCTAAGAGCAGTTGTTGCCGACAGAGGAGATAATTGGGAAGAAATTTTGCCATTGGTGGAATTTGCTTACAACAACAGTTTTCAATCTACTATCGGAATGGCGCCATACGAAGCTCTGTATGGAAGGAAGTGCCGTTCACCTCTCTATTGGGACGAAGTCGGAGAACGAAAGCTTTTGGGACCAGATGTAGTTCAAGAGATGGTAACTATTGTCGACACAATTCGGCAGCGAATCAAAGAAGCACAAGATCGACAGAAATCTTATGCCGACAAGAGAAGGACCGAATTGGAGTTTGAAGTTGGAGATAAAGTATTCTTGAAGATCAGTCCAACCCGAGGAGTCATTAGATTCGGAAAACGAGGGAAGTTGAGGCCGAGATACGTTGGACCGTTCGAAATTCTAGAGAAGATCAAGAATGTAGCATATCGCCTAGCACTACCTCCCAGCCTAGCAAATGTTCACGATGTCTTCCACGTATCCATGCTTAGGAAGTACGTGTTTGACCCCAAGCACGTGATTAGGTATGAAGAGGTAGAACTTAACCCTGATTTACATTATGTAGAAAAACCTGTTAGGATTTTGGATCGAAAGATCAAGGTCCTTAGGAACAAGGAGATTGCCACAGTTAAGGTGTTGTGGAACCACCACGACTTGGAAGAGGCCACGTGGGAACCGGAGGAAAAGATGAGAGCCCAATACCCCGACCTAGTATATGAAGGTACTTAAATTTCGGGACGAAATTTCTTTTAAGGGGGTGGTAGTGTAATAACCCGTATTTTTAAATACTAGAAAAATAGAAAATAGATAATTTCCTTTAATATATAAGCTTTTCATAATTTATATAGTAAAATGATGAAAGGATATTTAAATTTAAAAGCTTTAATATTATTAGTTATACGAATTTCTTAATAAAAGAATTTTAGAATATTTAATTTAATTAAAGAATTAGTTAACTAAAAATATAATTTCTAACTTAATAAAATCCCAAAAATGTAATGTTAATACCTTTAACCTAATTTTGACATTAATAGAATTATGAAAGAAGTTAGGTATTTTTCTGATAAACGGTTAAGAAAACCCGAGTCGCCGTTTGTCTATTTACGATCTTTTCGTTTCTTTAAAAATCTTCGAGCTATCAAATTCCTTCCGAAAATTCTTTAACCTATATCGTTGTGTTCCATATTTTTCGTGGATTCCATAAACCCTTTGAAACCTTAATTCGGAATTCATTGCCGGAAAAATATCCTTTCGTTCGGGAAACGAGACGTCGAACCGGAGACGGGATGACCTCTATAAAAAGAGGCCACCACCGCCTCACTTGTGCATATCTTCATTTCATCTTATCTCCAATTGAAGAGAAAACCCACCAGCCACCAACTCCTACCAACTCTCTCTCCCTAATCGGCCATCACCATCCTCCGCCCCTTCCATTCCGCCGGCGATCCTCCATCTCCGATCACCTCCGCCATCTCCACCCTCCACCTCCATCGATCAGCCCCACCATCATCTCCCTCACTACACCAATCAACCACCATCCAGCCACCATCGTCTTCCTCTCCAAGAAACCGAAGGAGAGCAGCAGCTCCACCTCCGTCACCACCGATCGCTGCCACCGCCGCCGATCTTCCTCTCCGATCAGCAGCACCTGCTGCCACCGTCTTCATCATCTTCTTCAGCCATCTTCCTTCCTCTTCCAGCCGAGGAAGACAAGAAACAGCCCCGATCATCTTCGATCGCTTTTCGAGCCTATCTTCTTCTCCGTTCATCGAAAAGGTATGTCGTTCGCTTCTATGATCTCGTAGGGAGCTTTCGATCTTAGGGATAAAGGTTGATCATCGATACGAGTTTCCGAAGTTGGACATGCATCGCCCTTTTCATTTGCATCTTCTCTTCTTCTCCGTGCCGTGCAATCGCCCTTTCTTTGGTGGTTGCCGGTATTCCTTTTTGCATCCATATAACCGAACTAAAGTTGATCGTAACCTAATAGTGAACCTATTGATCGGAATGAATTTTTGTTGAAAATGAATTGTTGTTGGTATGCTTTCTTGTGTATGGATTATGGTTCCCTGCATGTCGAGACTCTGTCCAAATGTTTTGAAAATATTAATAGAGCTTCGTAATGAGATTATCTAACACCCTCTAAATTTTGGTAACAATCGGAATCACCATTAATTTTCTAAAAATGAAACTGTGTTCATTTCGAATCGAAGGACCCTTACCCGTTTTGCATGTATAATATTTTTGCACCAAAATATTCCTAATGATTAGTTGAACAACTTTTGTGTTGAAGTCTAAGCCATGCAAACGACGAAAACATAAGAAAAGAATTATTGAAGGTTAATAAGTTATATATATAATTTTAGGGAGTATATTAATATTAAAAAGGAAAGTTATGTTAGAAAATTCTAAGGATGAAACTACGAACGTAACTTAACCTCAAGAAATATTTGTAGGAAGAATCTCCGAAGAAGCTGACCTAAGATTCGAACCAAAGAATCGAGTAACCGGTAAAGGTGGGGATCTATTTATTCGAACTTGTTAAAATCCTTGGGGATTCTTATTTCTTAATAACTCTTGAGCTAGTAAGCTCTATATTCTTCAAGTGCAGGCTTTGTTTCAGGATTAAATTGTGAACAGGTTTCCCAGGTTTAATGCTCTAATCTTTTACGATATCGGGTTGACATCGTTAGGTCTAACACACCAACGAGCAACTGGTGTACACCGGGATCGGGAGTGGGGTTTACCACGGAAATCTCGATCCCTAGCCGATAGACTTGCATATAACTTATTTATGCCGTCTAGCATAGCTGATGGGTTTATATACACTTTATGTATGTCACCCTGCAAATGTTCTTATAATCCGACAGGTGGTTTAACCGGGATTCGATTACGAGTAACCTCGGGAATACCTAAATGGACGTCTAAATGGTTTGGTCATATGGGATCAAGACCTATTCTTTCTCTTCTCTCTTTTGAAATCCTGAAAGCCCTGCTTTTGTTTTCCTTTGTTTGGCAATGATTCCCACTGAGTGCTAGTTGTACTCAGCCCTGTGAAACTTTCTTTGTTTTGCAGATTGGGAGCCGGAAGCATAGTGACGGGGCGAGAAGAGAGAGGAAAGGAAAGGAGGAATAAACAAGAGACGAGGATAATAAACTTAAACCGTTAGACTCTTTCCCGTTTCTTAAACTTTAAATTTCGGTTATGAACATTTTACGTACGCTTTGAATGGTTAAACAATTTCCCTTTTCGTTACTTAGATAACCGAATTATTATACTTAATAATTGAAATGGGAATTATGGTTTAGTTAACTTAGAAAGTTAATAATCGTTTAAAGTTTATTTCGTTATTCATTTGTTAGTTTAGAACTTGACGTTTTAAAAATATGAATTCATATAACGAAAACTTAAACAAATTTATAAAAACTATAACGGTTGATAAATGAATGTTTACTTATTCGCTTCCGCCATTTTAAACGTAACTCTGATGTAATTATATATTCTGGATCCAACTGTAGTGCGGTCTGGTCCGCCACGGTTGTTATGTTTTCGATATGCATTCTGGATCCGATGATGGCGCGGTCTGGTCCGACCTCATCGTTATGGTTTATGTACTTGTTAGCTGATGTTTAAGTCTTTGGTATTTACTACGACTTGATCCTGGTTTTATAAGGGAGATGCTGCCCAAATCTCCGGGCTAAACTAAATGAACTTTAATTAAAACTAATTAAAATGAATTGAATATAAGTCTCCCTTTCTTATTTTACCCTTCGTTGCATCCCGATTTAATTGGTTAATTTAAAATTGATTATTTTTAGAGTTAGGAAAATCGGGGTGTGACACGGCTGAATTACAATTTCAGTCGTGTATTATGCCGAGGGTTGTGGGTGAAATTTAAAAAAAAAAAAAAAAAAAAAATTGATTCCTAACACCTCTTGTTTTATTTTTCGTTGTAGCTCGAGGTTCATCCAACACTGGAGGCGGATGATTACGATGTTCTCGATTATAGATTCCATAGTCTCGAGAGCATCGAGCCGATAGGCGTGGCCTACGTTCCCTCCAAGCGCCACGAACAAACCAATCTCCCGCCCGAGAGAAGGGAGTCGAAGGCGAAGCGCGACATGGCGAGGGCCCTGGAGAAGCTCAAGTGCAAGGGCGCTTCTGAGGCAGTGGCCCCTCGTCGTTCTGCTCCACGAGCGGAGCGAGCTCACTCCGACAGCGGGGTCGAGATGCCGAGGCCGAGGGTTGAGAGGAGGCCCTAAACATGGGCGTTGAAGAGGCCTCGGAGCGAGCACGCTGACCCCGGCCCTCCGGCTTGATTTGCTGCGCACACGGAGATCCGTGCGAGCGCGGTCCCCTCGGGGACGATTTCTTGGACCGATTCGGGGACCGTCTGGTGTCCCGATGGGAGCAGGATCGCTCAGGGACCGGATTTCTAGGTCGACTGGCGAGGGCTATCGCCGGGGAGCTGAAGAAGTTCGTATCCAAGAGTCCGAGCCGCAGTCGTTCTTCCTCCGGGGGCGAGGGACAGTCCCATGTAGGTGAGCAGCCGTTTGCGGGGCTCAGGGATGTCCACGTCAGTGAGCACTCGCTTGGGGGGCTCAGGGATATCCCGATCGAGACGGCTGACGTCGCAGACCGTCCTTTCAACAAGCCTGAGCCCTCCCAAGGCTCCCATCACTCTCGGTTGAGTGAGTTTGTTGACGAGATAGATAGGATGGGAGCGAGCTCAGATGAGGAAGTCACTCGTGTCTCGACTAGGGAGACACGCCCCTCAGCTTCTCTACTATCTCCATATGTCGTAGAGCGTCCCAAAAAGCGATCCTCTCCGTATCAGAGGTCTAGGGAATCGGGACAGCCCCACGTGGAGATGAGCCGGACCGGGTTCTACCTTACACAGGAGATCTTCTCCACGATCGAGGACACGACGAAGTGCCTCACTGCTCTGGTAATTTTTTTACATGTTTTGTTTTGTTACTTTTACGGTTGACTTTGTTCTAATTAGGGTACTAATAAGATTATTTTGAAATGAATACAGGAGATAGACCTGTACACGGTCTACTGGCAACATAGACTCCAACAAGGGTACCGTCTTCTCGATGGTGTTAACAAACTTCACCACATAGTTCTGCCCCTTACGTTTTACGTAAGTTCGTTTTCTCATTTTCCGTTTTCATTTGTTTCAATTTCCATATTCATGTATTTCAATTTGATAAAAAACCTAATAAAAACAATGTTTCAATTTCAAATAAATAAAGACACAACTCCGAGACGAGTACTTGAAGTTTCACCCCAACTCTTCGACTTGGGGGTTGGCAAACGAGACTCTGAAGTACACGAAATGGGAGATCCCCTACGATAGGCATAGGCTGCAGACTCGAATATAGCCCCCGCATGCCTTCCGTACCGAACGAAATTTCTCTGGAGGTGAACGAAGCAGAGGCCGTGAGCAGCATGCGGAAAGATGGAGTCGATCGCATTTGCGATGCTCACGTGCTGATCGGATACGATCAACAAGTCCGAGGGCGCCCCGAAACTCTCTCGGACTTTGGACAAGAACCACGTCCAAGATTCGTCGTTCTCTATGGGACCGAATCCAATGGCAAGGGGGAACACTTGCTCGTTCCCGTCTTTTGTCACCGCCACAAAGAGCGTCCCCTTGTTCTTTCCCTTCAAGTGCGCCCCATCTACTACGATCACGGGGCGTAGCAAACCATTTCTCCACGCCTCGATGGACGAACCAAAGGCGAGGTAGAAGTAGGTCAGACGGTCGGTGACGTGGGAGGTGTGGATGTCGTACTCGGTGCCCGGATTCATCTCCTTCAAAAGTTTGAGGTAAGAAGGGAGCCTCTGATAAGACTCGTCGAAGGCACCGTACGTCATCTCTATAGCGACGTTCCTCGCATGGAGAGCGAACGGGTAGTCAATCTGAATACCGTACTCACTCCGTAGTTCGTCCACCATCTCCTTTGGCTTCAACACTGCGCCCTCGGTGATCAATCGATGAGCGTAGAATGCTCCTAATACCATGGCCGGCACCTGTCGTTTGTTGTTCGAATTTAAATCAACTAGACACATGTGATCGGCCTCGTACTTGTTGATCTTCCAAATCCCGCCTTTCTGCGTTGCATTCAACTTGAACTCGCAATCTTTCCCCGAAGTGCACCTAAGGCCTTTGTCGGAACGAGGGATACAATACTCCTTCCGGAGATCCATGTGAAGCAATCCGACGGCTATATGCAAGTCATCCTTCTTCTTGAAGTATCCATCCTTTCGCAACTGACCCAAGGCCGGTGCCAAGTCGGGATCGATCCATCCTAAAGGGAGCGCGGTGTCTAGATCGACGTGTGGTATCAACCAATGGCGAACCGCCTCCTCATTAGCGCGAGCACGAGCTTCGTCGTCGCGGGGCTCTTGGTTTTGTGAGTGCATGCTACGAAGCCCGATAACCCTATCAATATGGCCGGGCTCGCGGATCCATGCTCCGAATTCAGCCGTTAGGCTCTCAAGTAATTGGGATCGTTCCTCCACATTCCTTGCTTCCTCGCCCTCGGACTCGAGAGACTTTTCTTCCGACTCCGGCTCTTCTTCGTCGCGTACTTCGGCTTCAAATGCATTCGATCTCGGGATCGGCTCCTCTTCGACGCTATAGTTCTGAAAAATCGTTGATCGTTGGGTAGTATGGGCTGCCCGATTTGCTCTACTAATGACGTAGATCGTCGACATCTCCCTTCTCGCGATGCACATTCTAAGCAAATCCCCGGTGCTCTTTAAAACGGCCTTCACTGTCTCCTGCTCGTTGAGGTTCGTCAAGTGGAATAGCAAGTGCTCCGATTCATCACCCAAGTAAAGTTGAATGTCTCGTACTACGTTTTCATAACTCAAACTCGCTATGGGATAAGTGACGAGAAAAGAGTCTCCATTTACATACGATATCCCTTCCCAACGACCGCTATGACGGATAAGAATTCTCTGATCACCCATGTCGATCTGTACCAAAAAAAAAAAGAAAATTAATAATCTGAAAAAATTTTGTTCTTAAGTACACGGTTGAATGGTTAATTCAACCGTGTATACACGGTAAAATTACACAATTTATCGTGTAAAGTCAACAATTTTGACTTTCAATAGTTGACTTTGTTGACTTTACACGACTTATTGTGTTATTCTACCGTGTATACACAGTTGAATTAACCATTCAACCGTGTACTTTAGAACAAAAAAATTTTCTATTTTTTTTTCGCATATTATAAATAATAAATACAGAAAATCCAATATTACCTTGGTATTTGTCTCGAAAAAACGTCTTGAATCGATTCCAAAATTTCCAGAAATTAGAGAATGCCTACAAATATTCTCTCAACAATTTTTTCAAATTTAGTGTTGTGATGAAATGAATTATGTCTATGCTATTGCTATTGTTTTCTCACTTTTTCTGATTTTTCAATTAATGAAGTGCTAACAACCTCTACTTTTAATCAATTTCACAGATTTGGTTGTTGAAAGTAAATAAATGCAATTTTCTATTTTTTAAAAAGTATTACACGCCAATCTCCTATCCAATTTTTGATGGTCGTGTATGTGTTATTCGTGACCTCCATATTTTTTATTTTTTTTATTTCCACGTCATATATGGATTGAAATTTTCCCGGAGCACGAAATTTCAATCGTGAATTGAGAGAGTAAATCGTGTACAACACAAATTGAATTGAATTTTATGGTGGGCCACACGTTTGATTTATATATTTAGTTGATTTTTGGTTTTATTAGACAAGTGGGCCCAAATAGTAAGGGTATTTAAGACATTTCAATTGAAAATGGGTATAGAAGTTATACTTCTTAAAAAGTGGGTATAAAAGTACCACTTCTTATAAAAGTGGGTATTTTTAAACTTGACCCTTAAAATAAAATGGTCTGAATCTAGTCATTTTACATATTTTGCGACAATTATACCCTTAATGAAATATTGACAAAATTAAAATTAAAATCTGAATTTCTAATTCCCACCCCACTTCATTCTCTCTCTCTCTACATATTTTTTTTTTTTTTTTTACCGTGAAACCCTCTATTCCCTTCTCTTTATGCAAAAATTTGCAGGTGTTGCTGCCTCCACCTTCGACGACTTTCTCCGGCGACTTCCTGCTCCTTCCTCTCTTCGCTTCTTCCTCGTTACTGCATCTCACGTCGTCGTCGCCATCTCTCTCTCTCTCTCTCTCTCTCTCTCTCTCTCTCTCTCTCTCTCTCCGTCTCTCTCTCTCTTCGCTGATTAGCATAGAATTGAGATTATTTAGGCGAGCTGATGTGGGGTGGCCCCCGGTGAAGTCTTCGATGAGGAAGATGGCTGAGCAGCACCGCCGCGAAAGGATCACTGCCAACTATATCACGGTGGAGAACGGCGGCGATGACAATTTTGTTACACGACTAAGTTGAGGGTTACACGAATTCAAGATTACTCGTGCTCGTGTGCACAGACGGATATTCACGACAATTTTGTTCGTGTTCGTGTGCACGACTGATTATTCACGACGGTTTCGCTCGTGTTCGTGTGTACGACTCGGGTAGTACGATTGTTTCGCTCGTGTTCGTGTGCACAACAGTGTTCTTCTTCTTCGATTTGTTGGAGAGGATTCAGTCATGGAGTTCGAGCTGACCTTGTCCAGTGGTGACAACGGCGACGATGGTTATCAGGCTATGCAGTGATGGTGATGGTGTGTGTGTGTGTGTGAGAGAGAGAGAGAGCACAATAGTGCCGGCGATGGTGTGCTCGGCGGCGGCGGCTATGGCGGCGCCGGTCAGAGGAGAGAGAGAGAGAGAGAGAGAGAGAGAGAGAGAGAGAGAGAGAGAGAGAGAGAGAGAGAGGGAGAGTACGGTGCTGCCGACGACGAGGTGTTGGGTGGTGGCGATGACGGCGCCGGTGGAAGAAAAGAGGGAGAAGAGAAGAAGGTGAGGAGGGAGGGAGAGAGAAAGAGAGCGTGGGGTGATGGGGGCTGATAGCTAGGGTTTTTTTTTCTTTTTATTTTTTATTTCAAGTATTTTTTAAATTTTAGGTAGTAAGGGTATTATTAGTAGTTCAGGTCTAAAATGACTAGATTTAGACCATTTTATTTTTATGGGCTAAAAAAGACTTTTACTCTATGAGATTGTCTATTTTTGTCCTTGCCCCTTTGTTTTTTATACGAGATTTTATACTCAAGTGTTGAAAATGAAAATGGGTTCACATTGAAAAATAAGGGTTAATTATTTCAGTTTAAATAAATAGGACTAGTGAAGTGAGACGACCCAAATTATCAGTAAAAAAGACTATTGAAGTTGGACGAATGGAGTATATGTTATGCTATGTAACTTGTATGAGCATCATTCGTGAGCATTGTTTTCGTTTAGCACACATTAGCATTAGTCTTTGTGTTTTATCCATTTAGTTTGAATCTAATACCTTAAATATTATTATCGACGTCATTAATTTTAAAAAATTCCATGAAAATAAAACCTTGATTTATTCTTTATTTATAAAACTAATGGTGTCATAACAATATTTAAGATATTAAAATCAAATTAAATGAATACAAAAAAAGCTAATGCTCACGTGAAAATCACATAATTTGCTCACATAGGGTAATGTAGCATATTATTTCTCAGTATATTCATACTCAAATAAATTAGTGTGGGGGAGACAAAATCAAATTTCATGCAAGAAAATGAGATTGTGTATTTGATTTAAGTACTTATATTTACTGAAAACAGAGTTTTGTATGTGTCTATCACCTCCAAAACAGATTTAGTTACTTCATAATCACTAGATTATCACTTTAATTTAAATTAATTTTCCATCTAAATTAATATGACAAAGAAAAAGAAAAAGAAAAAAAAAAACTAAAGCTACCTATATTTAGAGGCAATAATATCAGTGATCATTTCCTTCTATCATGCAAAATGCAGCAAACTAGCAGTGTAAACCAAGACAAAATCAACACTTCAATTAATAACTCAAGAAAAGGAAAAAGAATCGATCGATATTCAATGATACAAAACCAAAATACACAATTACTACTATTAAGCAACAATGAGAAAATAAAGAAAGAATAGCAAAAGCTATACAACTCAAGAAAAATGGAGACTAAAAAGATATGCACACAGCCTATGATGAATGTCTGGAAACGAAAACCTCATCTCCTTTGGAAGTTGAGGTACTTGATGCCGTAGGCGAAGACGAAGAAGAAGAGGAGAACCCATCCAACATGAGCAATCACCACAGGAATAAGGAAATCATGATCATACCCCAGATTATCTTTAAGGAAATCTTTCACCATCATCTTCCCAAGGTCGCCAGGGAGCTCGATTTCGCGTGAATCATTACCTACCAGGGATGCGAATAAGCCGTAGATAGTCCATGCAACTGGAGAACCCCAGTAGTACCACCTCCACCAGATTGGGATAAGCTGCATATAAAAGGAAACAAACTTTAGCAAATGGTGTCTGTCTAATTGCAGATTTTGAATAAAAGAGAGTATTGTGACATTACCGGGCGTGGGACGAGGAAACCGGAGAATAAATTCCAGAAGCTGAGGAAGAAGGAGGAGACGATGGCAGCGATTTGGTAGCCGGGAGTCAATGCAACCACCATCATTCCGTACATTGAGAAGTAAGTAAAGCACATGAATATGAAGTAGTAGAAATAGAAGAATTTCTCCGCACTCCATGGGAATCCTATCATGCCGAACAGAATGGCACAGTAAAGTAAACATTGGACCGCGATGTAGATAGTCTCTATCGCTACCTGCAAACACATCGAAACATTATGATTATTTTTTTGTTTTTTTCTCAAGAAAGTTACTACTAAAATACTAGTAAAAAATTTGTTGTTACCTGTGCAAATGCATAGGGCAGCTCTGAATACATTCCTGCAGCTCTTTCACGGTAGAATACAGTTCTCTCGATTGCAACCACAGATTGAACTGCTGAACCATTCATAGCTCCGAGGAAAAACACAGCAGCATAAGCAGCTCCCAGCAGATTCAGCAAGTCCTGCTGTCTATGTCTGTTGAAAAGAAAAACGAACAACTATGAAATTCTGCTTTTGGTAGAGAACAATTTCAAGATGTTCGGAAACTGTCTAATATAGAGAAATCTAGCTGGCTTACATTTGATCCCCTTTCTTCCAAAAGATGATGCCGAACATAACACCAATGACGACCGTGGTAAAAAAACGAATGGCGTTGAACTCTGAGTTCCTCCAGTATGACTGGTTTTGCTTCCAGAAGCAAGCATTGCATTGAGTCAAGAAGGATTGCGAATATTGTGTGGGGAAGTAAAGGTCCTTCGACCCCGGAGCTGGAGTGCTTAGTTCCTTTATTAGTGCCTGGTTCCTCCTGCATTTCAAGAATATCAAAGAATAAGATTTACAAACTTAGTTGTTAATCACTTAGTTGCTTGAAATCAATGTACAGCATGAGCTATACGAAGGGCATTGTCGCGTTTTTCACTTACTGATAAAGGTCGGATTTGGCATAAATTTCTGCAAAATCAACTCCAAGTTGAGCTTCAGCAGCCGAAGAGCTGACCTCCAACATCCAAGTAGCTGGATTGTAACCGTCTTTAATCTTGGGTACATCAGGCACAGCCTACACAATGAAATGCATATCAGTACAATATTTTCAATGATTGGTATGCTATATTCCTCACAGTAAGTATTTAGGAAACTCGACCTCGAAATATTCAACAAGTTTGTGAGACTGGCGACCAAGAGGGCCGGCATAGATAACTTGTCCTCCTCTCTTCATCAATAGTAGCTGCAACATGAAGCAGTATTAATATAACACATACCTCTGCAGAAATACGAAGATCAATTTCGATTATGAACAGTTCTTACCTCATCAAAAGCTTCGAAAATGTCTATACTAGGTTGATGGATAGTACAAACAACTGTTCTTCCTGTATCAACCGTGTTTCTCACAGCCCGCATCACAATTGCAGCAGCTCGTGCATCAAGCCCGGAAGTTGGCTCATCCATAAATATAATGGAAGGATTTGCAACTAGCTCAACTGCAATAGTAAGCCTCTTTCTCCTTTCAGTGGAAAGGCCATCCACTCCCGGAAGTCCAACAATGGCATTCCTTATAGGATGAAGCTCCACCAAGTCCATCACCTCTTCCACGAACATCTGAAATAATGAAAGCCCGATTTCTCTCAGATAAGGGACAACATTCTATATAGTTTGCTGCCTATGACACGTGTGTTTGATTACTTGCCTTTCGTGTTTCTTTCTTCACGTCTTTAGAGAGACGCAGCCATGCAGAGTAAAGGAGTGATTCATACACTGTAACATAAGGCGAATGGATGTCGTTTTGTTCACAGTAGCCACTGACTCGAGCAAATGTTGCTTGATTCTTTGGGTAGCCTGAAACATTTATGGTTCCTTCGATGTAGCCCCCAGTCTTTCTACCTGCTAACACATCCATTAGGGTTGTCTTTCCAGCTCCACTTACCCCTACTAATGCTGTGAGGACACCAGGTCTGAAAGCACCACTAACATCTCGAAGCAACTGAAGTCTGTCTTCTTCAACCCCTTGAGTTTTCATTTCCTGAATCCAATAGCGTCTTAAGTTAGCAATTGATACAAATATATTATATGTTCCGAGAAAGAAGATAGGTGTTCAGAGACAAACGTACAGCTGGCATGTCGACGTAGTAATTCACTTGATTGAAGGAAAGGGAGAGAGGCTCAAACGGCAAAACCATTCCCCTTTTTGGTTCACTATTTCCTGTTCCTGTACTATTGTTTCTAATGGCCATCTGAACACCTGAAATCATCAATACCCTATTAGTTTCTTGATTTCTAATGTTCGTTCAACAAACAAATATTTATGAAAACAACACTCGTACCTTCAGAACTTGTATTTTGAAGATTTTTCCCGCTCTTCTTGTCATTGTCATCTGATATGATAGCCTTATTGTCACCCAAAGCTGAGATAAGAGCACCAGAGATGTTAGTAGGTGTATTGGGAACGAGATGTGAACTACGAAGTAAGAATACAAGACTGCTTACGTTTAAGGAATGTCAAGGCAAGGATGAAGAACACGTTGAATAGAAGAGAGAAAGCGAAGAGAGCAATGATGCATATCCAGTACCACGACTCAGTAGTAAATAAACCTCGGTCCCTCAGAAGGGTCTTTCCAACAGTGTTTTCAGTTCCATTGGTGGGCTAAATCAAAAGTTATCGTTAGACTAATGTTAGTTTTGTTCGATAGCTTTGAAAGATCAATTTTCATCGAATGATATTCAATTACTTATTGAAACTTACTGTACTCCATCTCTCAGAAAGAAACTCGTTGATGGCAATCGCATTCTGTCCGTACATCATAGGAGATATGTAATATCCCCATAACATCCACTCCTTAATATCATCTGAAATTTCAAAAGAATCGAATAGCTTATAAGTACCCCGTATCACCTAGTAATTCTGATATCCGAATACAGCTTACTACTTCACATGAAGTAAACTCGTTTTTGAACAATAATTCGGCGCTGACCTTTTGAAACAATGAAGCCTCCCAGCACGAAAACCAGCAGCAAAATAAAGGATCCGAGAACATTTGAAACAACCATGGTTCTTCCAGCTGCTGCAATGAAACGAAACAAAGAAAGAGACATTTGATGCACCCCGATAAACGCCAATAGTTGTTTGAAAAATCTGCAAACGTGTAAAGTATATGCATTAGACAAAAATATCACATAGTTTCACTTCTATGATGTTTGAGATAAAACATTCTTCTTACCTAGCAGGAGACGGTGCAAAACCAATAGTGTAGTATGTAAGTATAACCCAAAGTCCAGACTCGATCACAGAAATTGGAATTCTAAGTACCCAAAATGGCAAAGCAAAGGCCCAAGCAGGATAAAATGAAGAGTCCCGCTGTTTGTAGAACACGGGAAGTCTAAAAACAGTCATTGCAAGCTCCTGCATCCCGTTGAACATGACATTGATGAGACTGAAGAACAATGCTCCCCAAAATTTGGCAGAATCTTCGATTTTGCCAGCCTTCATCTCAGTCCTCAAGAAAACTGTCAATGCAATGACTGCCATGATTGTAATTTGTGTAGTCTTGAAGATGTATACAAACGAGCTCCGCTTCATCAAGAGCCATTCTCGGGAGAAGCAGGCTCTGAAAAGCTCCCAGTTGGAAATTCCGTATTTCTCCTTCACCAAAGCTGCAGGATGCATTTTTGACTTGTCGTATGACACTTTGAGTTCTGATTCAAGCTGTTCCCCTATATGGAAAGAATGGTAGCCTTCTACAAACTCAGGTACGGAAACAAAACGATAGGGCTGATCCTTCCTGTACCAGTACTGCTCTTGATCCTTTCGAGAAGTGACTTCTTGAAGAAAGTCTGCAACTCCTTTCCTATCCGGACATTTGAATCCCATGAACTCGAAGAATTCTAGAACATTCTCTCGTGGGCCCTGATAGACAATCTGACCATCTGAAATAAGGATGACATCATCAAATAGATCGAACGTCTCTGGAGCTGGCTGTAACAGAGAGATAACCATGGTAACATCCAATATATGCACCATCTGTCTCATGAACTTTATGATTTGGAAAGTGGTGGAACTGTCCAATCCAGTCGATATCTCATCCATGAAGAACGCTTTTGCTGGTCCTACCAACATTTCCCCTGCCATTTAGCAGAACACGAAACTCGTTGAAATCTTTCACTATAACTTTTCAAAAGAAATAAACTAAAATGCAGTTGCCACTAGATAAATATTAACTCAAGTTGAGTGTGTGTACCTGTTGTGACACGCTTCTTTTGTCCACCAGAAATGCCTCTCCTCATCTCGTCTCCAACCATAATATCCGCACAGATATCCAATCCAAGAATCTGAAATATCCATATAAATGTCAAAATTTTCCTTTTAGATCAAAATGTAGGGTACTAAATCGAAATTCAAATGAACCTTGAGGATGTAATCTGTTATCAAGCTCGTTTCTTGCCCAACAACAGCAGTAGCCTTCATGAATGCATCAATCTCAGGATCAGGTTTGATACCAGCTTCCTTCTCTCTTCTCGACAGCTCGGTCAAAAGATCATACCTGGTTCCAACTCCTAAGCATCTACCTGAGAAATCCATCGTTTCACGCACCGTCATCTCACCATAGTGGAGATCATGCTGACTGATATAAGCACAAGTTCTTTGAGGAACAAATTCGTGAAATTCATGGCCACAATACGTGATATTCCCAGTCACCTGTTAATGAATCCAACATCAGCTATATTCCTTATATATAGGATTCGTCAACAAAAACCAAAAGCAACGGAATCTCATCTAAAAGCTCGAACTTGCAGAGGGGTAGGTGAATATATAATGCTAATTCCCAATCAAAAGCATACCCTCAGATCATCATCAGATTTGCCTGCTAGAGCTTTGAGCAATGTTGTTTTCCCAGAACTCGGTGGCCCTAGAAGCAGTGCCATCCTGAAAACGAGTTTCGCTTCATTTCGTAAAAAAAGTCCATGAAAGACACATTGCAAATACTAAGGGAAATTCTATGAAACTGGACCATACCTTGATGGTCTCACAATACCACTAACATCTTGAAGTATCTGAACAACTCTTTTCTTTGATGGAGACAGCCCAATCATCCCTATTGCAGCCTAGTGCATTTATCCATCCAAATTCAGTACCAACTTAATTAATTTCAAAAAATCTAATACATTCAGAAACAAACCTCTAGTGTATTGATTGTTGAGTTGAGCAGAGTTGGGAGTGCTCTTGTCCCAACATATGCATCTCCTTCAATACTCAGATTCTGGAATTTCACTTCGATTTTCGGAATCTCAATCCCCACCCTGTTAAAATTAACAAAATCCCCAATTAGAAACAAAATAATCGAATGCCCTAGAGAGAGAGAGAGAGAGGGAGGGAGAGTGACCTATCAGTTCTGTTCCTGAGGCTCTGGAGAAACTTCTCATTGTCATCCTCCACAACCCTAAGGATGCTGTCCATCAAGTGCTTCTTATCCTGCGCACCCAGGTTGGTGACGTCCACCTCCGTCTGCACCATCCGCCCATTGCTGAGCACCTGCTGCAGCATCCCCTTCCTCAGCCGGTCGTACGTCGGCAGCCGCTCTATCGCCGCCCATCTCAGCTCCGTCTCGTCGTCCACCTCCTGCCGCCGCGTGCTGTTCCTCGAGAACACATCCGGCGGCCCCTGCCACACCTCCTTTATACTCTGCGACCGCCAGCTCCCCCGGCTGCTCGACGACGCCCCCAGCTCTTCCCTCCCCAGCGCCGCCGCCATTCCCTCGGCGCTCGAATCCCAAACACTTTCTACAGCTACACGCTACCAAAGCAGCTGAAAATGTGAATAAATTTTTAGCTAATCACAAAAGAATCGCACTCTTCTTCTTGAGTTTTGGTGCTTTCTCCCTCCTCTCACTTGGTTTGGTTGAATATCGAAGAATAGAAAATGGAGGGAGGAGGGAGAGAGAGAAAGTATAGAGATGATCTGTGAAGATCTTTCGCTCTTGAATATATATATATACACAAACACACATGCATGTGTTTATGGCTTTCATATTTGCATGTTTTCACCTTTTTACCGCCTTTTATTTACTGTTATTTATTTCACTGCTCCTCCTGTAACATTTTTTTTTATAATTAGTTTTAAAATTTTAATACTGCTCCCTTCGTCTCCCATAACACTATAAATATTTATCATTTGAGATGTCTTCTATTAATATAATAAATTAAAATTTAAAGATTCTCTCAGCAAAATACCATTTTACATTTAATATCCTACGTCTCACTATTCATAAATTACGACCCTTACTTCATTACTACCTATTTTTCTTTATTATTAATAGTATTATTTACAATTATATTATTATTATAAATAAATTAAGGAACGAGTCTAGTCAAAATTCGAAGACGAGAGGTGCCGGCCGTTTGAACCATGTGCGTAAAGCATATCGTAAACGTTAAAAGGAGGAGCGATCGTGTGCTTCGCAGCCAGCGTAAGCTCGGGAGAGAAAGGGTGTTCTCTTGTGGTGTTCGATGACGTGGCGATTCATGAGTGGAGGATGGAATTTGGACTTGGTGGGTACCCACTCACTGGAACTTATTCTTTCACGTTGTCGTAGTATTGTTTAATATGCAAATCACGTTGTCCAGTTTTGGTTTCTACCTTCTGTTTCTTTACGTGTGTTTATGTGATTTACAGTATTTTATACGAGCAGTAAAATAATTGTCTTAAATACAATATTTATTAATACCACGATATGGAAAACTCAAACTACCGAAACTTAACATCCCGTCGCTAGACTAATAAATACGTACTATTTTCATTTTTTATCGTCGAAGTGAAATACAACGAACATCCATGTAGATAGTGAATTCAATTATTTTGATTTATTAATTGAAAATTAAAATTCTGATACTGGATTGTTAATGAAGATAAATAATCCATTTTAGTTAATTCGCATTTAGATTAATTACAAGTGATAATATTCAATGTTCTTATAAGATTCGTTCAAATCCGTTGAGTACATATATTGATGTATAACTCGATTAAAACGTGTTGGTTACATTTTTTTTTTTTTAATTTGATGATTATCATTTATGCATTATAAGGTGTGCCAAGTCATTCTTCGTTGTAATGAACATTAAAAAATAATTATAGTATTACTTCTTGTGCACACTAAATTCATTAATAATTTTAATATTTTTATAATAAGTAGATGTTAAATGGATTTTAATTCCAAATTTATAATATATATATATATATATATATAAAATATTGTGAGAAGCTCAAAATTGAAAATGTTTAATTACAGTGGAAGGCTTACAGTGGAAGAAGGCATACACATTTTTAATGTGCCTACAAATGATGAGATATACTATGAATGTTAAAGAATTAAAACATACTATATCATTATAACCTATTTAGAAAAGTAAACTCTAAAATTGTCACATCAGCGGTGAACACATTAAGAGTGTCTAACAGTGGGTAGGAGAGCGTTTCTCTTTATAGTGGATGGACGGAAAATTAAACTATTTCCTGACTTCCTGTTATTAAGGAGGGAGCATAATTTACAATCCCTCCATCGCGTTACTTAAATATATATGAGTGCTATAAAATAACAAAACACGTCAAATTCAAATTCGACAGCATAGGGGAATATAGTTAATTAATAGTTACAAATAAATAAACATAGTTATTTAATGGATCATCATAGTGCAAGATGATGAGCTAGTCACATGGGTGAGTTTTGTTGAGGCTATAATTTTAAAAAAATGGAATAGAATATTAATATTATTGAGAAATGGATCTTGTGGCTTTTTTATTTACAAACAATTTTCTAGATATTATTATATTAATTAATGCTAAGCTTAAAATTCCGAAGAGTTATAATGGGAGTAGAGAAAAATAATAATTATTCATTTGGAAGTTATTAAGACAATGAATTGTTCTAGTTGGAGCATAATTCCTACTTTGACGATATTCACCTAATAATACATTACTCTTTATATCTTAATACATTACTCTTTATATCTTAAGTAATAGATTAAAGCAACCATCATTTTTAAATTCTCTTTGCATTTTATCGTTACATAAACCACTAGCATATTCGTGTTTGTCCAAACTATTCATATGCATCTACATGTGAGAAGGATTATGGAATAAAATTCTAAACAATGATTCAAATGGCAACCAATCTTATACTCTCGGCTCGTTTGGTAGAGATTATTTGGGTGTCGTATAATATATTTATGAAACACCTTAATATCTTGTTTGCTAAAAAAATGCTAAGTAATATATAGAGTTTGTTGCGTTATAGAGCCTGAATGTATTGAGCTTCATTCAAGTTCTCAATGGTCCAACTCGTTGTCGAACTTTTTTTAAAATATCTTTTTTAGGTGTATTTCAGCAAAATCTTGATTAGAATACGAATTCTAATTAGACTCGAAGTCGTTATTAGGGTTTCAAATCCTGATATAGTAATAAAAACATACCATTGGTAATCCCTGCCCTAGACGCAGTCATCCCGTGACCAAATTGAGAAACGATTCTTGTGTGTGTGTGTTTTGTTCTTCATATCTATTTAAGTAAATTTTCTTTAACCTACAATTAATTGTTAAAATAAATATTGATACATGACACCAAATAATACAGGCTTCAATTATTTTTAAAATTTTGATGTAATAATACCTTTTAACTTAAGCACTCCATAGCATGAACTCCCTCGAGTCAAACGCCACGGATTGTATAATATCATTTTGTTCTATTCAACATGAGTCATTTCTTTTTGACAATTTTGACACTCTTTTCCACGCTCGTTGATGATGGGTTTTAAAATAGATTTTTGAAGAATTTTTTCATTTACGAGATACTACAACTGTCATAGTATGTTGAAAAGGAAAAAAAATCTTCAAAAATCTATTTTAAAACCCATCATCAACGAGCGTGGAAAAACGTGCCATAATTGTAAAAAAGAAATGACTCATGTTGAAAAGAACGGAGGGAGTAGTTCTTATCTAAACCCTTCAACCGAAATAGATTGAGGCAAGATTCATATATGCATAAATATTTAGTTATTTAATTAGACCTTCTAGAAAGAGTACAGATTGGCTAATAATTTGCCTTATAATTAGTGGCTGTCACAAATTATAATATATGATTCCTTTTCCTCAGAATCCCCAAATTAATTCGATATTGTATTTATTTAAACCACGATTTACGCCGGCTTATCACTTTAAAATTCTTGCAATTAATGCCGCCCTCATGATTGATGACCAAAAGCACGATTTTAAATTATTTATTTAAGTTATTTAATTATTAAACAAAAATTAATTATATCCCCATGTTATAAGAAAAGTTAATTAATATTCCCTTCCGATCATCAAATATCTATTTGGAGGAATTCTTTAACAACAGTAAGCCTGAGATTATATTACCATTTAATGAATATTATTGACCTTAATCAATAATTATAAAGAGAATTATATGAGAAATTAGTTTGCTGTGAGATTTTGAGAATAACTTCTCTTGTGGTTTACATGTTTTATTTCATGGGCGTATGTACAGTCGAGAGAGCAAAAGTCACGTGTTCGAATCATTGGTAGATATTTAAAAAATTTATGTTATAATTGTACAAGAAAATGATTACTACTAGTATAACAATTGATTAAATGAAATCAAGCCCAAATTTTAGGGTTGTCTGGCCCAAAAGTCCTTTCAAGCCCTTTTAGCGAGATTTAAAGGCCCAAATGATCATTTTTAGATACTCCAAAATCCCCCCCTTGTCTAATTAAGAATCGAAAAAAATGTGGATATACCGGCAGTCAACCATTCCTATATAAATGAGACGGAGGGAATAATAGTTATTTTCGGTAGACCAAAATAGCATATTGGAAAGGGATGAGTACTATACTTTCTACTAGGGGGGCAACTACAGGTTTCCTCAAGTCTAGTTCGTGCAACTATGAAATACTCCATCCGTCTCACCCCTTTTGACAAACTTTATTATTTCACACGTCATATATATTCATAAGTAGACCAAATGCGATGGTACGGAGGGAGTAGTGTAAAACTTCCACAAAGGATACTTTAAACTATAATGATAAGATTTAAAGCATGATATAAAATTACAAAAATCATCATGGTTAGAATGGTGAAATACAGTTTACCTTGTAGAAGACAAGGGCATAACTTTGGACATTGCTTTACAGTAACAACGCCTTTTCGTTTGGATAGAAGCAAGACAGTTCCTTGAGCAGAGTCTACTCGAAAGAAACCTGTGCACAGATACTATCATACATGAGAAATTACAACCAAACTGTGAGATCGAATAGGCAACAGAACCAACAACAATGCAAGATTCCATCCCGACTGTCTCTTTACAAAGCAACAGAAAAGTAATCCTCAATGCAAGATAATGTAGCTCGGCTGTTCATAGATTATGTTCGTCCAACCTAAATTATGTATTCACCAAGAATTTTACAAAACAAATGTGAATACCATTGCAATGTCAAGATCATTCTTAGTTCGAGATATAATTTCAAGAAGATTGCTAGGTAATGTCAAGCTCATATTATGGAATAAATATTTTTCAAGATTTGAGAACAAACCTCCATTTCTATTGATTCGTCTTTGCTACGATACTCCGCTGGCACAACCTCTGCATCCACAATGCACACACTCCATAACATCAGCCTCCCTCAGATGTCCTGGAACTCGACAAACGCACATTGTCCCAAAATTGTGATCTCTAGCCTGTATGCAGTGTAAGCAGCAGAGCTTCTCATATCCTTGCTGCAAGTTGAACCATAGATAGCTAAATTAGAATAAAATGACAAACTTTTATTTTTCAGAATTGTTTGGGAGAAAAAATCCCATCATCATGTTGGGATCTTCATTTTTGTCTTAATGAATGACTAAAAATCTGCTTAGAATTTAGTCATTGCAGTCTTACCTTCTTCCACTTGGCAATCAGATTGCGATCTGCATAACCCTGTTCCAAACAGAACTCGTAAAGCTCTCTCGATATCTCATTCTTCTCGTAGTACAACTCATATATGTACCGAGTCTTCTGATGAACAATTCGGAATATAGGCCAGAGTGCTTCAAACTTCCTTTTCCCATCGTGAGGATCGTTTTCAGCTACCAATTTGCATATCTACAAGTGTTAGCAGCTAATCGGAGCTAATATTATTTACATTAAATAGGATATAGTGTGAACCTTGTCTCATCTTATCATTAAACTCGGAAAGAGTGGGTTCAATCGACTCCCAGCCATCTGGATATTTTGTGCGGTTTGTTTTAATCTTAGGCATTTCCCAGCTGTGTCCTGAAAACTACATCATGTTAACATAGATTTCTTACACGAAGAAAGCAATCTTATTTATTAAAACTTAGATTACTCTCTGAGAGAACTGTTAATGGGGGCTTCTTTGATGAATGCTCACTAACCTAATAGTATATTTTCTTATTTATGAGTACATCTAAGTACTTGTAGAAAGCACAAACATCCAAGAAGGGGTTTTAACTTGAGAACTCGAGTGAATACCATAAAAAGAAACAGAGCAAATAACTGAAACATAACAAAGGAACATAGCAAAATTGTAGAACAGTCGGAGAAGAAAAGAATAGCGATAACACAAATCTGAAAAACGCCTCAGGTACTCCAAAGGCACAACTGTCTCCATAAAGATTTAAGAAGCTTTGAGCACGAAAATGATGTTCGATATACAGGCATGACATGCTTAAACAGAGGGGTCACTCTGAAAACCTAAAGCAACTGATATACATAAATGCAACACTAAGAAATAATCTGTTCAAAACAACTGCTACAGAAATACGATACATCTCTTGATTAAACTTTTCCACTTGTCCTTACTATCTAAATGCAGAAACTAGTTCTTCCAGTTTCTGATTAAACACGAATAAATTTAAAAAAAAAAAAAAAAAAATTGAGCAATGTTGTCGCCACTCATTAATTCATAATGCAGTTTGAGCCAATCGCGTTTTCACTTCAAAAACTTCCAATTCCTTCCAATTAAGTTAACTATTAAGCAAGAGAAAGAACAATCACGCAGTGGAGGGGAAAAATAATCACGAAATCTCCAAAAAAGTGATGCAATGGAAGAGACATTCGACAACTCAAGTGATAGCGCAGTGAAGAGAACAGGACGAAATTTTATTACCACTCACAGACGGAGGAGGTGGCGGTAGTGGTGGTGCCGCCGCCGGGAAACAAACACCCTCCCTGCAGAGTGTTTTGTTCTTCTCAAAATGCCCTTAATCGAGAAATCGAGGTGCGCGGGTTATTCCACACATATAACAATAAAAATCAAATTGAATCAAATCGTATTTAAACAGTTCGGTCGGTCCGATTTAGTTTGTGGTTTGCAATCGTTGTGAAAAATTAAATTTTTCGTTGATTGAGGGATTAAATTTCGAGTCTAGAAGTTTCGAGTTTGAGTCATATGTAACTCTTTTTTTAAATATACTGTCAATTATTTCAAAAAATAATAATAATAATAATAATAATAATACTCTCTTCATTCCACTTAAGTTGTCCTGCTTTCTTAATCGGACCGCTCACATCAATTGTCAGATTTATTAAAATGGAAATAATTAAGTACATTTTGATGTGTATACTTTATTTTTTCACTTTTAACATTATAACTAAAATCTCACTACGAAAAGATATAGGACAATTGAAGTGGAGTGGGGACTAATAATTGTCCGATCTCTTTTCTCGTAAGTTTTTTCTAACTACCACATCTATCCCTTATTTTTTTAGTCTTATTTCTTAAAATGACAGAATATTTCGTTACAATTAATTTTATCTCATTAAAATTGATTTCAACCGCAAATTCCCTCCTTCCTTAATTCTCATATCCATCCCAAATAAAACTAACCAAGGAGTAACTTCTATATCAATTGCTAATGCATGCTTAAGAAAGAGAAAATGATTTAGATTGCTTTCATGATCATTATAAGCACACAATATTGCAAGTATTTAGACTCTCATTTTATGAGCTGACGATATAATTAACCACAAACTCATCTTGTCCAAGGGCACAATTCTAAATTGTTATAGTACAATACACAATTTCTTTTTATTATCTTTCTCAATTAGGTCTTTATATATAAAGTATTAAAAGCCCTCAATCAGTCACGACGTCGACGACAAATAGGGAGTGACAACAACAAAGAGTTTTTCTTTTCTTGAAGTTGCCAAGCCAAACTCTTCAGTCATGTTCAATGCTCCTGCGTCAACACCATCAGGAAGTTTCCAGTCGAAGCTGTAAAGAAGGTGAGCTAAAGGGAGCTCAACACTAGCTGTTGCAAATGCTATTCCCGGGCACACTCTTCTTCCTGTCCCAAACGGAAGGTATTGGGTATCACTACCTGTATAATCCAGGGATGGCTGATCCTGAAACCTTTCGGGTTAAAAGGTTTCAGGATCAACCCAATATTTAGGATCCCTATGTATTGCCCAGAGATTGACCATCAGCTTTGACTTGGGTACACTGTATCCTCCAATATGGCAGGGCTCCCTTGAAAACCTAGGGAGGATAGAGCCTTGAGGATGCAACCGATGAGTTTCCATGATCACGAGCTTTATGTAGTTCAAACATTGAATGTCTTCTTCGTCGAGGCTCGTGTTGTTTCTTCCCATCATGGCTTGTCTTACTTCGGCCTGCGCCTTGGCCATCACTCCCGGATTCCGCAGTAGTTCTACCATTGCCCAGTCTAGAGTTGATGCTGACGTTTCGGTTCCGCCTGCATACATGTCCTGCATAAAAGATACTAATAAAAATGTCTTACAATTTCATGTTAACTTGTTCTTTTAATTTGTAATGCTGTCAACTTCGTGAAAATTACTTATTATGAAAATAAGGACGTGTTATTACCAAACTGAGTCACCAAATAATGTGTTTTGTTTTATACTTACGAGTAGAAGACCTTTGATGTTGCCATATCCAATCGAAAACTCCATCTCTCCACTCTCCTTAATCCTTAGCAAAACATCTACAAAATCTTCACCACCAATATTCCCTCCATTCCCCCTACGATCCCTCTCATGCTCGTCGATAACATCGTCGAGAATCGCGTCCATTTCACGCCTCATCCTCCTCAACCTCTGCTTCGTCCTCCAACTCAGAGCGCCGGCGATCTTTGACGACGGGAACAAGTCCGCAATCAGAAAACCGTTCCCCATCTCCAAACTCCGGTGTACTAAATCGATCAAACTCTCTTTTTCCTTGTGCACTTTACCAAAGATAACCCTACACGTGATGGAGCTGATCAAAGAGTACAACTTCTCAGTAAGATTCACAGGCTTAGGAATATCATCTTTTCCGGAAGCGGAGAGGCGAAGGTCTTCGACTAGTCGAGAAACCTCGTCCTCCCGGATGGAGGCTAAGGAACGGACGCTTCGGGGCGCGAGGAGTTTCTGGGCGCAGATCTTCCGCATCTGCATCCAGTACTTGCCGTGGGGGGTAAACGTCATGTCGGCGTAATCGTACCAGAATATCTTCAACACTATGCTTTCGGCTCGGTTGGCGAAGATGGGGTCGTCGTCTTTGAGTACTTGTTTCGCAATTTCCGGGGACGAGACAACGACGGCGTCCACTTCGCCTAGCTTCAGGTGCATCAAAGGGCCGTACTGTTTGGCTAGATCCCTCAAGCAGGCGAACGGAGGTAGAGAGATTTGGTGGATGTTTCCGATTATGGGGAGCTTTTTAGGGCCTGGGGGGAGATTAGGTTCGACGGCAGCTTGGGATTTCTTGGTGAAGAAGATAAGATTATGAAAGGGAGAAGAATCATAGCAGCTGTAGCTGTCAAGTTCCATGGAGCAAGATTAGACTCCATTGATCTCCCTGGTAAATGAAATAAAACAAGTGAAAATTATGCATTTGCATTTACATGATCACATGCATATATGTACTCTCAAGCCATGTGCCCTGCCGTTTGAAATGACACGTCTCCATTATTTTATACATATATATTTAAAAAACGTGTATTTTTAGACGGAACTAAGGGAATAGTAAATAAAAGGGTTTTTAGACTATTCTTCACTTTATATATATATATATATATATATATATATATATATATATATATATGGATTTTTGATTCTTTCATCGGAAACATCTGAGCCGTTTAACAGTAGTATAAGATGTCATCTATTGGTACAATAAAAAATATCATGCCGAATTGGTTATAACTATTAAATCATTATTTGTAATATTAAAAAATTATGCCACGTATCAATGTAGAGGAATGCTCTCTTATCCATTATGGGAATATACTTAATATGCTCGCATGTAACGTGACAATGTTTTATTTAAGAAAAAGTCTAATTACTTGATCCGTCTCACTTCTCTTGACTTGTTTCATTTTGAAATGAGATTTTATGCGCAATGTTAAAAGTGGAAAGTAAGGTGTCCATATTGATAAGTAAGGATAAGTTCTTTCCATTTTAGGAAATAAACCAATTAAAGTGGGATGTCCCGATTAGGAAAGAAAACCAAGTGCAGTGAGACAGAGGGAGTAATATATTTCATATAAATAATCCCAACTAAAAATAACTAAACGTTAAAAAAAAAAAAACTAAACTCTAAATAAAAAACTATGGATATGACATAATCATGTTAATTGTTAACATTTTTAATGTGTCTATGATGGGGTAGAGGAGCATTCTCCGTAACTCATTCTCAACTCTTAATTCGGATGGGATCCCTGTCCCCAAATTGTTGTACCAATAGTCTACCCGATACAAAATTAAGAAGTTTTGATTCTCTTTATTAGTGGTCATTTTGAGTTTGGTTATTAGTGTATGTCAAAACTTCCTAATTTTGTATCGGATACACCATTGATACACCAATTTGGGAATTTAGGATCTCATCTGCTCTTAATTTATGTAATAAAAACCATTTAAAGAATAATTTCACACTTTTGAATTTTCTAATTGCACCACCCTAGTGTTTACATGGTACAAATTGAATTTTCCTTTTAAAATTTCCGCCACCCTATAGTCTAAATAACCTTGTATTTGTACTAGCAATTTACTTCAGGTAAATATTCTCTTTATTTAATTGGTAAAAAATAAAGCCACGTTTACTATTTTCAGAATTTATGAAGTATTATTACTACTATTAATAAATGGAGCGAAAAATCATCAATATTAGGCAGAAACAGATTTTTGGGTATAGTTTTCGTCTAATTACTATTATGTCTAGTGATGAATTAATATTCCTATGCGCGTAGTTTGTTTTAGTACGACATTCCTATTTACCCCTTCATCCACGATATATGTGCATCGAATCGATTTTTAAGGCTATCAAAATTTAGTTTGGTTAAGATAAATTGTGGATAAAGTGAATTTGTTAGACTTTTGGCCAAAATGGCAAATTGTATAATATTGAACAAGTTGAGGGTGTTTGATATACGTGAGTGTTAACCGTATTATTAGGGGTGGGTCGGTACGGTATACCTTCGTATTTTCGTCATACCTTATACCTTACCTTAAGTGACGGTATGCTAATTTTACATACTTTTACCTTACCTTACTTGTCGGTATACCTTAAACCGGTATACCTTAATTTCGGTATGAAGCAATTACATACCTTTACCATATCTTATTTTCGGTATACCATACCTTAAGCCGGTATGCCACGGTATACCTTAAATTAATTATAAATAAATCAATCAATATATGTATAATTCATATCTTAGAAACTTATAATACAATAAATAGCACCCAAATATTTAAACTCCAAAATTCTTCAAAATAAAACATATTATCAAATTCAAATCCAAAAAATCTAAATTCAAAACACAACGAGAGCATAAAAAACTTTCTAATCTCACTCCATAATTTAAGGTATATACATAATATAAGGCATATACCCTACTTTCGGTATATACTGCGATAGTGGTATATACCGCGATACCGGTATATACCTTATTTTCGGTATATACCTCGACAACGGTATGTAACGGTATACCCCGGTATTCAAAAATTGATACCTTTACCTTACCTTTGTCTTCCGGTACGGTATGATACCTTACCGAAAATTTCGGTATACCTTAATTACGGCATTTTCGGTAAATTTTCGATACGGTATGGACGGTATACCTAATTATCGGTATATTTCCCCAGCCCTACGTATTATAGTGTTATTATAGTATGATCTAGTCTTAATTTTTGTGCTAGCCATTCTAAGAAAACAAATAGAGTTATAGAGGTGAAAAACTCATATTATATTATATTATATAACGTAGTTATCCCAAAAAATGGGCTAAAACGTACGCCTAGAGGTGGAGTCAGACTTTCGACACTGGAGGTCAACGTCGGGTGCTTGATCCGAGAGCATCGGAAGGTTCGTGGTGGCTCAGTGCCTCATTGCGGAGAAGATTATGTTGGTGGATTAGTGGCGACGAGAAGGGGGTGACGGTGACATTTAACTAGAATGAGAATATGAGGTTGGTTGCGCGCGACTAGCTTGGTTCACAAATTTCTTCAAGATTGGAAAATTCTATGGAAACTTTGGGAATATTACTAATTTTTAAAAAATTTCAATAATTTAATATTAAAACTACCAAAATACTCTTTATTTTTTTATTTTTATTTTTTTCAAATTCTAGTGGGTTCACTTGACCCCGACTGCAACCATGGGCTCCCTCTGGACACACACCACACAACTTCTTTTGAATTAACGCGTTAAAAAGAAATGAGACGTTTTGAACGTGATAGAAGAAAATGTTTTTATTTCACACACTTACTACTAAAACTTATAAATCCGAGAATCAAAGTTACATTTTATAGGGAGTTGTAATGACTTCAAGATTTTCTCTTCTCGAAGTCGTAAGGCCAGATGTTTCAATCATGTTCAGAGCTCGAGCGTCGATACCTGCCGGAAGTTCCCAGTTGAAGTTGAGAAGAAGATGAGCTAATGGGAGAGCAACACTAGCCGATCCAAATGCCATTCCAGGGCATATTCTTTTCCCACTCCCAAATGGCAAGTACCGGGGATCGTTTCCTGTCATATCCAACGACGGCTCTTGTAGAAATCGTTCAGGTAAGAAGCTTTCCGGATCATCCCAATACTTTGGATCCCTATGTATCGCCCACACATTCACTAGTACCTTGATTTTACGAGGTATGTCGTATCCGTTGATTTGGCACACCTCCCTCGAGACTCTAGGAATGACGGAGCCCTAGCCTGAGGGTGCAGTATGAGGGTTTCCATGATGACAAGCTTTAAGTACTTCAACTTTTTAATATCCTCTTCTTCGATACCGATGTTGTTTCTTTCCATTGCCACTTTTCTTATTTCAGCTTGCGCTTTGGCCATCGCCTGGGGATTGCGCATTAGTTCTGTCATTGCCCAATCTACAGTTGATGATGATGTTTGGGTTCCGCCCGCGAACATGTCCTACGTTGTACGGAAAGAGAAATGATTTTATGATTAAGAGCTATTATTTCATGAGACTATCAAATAAAAGCCTGCGTTAAGTTTAGGAAAAAAATAAAGAGAACGAGAAACAACAATTGAAAATATTATTATTTTAGAAAAAAAGGTTGTAGTTCTCAAAAAAATTTATGAAAGAAAGAAAAGAATGATGCAACTCGGTTATATGCAATGTTCTAAAATACGCTAGGCGGTAGCTAGGCGGCGGGCTGCCGACTAGCGTCTAGGCGGCTAGGTGGGCTTCTAGGCGGATTCTAGGCGGGCTAGGCGGATAAGAGTTATTTTATGTATTTTTACTATTATTTTTACACAATATCATATAATAAAAAGTATATATCATTTACTAATATACTTTCATCTACTAATTTATGATTAATGGACAAGATTCAACAAATATAAATTATATAATAATATAATATGCTAATTAATAGTTCAAATTCTACAAATTTAGTAGTCTTTTACATAAATTTTCGCCCAGCCCGCCTAGCCCGCCCAGCCCCGCCTAACTCCGCCCAGCCTCGCCTAGCTCCGCCCAGCTCCGCCTAGGGCCGCCTAGGCGGCCGCTTCTAGGCGGTGCTCGGCTAGGCGGCCGCCTAGCATAAAATCTAGGCGGCCGGGCACCGCCTAGCGCCTAGGCGGCCGCCTAGGCCGATTTTTAGAACACTGGTTATATGACTGTAAGACGTTTTCTCTCTAACTATTAGGTATCGGCTCTAACAGTTAGGCCGGGGTTTCATGCCATTAAACAAAGTTTGAAGGACCACTTACAAGTAAAATAGCTTTGATGTTGTCATAACCGATCGGAAACTCCATCTCGACGGGGCTGGAGGACCCGAGGAGGAGCACCCAAAGCCTGGCATACATGGGTGAGGAGGAGCAGACCTCGGGACGGGGATCTAGGAGCAGACGCGATCCCGGGAAACGGCCGAGGGAATGATCTTCTAGCGGTAGCAGGGGTCACGATGTCCCCCAATACGCGCGCCCGATGACGTAAGGGCGATCATGAGGGAGGAGATAGCCGAGCAGAATGCAGAGATCGATAGGAAGCTTAACGGCTTCATGGACAAGGTGAAATCATACTTCGAGGAGGTGAAGGCCTTGTTCAGCTGCAAGTCTACTAGTATTCGACGTTCGGTCTCACAGCCTCATCGCGGCGGTCGTGGAGTTCGTGGTGGTCGTCCTCCGATTGTCTCTTTGGGTCGGGCTTCTTCAGCACGCCCTTCAGGTGCTGCAACTGCCGGAGCAGGAGGTTTTAGCAGCTCCGGGCTACAGTACGTGACGACCGAAGTGGGGGGACTGTCGGGACACGACCCTCCCGCTGTACACAGACAATGGACCCTCTGAGCCCTCCACTAGGTTCGGGTCGTACCAGGAGACTCCATTTGACAGTGCATGGGATGCGTTTACGGGGCAGGTAAAATCTGTTCGGGAATAATTTTGTGATAGAAACTGTTTCTTTGTGTTACCATTTCTGTACCATTTTGATTAAAAAATGAAATTGAGAAGTTTAAGAGATTTCACGCCGGAGACGAAATCACGCCGGCGAGCTATCACGCCGGCGTGATTTCGTCTCCGGCGTGAAATCTCCCGGTTGTTCAATTTCTACTTTTTTGACCTTATTCTATAATCTATTAATTTAATATCGATGTTCGTGTGCCTATATATATTTAAGATTACGAATTTGATTCGACATTTGGCCCTCCTATAGATATCTAATATAAATTCTACATTATTTTGCAGTCGTCGACATACATCCCTCCCTTCACGCAGTACACGCAATACTCCACATACCAAGATTTGCAGCCGGGCCGATTTTCACTTCCAGAAAACATCTCTAGCGCCGATTTTTCTACTTCGACGACGCCAAATGTTACTCTTCGTGCTCCAGCTCGTTCATCGACTTCGCAGATTGAACGTGGTCAGGTATTGTATCCGCTAATGCTTTATTTATCGGTTTGTAGCATAGAACGTTGATAATTTGTTGTGAAATAGTCATCAGGTACATCGGATGTCGTCCTAAAGGCGCTGAATGCCTACGTACCGACTGATGAACCAGCATGGCCCACCTCAAAGGTTCAATCTAGGTTCGACTATTGGTACAGTCATATACCCTACTTCGAGGAGCTCAAGCATGTACCTGATCAAATCGGCCCGGTGACTGCCGGAGTCCTCAAGCAGATGGTCAATGATGGGGTATATTGGGACCCTGTGGTACGTGTTTTTTGAAATATGCTTGATATATTGTTCTATATGGTTACGTGTCATATATATGGCTAATCAATTTTTAATCATGTACTAGCAAATGGATTTGGCCCTGATGACTCTTCGTAAACAACTCCACGAAGGCATTCGCGTTCTAACGCCATACACGGGTGCAAGGCTCGTAATATGCAACACGCACGCTATGGTACGTTCGTATAGACCCAATTTAGAGTGTATATCATATTAATTATGGCCTGAAATTATATTAGTTGATTCAAGGTTGACTAAATGTACTCGGCACCGATTTCACGCTGGACAACTGTCGCCGGAAAACGTATCACGCCGGCAACATATCACGCCGGCATGATATGAACTCCGGCGACAGTTGTCCGGCGTGAAATCGGAATTTTATTTCCCCTCGCTTCATATTCGGTTTCACGTGTATCTAGTTTTTGTGTTAAGATATTAAAGTGTTACTTATGCATCACCAATTAAATGTTTTTGTGTGTTATTCGTGTTTTTAGGTGGATCTGAAGGCTGCATATGACCGCATTATGCACGGTGAATTTCTGAAGTCGAAGTATAACACTAAACGGGAAAAGCACGATTGGATAGTGGAAAATTGGAATCCATCGGAATACTTATCTAATTTGCCTCGTAACATAAACCCGATGATTGGTGTGTAAATGTTAGGATTTTCGTAGTGTTTTCGAGTCCGTTTTTGTTATGTTTTGTGTCCCTTTTGTTTGTCTTTTGCTATGATTCGGTTGTTTGGAGTTTGGTTCGTGTAGGATCATTAGGTGGAAGAAACGGAAGGAAACGGGTCGGAAAAGGCGAGGAATTGAGGAAAATCAAGCATGGAAGCGAGCATGACGTTGGACGACCGTCCAAGGCAGTGGACGGTCGTCCAGAGTACGCTGGACGAGCACTGGACGAGCGTCCAGGGAGGAATTGAAGTAAAGAGCGAGTGCTACGTTGGACGACCGTCCAACGTTCCGGCCAGCTATTGTTTCCTTATATAATTAGGTTTTCATACCTATTATATATACTATCCCTTGTACACGAATTCTATCATCTTTAGACATCCTTTAACATCTTTTAGCATATTTTAGCTTTAGTTTTCAGTACTTAAACACTTTTATTAGCTTTCTATTGTTCGGATCCGGATTCGTTGTTCGTTGCAATTTAATTCAAGGCTTTTCGTTTAATTCAAGTTCTTCGTTCTTTGTTTAATTCTCATAAGTTCTTTACTGCTTTCGTTTACTTGCTTTTAATTGCTTGCTTTATTTTTAGATTCGTTTTCTTAATTGCTTCGTTTAATTTCCTTAGTTTAATTTCGTTCTTTCGATTTTCTAGTTCTAGTTTAGATTCGTTTTTCTTTGCTTTCGATTCTCTAGTTTTTCAAAGCTTTTAAAGTTAGATTTATTTTCTTTTAAATTTCCAGATTTATTCATCATGTCTAGATTTATTTATGCTTCTATCTTTGCTTCCTTTATTGCTTTCTTTTCGATTTTTGCCTAGGTAGATTTATTGTTTTCTTCTAGTTTAATTTTCTAAGTTTATTTAGTTCGATTTATTTCCAGCTTTTTAGATTAGATTTTAATTGCTTTGATTCATTTTATTTGCCTAGGATTTAAAACAAAAATCCCAAAATCTTCTTTACTTGCTTTCTTAGTTTTAGGCTAGATTAGGTTTACTACATAATTAATTGCCCTGTTAAGTTTTCCTTGAGATTCGATACTTTGGTTTTACTTGCTAGTGCTACGATAGGATTTCGTCCTATTGCGAAAACTTTTTAGTGAAACAAATTTTGGCGCCGTTGCCGGGGAAAACTTTAGGCTTTTGATTGTGTAGTATTTTTATTTGTTTTATTTTTATTTGTGTTTTTTCGATTTCTTGTTTCTGCCACTCGGTGCGTTTAACCCTTTTGTTGAGTGTTGTGTATGCATGGTCGCCGAAGTCTTCAAAGGAATTTAGCGCCCTACTTCGACAACATCCATCAAAGGAAAGCGATTTTAGCCGCAAAGGAGAAGGAGGAGATCGACTCTCAAGACTTTGGTTTAGTCTTGTTGTTTGCAGAGCCCGAAGCCATGGCAGCTAGAGTCATGGGCGATTTTGCTCGCCCCACATTCACAGCCACCACTCCGGCGATTGTCCTGACGGAAGCGGTCAGGAATCATGAGCTTAAACCTCACCACATGACGTTGCTTCCATCCTACCACGGGCTGCCCAACGAAGATGCCTTGACGTTCATCCGAGAGTTTTGCACGGTGGTTCAGACTTTCCCACTCTCGGGACTCACGGAGGACAATTTGAAGATGAAGTGCTTCCCGTACACCTTGAAGGATAGAGCAAAGTCGTGGTATTTGGCGCTCCCGGCCAACTCTCTCGCCACATGGAATGCTGTATGCGAAAAGTTCATGCTCAAGTATTATCCCAACCGCAAGACTCAAGAGGTGCGGTCGAAGAGTATGAATTTCTCCCAAGACAACGATGAGCCATTTCACGAAGCATGGGAGAGGTTCCAAGAGCTACTTCAACAGTGACCTCATCATCAAATGGCACCGGAGTTGTTGTGGCAATATTTCTACGACGCCCTCAACCAGACTTGTCAGTTCATGGTGGACAGTTCGGCCGGAGGCAACATGGCGGTCAAGACAGCTGACGAGTTGCAGATGATATTTGAGACGCTCGCTGCGAGTTCTCAACAAAAATCAGTTAGGTCAAGGAAGGTGGAGGCGAGTGCAATCTCGATGAGCCCCGATTTGAAGAAGCAAATTGCCGACATGTATAGGGATCTCGAGAACTTGAAGATTAAGCAAAGTGCACCGGCCCCGAAGGAGGAAGAGAGGAAGCCCGACCAATGCGAGATTTGTGGAGAGCTTGGACACATCAAGGAGGTGTGCCACAACATGGGGGAGTTTCCATACGAAGGAGGAGCCGAGGTCTACGCCGCTCAAGTATACCCACCTCAAGTACCACCTCAAGGATACCAAGGGGGATACAATGGACGATACCAAAATCCGAGGCCGACACAAGGGCAAGGTAACCCCCCTACCTATCCAAATAGGCGTCCTCCACCATATAATAACCCCTATCCTCCTCCACCAAATCCCTACTACTCTCAACCTCCGACATATTATCCACCTCCAAAATATCCTCCCAATCCATACTATCCTCCACCTCCATATTACTCCCCTCAAACTACTCCTACACCACCACCTCATTACCCAAATTCTCGTCCTCAAGGACCTCCACAAAAGCCTCCCGTCGATGAGGATCATCTCCATGCACTAGATGCTAACATAAAGAGGCTCGAGACGGCCATTGGACAAATTTCTGGATCCATGCACTTGATGCAACAACCGGGGCGGATTCCGAGCCAAGGGCTTCAACCACAACAAGCCAACGAGGTGCATTATCCTCCATATGTTCCTCCCGTTCCACCTCACCAAGCTCATGCAATCACGGTGTTACAACGCAATGGTGGCTCGTTGTCGACTCAAAGCCATTCTAGCCAAAGGTGGAGCCCGAATTCGCGTTGGGAATCGAGCCAAAACCATGCAGCACATCACGTTGGACGGGCGTCCAACGTTTCTGGACGACCGTCCAACGTTGGACGGCCGCCCACCCTCACGCCAGCCCCTGGACGAGCTCCACCTCCTTCTCCAGCGAAGCCCGCGCTGGACGGGCATCCAACGTATGTTGGACGACCGTCCAACGCTGAAGAGGAGCCTACTGCGAAGCCACCCTTGGACGAGCGTCCAGCCTGCACTGGACGAGCGTCCAACGCCCAGAACGCACGCACGGAGTTTGAGGAAGCCGAAAAGGAGGCCAAACCTCTTCACAAGACGCCCGATCCGTACGTCCCCCCTATTCCATTCCCGAGTAGAGTGAAGAACAAGAAGCAAATGCTCAACCCGTATGTTCCACCTGTTCGGAGTATCGTGAAGAAGGAGACAAATGACCCCAAGCCTATCAACTCATTTCCTAAAAGAGGAGATCCGAGAGGTTTCGACTTGAGCATTATCTTGGATAGCGGAGAAACCGTCTCGGGATTGATGGATCTAGGAGCTGCGGTGAATTTAATGCCGTATTCTATTTTCGAGAAGATGAACTCAAGAGTCCTTCAATCTACCGACATGCGCATTGAGCTAGCAGACGGCACTGTGAGTAGTCCATTGGGAGTTGTGGAAGATGTTACAGTCCTCGTTGGTGGAATTCGAGTCGTTACCGACTTCGTCGTACTTCATGAAGGCAAGGGAGCCAAGAGTGCAACCGGTCATCTACTCTTGTTGGGACGACCGTTTATGGCCACTACCCGAGCCCGGATTGATGTAGGTACCGGCACATTAAGCATGGCCGGCGAGGGAGGTTCGGTAACGTTTTCGGTTTTTGGAAATTCACCTTCTATTCCAACTTCTTCTCTTCATTTATGCTCTCATATTAAGCTTGCTAACCCTTGTGTTGAGGAAAATACTTGTGAAGTTTTTAACAAAGGACCGGCTATTGAAGAGTTCATTGAAGATGAAGAGTTCTTTAGTTGTGTGGATGAGGAAGAGGATATAATCGAGCAATATCCAGGGAATTTGGAGGAGGTTGATGAAGTAGAAGAGGAACACTTGAACCATGCATCGAAAGAGGAAGTTGTCGTTAACTCTTTTCTTTCTAACCTCACCAATTGTGTAACATCTTTTCTTGCAGAGTTTAACTCGAAGATATTTGAGGAGGAGTTCGAACTAAGTGTGGGGGAGTCAAGAGTTGATGATGACCGAGTTCTTCGAGATTTGTCGAAAAGGAAGAGTGGATATGTCGCGAGGAGTACCAACACGTCGCTTGGTGCTACAGGTTTTGGCTGATCGTATCTTTTCGTCAAGCTAACGACATTAAATAAGCGCTTGGTGGGAGGCAACCCACGTAAAAATAAAATTATAAAAAAAAAAAAATTTGAGTATGATTTATTTTCTTTATTTTTGTTATTTTTCGTTCGTTTTTCTTTTGATCTTCGTGCAGGGAATAGTTCCTAAGGATGGCAATGGCACGGAAGGCCTCGAGAGGGAGAAAAAAGGAGAATTTGAGCAAAATTTCACAAGGGTCGCGTTGGACGGGCGTCCAACGCACGTTGGACGAGCGTCCAACGTAAAGCAGCCCCAATTGTTTTTTCCAGCGAACGTCGCGCTGGACGAGCGTCCAACTACGTTGGACGAGCGTCCAACGCAATACGGGGCCCCAACTCAGCCGCCTCGGGATCCCAATGATCCTCGCTTACAAGATCCACGTTTCCAAGGTTTCTTCAACCCATAGCATTGTTGTGTCTTTTAATTTTTGTTTTGAGTCTTTTATTTCTTTTTCTTTATTTTGTGCAATTTTACGCTTTGGTATTTTGTTTTGGTGTTTGTTTTGTAGGTACTACTTGGAGTCTTTCGAGATTTTGAGTGTTTGGTTGTCATCTTGCAATAAGTTCCTTCTATCCCTTTCCTTTTTATTTTCTCGCAATGGGGACATTGCTTGATTCTAAGTGTGTGTGTGTGTGTGTGTGTGGGGGGGGGGGGGGGGGGGGGTCTTTGAAACTTTGGCATGATGTGTTTAATTTTGTTGAGTCTTAGGAGTTAATTGAGTCAAATGAGCATGTGATGATAGTATTGTGGATTTGGCCGATGATAGAAAATTTCGGTTGATTTTTGGAGAAAAATTCATGATCTTTATTATGCATGGAACCTTGGCGAAGCGACGCATTTTATTCATTGAATTTGAAGTATGCTATGATGTCGGGAACTAGTTAGTTTGAACCCGTGAGAGTTGAGCCATTTGTGCATATTTATGCCTATTCTTTGATTGAGTGATCATGCATGCTTCGTTGTTTCTAGAACTTGCCTTGTTTCTCCATCAAGACCTTAGTATATTTACAAACTAGGAGATGATCTTAGGCCATCTTTCTTTAGCCACATGATCCCTATACACTAACCTTGTTCATAAACCTTTGTTTACCCCTTTTGAGCCTTTGTTAGCAGTTCTTTGTAAAACCGGATGATAGGAGGTTTGGATGGTTATGGGTATCCTTAGTATTTGTTGTTGGTGATATGGAAGGAGTTGAATAGAAAATGTTGGTCCCGGGAAAGAGTAATTGGTGTATGGGGGGGAAGGGGGGGGGGGAGGAATACACCAATAACCAACCTTTTTTTACTTTTATAAAATCAGGTCGATCAAAGGTCGATTGTCAAGGTCGATCCTTATCAGAGACAGGTTGATCTATCAAGCTCGTTTGGGAACAAGCTTGATTTATTAAACTGTGCTTATGCGGAAGTTGGTGGAGGTTGTTTTACTCTTTGAAAAATCTAAGGTCGATACGGAAATGTAGGTTGATGCTTGATATGCAGGTTGATGCTCGTCAGTTTGATAATAAAATGAAAGGGCGATAAATAAATAGAGAGAGAGAGAGGGAGACACCGCAATTTAGCGTGGTTCGGAGAAATCCTCCTACATCCACGTCAGGTCGACTCGACCTGAGAATCCCTTTACCTTTGGATCCAACCTCTCTCTTATTTATACTGACTGAGTATCAGTTCTAAATACACTCTAACTTGAATATATCTAGACACGAGTTTTGGGTCGTGACCCTTACAACCTTTCGTACAAAACGTACAAACGACCTTTCACACACTACAGAGCTTGACTAACTCTACAATGGTGAAACACACACACTTTCTAACTTCGAACGAGTCGGAGAAGAAGTTGAATCAACGACAGGCAGCAGTGAACGCTTCGTCATTGGGCTTTTTATCGGAGTAGAAAATCTCTCTTTGTCAAGTGTTTGGGAAACTAGTTGGATTCGAACACTTGAATGGATATGAACTTGAGAGAGATTTTGGCAGAGATTTTGCATTGATAGCTTGAGTTTCCCGTGCTTGAATCCGATAATGGCTGAAGTATATATAGGCAGTTTTGAAAAACTAGCCGTTGGAGTCAGGATGATGTGGCACTAGCCGTTGGAGACTGACTCACTTCTAGCCGTTGGGAAAGTTCGTCCTTGCTGGCACACCACGTGGCAAGGATCAGGTCGTGTTGCTCCATGAAGGCGGAGCATCGACCTTGATATAGAAATCCAGCACTTGAAATCTTCTAAGTCAAAGCAGGCTGGAAGCTTGAAAAGGGAGGTCGATAGACAGGTAGATATGCCAGCTCGATCCGAATGAGGCAGGTCGATAAACGACCTTTCTCTTACAGAGTGGATCAAACTTGCATTTAAACTATAGAGAGCATCGACCTGCACTAACAGGTAGCAAGTCGATCTATCGGCCTTGACCCTAAACAAGTGAAATATGCCTAAGTGTGGTTTCGATAAACATCATCAAAATCAAACTGCAAGGGGTTCCCAACAGAAAATTTTGGTTGTGGTGAAGAAGGAGGAGAAAGGAGTTTTAGATGCTTGATTTATGTAGTTAGCTATCCCTATGAGCTTAGAAAAAAAAAAGGATGAGAAAAAAAAAAAAAATTGAGCCCTTGTTCAACATTAGAAAGAACGTTTATTAGTGGAGCTCTAGAAAAAAAGAAAAGAAAGAAAGAGAGAATAAGAATATAAGCATAAGGGGATAGTTAGCTTTGATTTGTATAAGTTGATAGTTTAGCATCTTTGAGTTTGTATTTGGTGTGTTGGATGGTAGAAGATGGAGTAAAAATCCATACTTTGGTTGGAGTTGAAAAGAGGTTGATGATTTAGATTTATTTGAGTCACTTAGCCTATACTTTCCCTACCTTAACCAATGTCCCTACATTACAAGCTTATATAAAGACCTTTTTGATCCTAGTTTGTAAGTAGTACATTAGGTGGAGATGTTGAGATTGAAGGCAAGCCTATGGTAAACATGTTGCATTGCATTGATGTTGAGTGAACCCTCTTGATGTGCATTATATTACATCTTTTCTTTGAGAGAGTTGAGTGTTCACTTTCATATACAAAATTTCACATGTTGGAGAGTGTTCTTTGATGGATTAGCATACTTTGAATTAGTTGAGTAGATTGTGTTGATTGATGCTAAGGTTGTGTGCATAGTTTTGATCATGATTATGAGAGTTTGTTTTCGAAAAGTTTTGAGGCCTATATAGTTCACAATACTTGAGTCTGTTGTTTATTTCGTTTTTGTATTGCTTGAGGACAAGCAAAGGTCTAAGTGTGGGGGATTTTGATTGGTGTGTAAATGTTAGGATTTTCGTAGTGTTTTTGAGTCCGTTTTTGTTATGTTTTGTGTCCCTTTTGTTTGTCTTTTGCTATGATTCGGTTGTTTGGAGTTTGGTTCGTGTAGGATCATTAGGTGGAAGAAACGGAAGGAAACGGGTCGGAAAAGGCAAGGAATTGAGGAAAATCAAGCATGGAAGCGAGCATGACGTTGGACGACCGTCCAAGGCAGTGGACGGCCGTCCAGAGTACGCTGGACGAGCACTGGACGAGCGTCCAGGGAGGAATTGAAGTAAAGAGCGAGTGCTACATTGGATGAGCGTCCAACGTATGGACGACCGTCCAACGTTCCGGCCAGCTATTGTTTCCTTATATAATTAGGTTTTCATACCTATTATATATACTATCCCTTGTACACGAATTCTATCATCTTTAGACATCCTTTAACATCTTTTAGCATATTTTAGCTTTAGTTTTCAGTACTTAAACACTTTTATTAGCTTTCTATTGTTCGGATCCGGATTCGTTGTTCGTTGCAATTTAATTCAAGGCTTTTCGTTTAATTCAAGTTCTTCGTTCTTTGTTTAATTCTCGTAAGTTCTTTACTGCTTTCGTTTACTTGCTTTTAATTGCTTGCTTTAGTTTTAGATTCGTTTTCTTAATTGCTTCGTTTAATTTCTTTAGTTTAATTTCGTTCTTCTGATTTTCTAGTTCTAGTTTAGATTCGTTTTTCTTTGCTTTCGATTCTCTAGTTTTTCAAAGCTTTTAAAGTTAGATTTATTTTCTTTTAAATTTCCAGATTTATTCATCATGTCTAGATTTATTTATGCTTCTATCTTTGCTTCCTTTATTGCTTTCTTTTCGATTTTTGCCTAGGTAGATTTATTGTTTTCTTCTAGTTTAATTTTCTAAGTTTATTTAGTTCGATTTATTTCCAGCTTTTTAGATTAGATTTTAATTGCTTTGATTCATTTTATTTGCCTAGGATTTAAAACAAAAATCCCAAAATCTTCTTTACTTGCTTTCTTAGTTTTAGGCTAGATTAGGTTTACTACATAATTAATTGCCCTGTTAAGTTTTCCTTGAGATTCAATACTTTGGTTTTACTTGCTAGTGCTACGATAGGATTTCGTCCTATTGCGAACACTTTTTAGTGAAACACCCGACATACGAAACAACGAACTGGTGGAACGCAGAATCGGTACGTACGAAACAATTAGTGTCATTACTACGAGTTTGCATAATATCTTGATCCTATAATAAATTATGTCTCGTTCAAAACTGTTTAGGTTATTTTGTCGTGGGTTGTTGTCGGAGGTCGTTATATTGCGGTTCATGTGTGGCCAAGGTTGAAGCATATTGTGGTGATGGATCCATTGTATTTCGACTTTGACGGCGCTGCGAAGTTAATTGTGAAACAGGATTTAGGTCCCTTGATTGTTCTGATGGCCTATTGGTTAATGGTCGGTGGTTATTACGAACATAAAGTCTACAAGATCCCTAAACCAGAACCTGAAGATATGGGGTTTAAATTGGTCTTTAAGAAACCAGAGCTTCTAATCAAGAGTCAGCATCCATGGTGCAGTGCAGTGGTTACTTGCTTGAACGTGGAGCGTCAATTCAGCGGGAGTCCCTCCGTACAGGCCGCAACGAACAACTGTTGCAAGTATAAGAAGTTGTATGCCTGTAGAATTTTTGGTTATTCGGACGTTTAAATTTCATTCATATGACTTGGAATTGACGTGGATTTGAATATTTGCTAATTTTTATTATTCGATTGCACGTTTAGAATTGAATTCAATAATCGTAAATGTTTAGAACTAAAATGAATAATCGTGTCACTCATTTACACTATATTTAAAATTATAAAATGAAAACAAGAAAAGGAAAAAAAAAAATAGAATTATATGTCAAAATTCACGCCGGACAAAACCCGCCGGAAATTAAATAACGCCGGCAGAGATTCAACCCGACGTTATTTCGTCTCCGGCGTGATTTCCAGCATGCATCATTAATGGTGTTTTTTTTATTATTCTGATTTGTTAATATCACTTAGGGATTAAAACAACACACAAAAACATTGAATAAACATTGAATAAACGAGTTTTGAATTAAACAATCCACTTATAGGTGCTACTCAATCGTACTAGTCAGCACAGGGTTGCCTTGCACCGTGTTGTTCGCCGCATTGACGACATCTCCGAGGGGCACGCCTGATTGTCCTTTCTTGTGCCCCTCCGTCTACGTTCCAATGGTCTCCCTGGTTGCCGTTCGTACGGATTTGGTAGAATTTGTACACCGACGTAGGCCCTCGGCACCGTCCAATCTTCTTTTTTCGGAACTGGAAATATTTGACGGTTGTAAATCTTGCCATAGGTATCCCTTCTGTAGTAGTGCGCAATGTACTGATCTACCGCCTGGCCGTTTTCCCTGTTGATATAAATAAATGTCAGTCGTAAACGAAATATTGAATAATTGAGTTAAAAAAAATATAACTTACATCATTGCTGCGATCGAGTGTGCACACGGTATGCAATCGAATTGCCATATGTTGCAGTCACACAACATGTTCTTCAAGTCCACGTGGTATACGTGGTCTAGTGACTGCACTCTGAAATGCGGCTCGTCGAGGCTGATCCGGGTGACCTTGTACCTATGCGATCGTTCCATCTGGACTCCGATCTTTCGCCACGCCTCTTCACATACGGGGTGGGTGTCGTTTCGATACTTGAGTCTTCTCTCATCAAACAACTTTTTGATAACGAGCTTCGCAGCATCAAGACAAGCAACTATAGGCAGCCGACGTGCCCAGAGTAGGGAATTGTTGAAAGACTCTGCGGCGTTCGAGGTCAGGGTACTGAACCGGCGAACGGGGCACATGCTGCGAGCCCACCTAGCGGGTCCGTTGTCCATAGACTTCCGGTATGCCGTGGGGTTGGTGTTGAGCATCGATGCCATGATGCTGTGGAATTCTCTCTGATCGTACGTGTACGCAGCTTTTTGGAACATGGCACCGATAACCAGGCCGTATGTCATGTGCTGACTCAGGTGGTAGTAACACAACCCATGGTGCGCCTCTGGAAAAACTTAAGCTATGGCATACTCAATCGAAACGTGCTGATCAGAGACAATCAGCATGTCAGTCAAGTTCCCGTAAGCCCTCCTCAGACCCCTCATGAACCAAGTCCAACAATAGTGATTCTCTTTAGGCCCTACGCCGTATGCCAAGGGAAATAATTGCTCGTTCACATCCTTCAATACAGCTACGAACATGACGCCGCTGTTCTTGCCCTTCAAGTGCGTGGCGTCGACGGATATAACCGGCCTGATATACCCGTATTTGTACGCTGCTATAGAGGCAGCGAGGGCAACGAACACCCCTCGAAATTGGCACTCCTCGTCTATGTCGAGATCGGTGACTGTGCCGGCGTTGGAAGTCTCGAGAGCATGGAGGTAAGCGGGCAGATCTTGGAACGACTCTTTGTGTTTCCTGTAGATAATCTCCACGGCCTGATTTCTCGCCCTCAAGCAGACGTCGTAACTCGCCTTAATGCCGAACGACGTGAGCAACTCGTTTTCAACGATCCTAGGCTTCATTATCGCGGAGTCGCGTAGGATCCTCTTCGCAAAGTACGCCGCGATAACTTTAGAACGGACCTTCTTTGTTTCGGTTGTGAGAATATTGGGCCCGCATGAGTGTTCGGGTTCAAACTTTGAAATGACCCAATTCCCGCCCTCGCTTACGGCACGAATGTTGAAGAGGCATTTTTTGTCCGACGTGCATCTAAAGACCAGCCTCTTCGTATCCGACCACATCGGGTAGAAATTTTTTCTACTCTCAATCTGCCACAAGCCGACGACGGTATACATATCCTCCTTGCTTTTGAAATATGCACCACGCAGCAGATCAACGATATGCCGGTCTTCTTCGTTGAACACTGCAGATTCTGTAGGCTGAAGTGGGACCACCGACACTAACCAATTCCTCATGTGCTCCGTATCAGTATCCAGAGGTGATTGGCTCCTACCGTGCAGGTCTGGAAACATCATAGCCAACAGTCTGTTGAACCCACCTTCTTCAGCTATCCAAGCGGTCCACTCGGCCATTAGGGCCCTAGGAATTTGCCTACCTTCATCCCACGCGTTCGACTGATCACTGTCCTCGGTGGAGACGTCTAGCGATGGCTCATATTCATCCTCATCGTCATCGTCATCGCGCAAGACATCATCTTCGTTCGGATCTTCCTGCTCATCCCTTCCTGATGTATAATTCAGGTCGGGTATGTTGGTCCCGGTTTGTTAATGGGAAAATACGTAGAGGGGGGGGGGGGTGAATACGTATTTTGAAGTTTTTCAACTTCAAATCCCTTAACTCAGAGTAACAAGTAAAGAGCTCGCTTGAAACTTAAGACCTAGCTGAAGCTAGATCTACAGTACGTAGATAGCCTGCTTGACCGAAGTGAGTACTTGATCAAGAGGGAGTCTTTACTCGTGTATGCGGAATTTGGTGAGCTAAAATCTTTCCTAAGTATTTAAAATTTCCAGATTAGGTTTGCTTAGATGCAATATGCAATGAATAATCAAATAAGAAAGAGTTTAGGGTTAGAGATATACGACACGAAGATTTATAGTGGTTCGGAGATAACGCTCCTACGTCCACTTTGTTGCACGACGGCAACCGTTCTTTTCACTCAAGAACTTGAAGATTTCGGGCTCTTCAAAAGCCTGGTCAAGATCGAGCTTCACTCGCTTGGATCTGACAAACGCTGGGTGATTCCGGGTTCACACCAAAAACCTAACTAGACTGGAAGCTTCACTCGCTTCAGTCAGACAGACAGGGAGATTACGGGCTCTCCTTACAGCCTAGCTTCGATCGAGCTTTACACAAACGATGTAAGTGTAAGCTTGGATCTCAACTCTACGATCGAGGCTTCTTCAATCGATGAAAGAAGGGCCTTAGATCTGAACAACCTAACGACGACACTCAAAAACCTAACAGACAGAGTTTAGGGTTTTTGGTTGACGAAACACACTATGAAGAGCTCTTTACAATAAGTGCAAAGATGGCTAGAGCTCTTCTTCTAAGCTTGGATATGGAATGGGCTTAGACTCTAAGTGTGAAGGTTGTGAAGACGAGTTCCGATGAACTGGAAACTCGGAGAACACTGGAAAACAAAGACTCGAAGATTGCTATGAAAGCTGGGAGTGTTTGTTTGCAGTAGGCGCTCGAATGCTCAAGTAGTGTTCTACTTCTTCACGTTGTGATCCTTCACTATTTATAGGCGGAGGGTTGGCTGAGATCCGTTGCTTGGTTGGTGGCCTTGTCCCTCCTCCTCTCGACAGTACTTGCACAGGCTGGCTACTTTTCAGATGCGCAGTTTTGGATTTTTGCCGGAAATGGCTAAGTTCCAATTTCAACAGTAACTGGAGCGACCCAGTACTGTTACGGCGCCTTGTCGGCCTGGCAGTCAACTCCTCTGCTCCTCTCTTGAGTCGACACGTGGAGATCTCGTAATAAATGCGAAGATCTCCAGTTGACTGGAGTTCAAATTCGGAGCGGGAATTTGTGCTGTCGCTTTCTGGTAGGTAGTGGCTCGCTTCGCTTTGAAGTTGTAGCGGCCGCTCTGAAGTGAGTCGCTTCACAGTCATATTTGTAGTGAGTCACTTGAGAAATAAATTTCCCGTGACGCTACTAAATTAAGTGTTGACTCGCGTTGATTCGCTTCGGCTTTTCTTTGTAGCGCACGCTTCGCTTCGCTTTAGTGGGTTCACTTGATTCCACTGTAGCGCTCGCTTCGCTTTGCTTCGCTTTGAACTGTAGCGCTCGCTTCGCTTCGCTTTGGCGGACTCACTTTGAATCTACTGTAGCGATCGCTTCGCTTCGCTATTCTTCGGCACGCTTCACTTCGATTTGCTTGACCCGCTTCGCTTTGGAAAACACACTCAAGTGAGTGGCCTTCACTTGAACTTTTGAAGCCTAATCTAAGCAAAATAAAAGAGCCATCCTAACAGAGTAGGCTTTTAGAAAAATTCTAACTTATTAACTACATCAAAATGGGTCACTTGGGAACAGAACGCTTTGGGGTTTTGGGATCAAATCAAAACACTAAAATATCCCTTATAGGTTCCCCCTTAACATATTCGTTCTTAACAATTCCCAACAGGGTATTTGATCGTCACGAGCATCTGCGGCACGATGAGACGAACTGCCTCCGAGGTTGTGGACTTGATACACCTGTTCATCCCAATTTGTGGAATTGATGTTCTCTACGATATGATCAAGCTGTGAATATAAATTCTCCGTGTTGCCATATGTGCTACCAAATTCGAACGAAGACGGTTCCTGGTACGACGGGTCGAATTGAGGGATATACGAAGAAGAACCACCGACGTGTGAAGACGAAGCACCGACATGTGAAGACGAAGCACCGACTTGTGAAGACGAGCCTCCGTTTTTTATAATCACGTACACTTCTGGGCTAAGGTGCTTAGTGCATAGCTCAACCACTTGCTCGTTCGACCGCAACTTCGATTTCCTATTACGTCCTGTGCTCTCGGATAGCGAAAAATAGAACATATCGAAATCACTACCGACCAGGTAGCAATTCCGAGCTACCTGGTATCTCAACCCATAATATGTGAGATCACTTTCGGTCCACAAAAATTCGACCTCGTTGCCATCCTTGTACCTTCTTCCATTCCATTCACCTCCGTAATAAGTTTTGATGTTTACGTCCATCTACAATATAAAATGAACTCAACTTAATCATACGGCGAAATTTAATCAATTTATGAGAACATATAATGTAAAACGAACTTTTAATATACATAAAAATATCATTAATTCTCTATAAATAATTCATAGATTTCAAATAAATCATTACATAAACTATATAGTATACTATATGAAACAAAATAACCTATTTTACATGTCAAAACATTTCACGCCGGAGATGTTTTCCGGTGGTGCATATAACGCCGGAAATTGCTACACCGGCGTTATATACATTCCGGCAACACATCTCCGGTGTGAAATCAACCAGTTTTCTTAGTTCACTTAAATGCTTCGTAATATGCTATAGTTTGGTTTAATTTACACACATACAACGTACAAATATAAAACGAACTTTTAATATACAAAAAAATATCATTAATTCTCTAAAAATAATTCATAGATTTCAAATAAATCATTACATGAAACTATATAGTATACTAAATGAAACAAAATAACTTATTCTACATGTCACAACATTTCACGCCGGAGATGTGTTGCCGGGATGCATATAACGCCGTTGTAGCATACACCGGCGTTATATGCATCCCGGTAACACATCTCCGGCGTGATCGGAGGTATTATTCTTCATTTTTATTTCACTTCATATTATGCTATATTTTTTGTTTGATTTACGCACATACATTGCAAAAATAAAATAAAATACTCTTCATATACATAAAAATAAATAAATATTACATATAATTCATCATAGGTCTCAAATACATCATGAAATGAAAACACGTAGTATCAAACATAAAACAAAAAAAAAAAAAAAATGGACCATTTCACGCCGGACAATTTCGGCCGGAAAATATATCACGCCGGCGTTGAATGCTACCGGCATGATTTATTTTTCGGCCAAAATTGTCCGGCGTGAAATGATACTGAAAAATTGTAATACTATTTCCTTTCTAATGCTTAGTGACATACCTTTTAATATCGGATTTTGATAGCCTTTTCCTTGTATTTTCTCGTTCACAAAAATATTACAATTTTTTTTCCGGAGGAGTCAAATCCAACAATTTTTTTCGAATGTAAATTCAACTTCGATGTGCAGGTATATATTGAATAATTTTACATAGGATACCATGCTTTTACTGTTCATTACTGAACAAATTTGAATGCAAATACAGTACAATAATGCAAATTCAGTACAATAATGCATGACATTTTGTCATGCATGAGTGAAAAAAAAAAAAAAAGGATAAGTTGTCACCTCACCTAGGAGTGAGTGTCGACAAAAAATTTAAAGGAAAATTCGAAAATGTATTAAAATTAATTGTAAAAAAAATAAGGGGTAGTTTGTGCTTGTGCATGCTTTTTTTTTTTTTTTGGGAGGGGGGGGGGGGGGGGGGGGGGGGGGGGGGGGGTATTTTTCACATTGGGGTTTTAAAAAGGGGTAAAAATAAATATTATGAATTAATAATAATAATAATAATAATAATAATAATAATAATAATAATAATAATAATAATAATAATAATAATAATAATAATAATAATAATAATAATAATAATAATATATTGCGATAATGTCTAACAAAACACTCCATAAAACAAATATGCAAAGAGTTTTGATCTTTTATTTAAAAAGGAAGAAATCGAGATTTTTTTTGGAGTGGTGCTATTTGGCCACATTTTGGCCAGCCATAATCTGGTATAATTAAAGAACCGGTTTAATTAATAATGGTTTACTAAAAAAACTGGTTTATTACTAACTTAAATTACCATTTTATCCTTATTACTTTTTGGCTCCAAAATTACTCATTTTGTCCCCTAATGCAATTTCTTTTCATTAATACCAATTTAATAAAATAATAAAATATTTATTTTTTTGGCAAAATCATTTAAGGCAACGGTATTACTTTGAAACAAGAAAAAAAAAACCAAAAAATACTACGATTAATGTACCAGTGATACTTCTTCTCTCTTCCAAGTATTCTTCTCTCTTTCAAGCTTACTGGAAAGTAGAATAATAGCTCCAAAATACTTCCCCAAAACAGAGACTACTGTAGTCAGCATATATTAACCTTAGCACTCTCCCAATGCCGATGGTTGCCACGTGGATGGACTAGATTATTTCTTCTCCCCCAAATGCTTTCCCTTTCCTGCATTCATATCCAATTCAACGAAAAGTCCTATTTTTTCGTCTTCTTTAGCGTTCTAGAATCTCGACCTTCTTTAATCCATTTCACTGCCGTGACTATCGAAATGTTTTTTATTCTACGGAACACAGCCTAACTTCGGTCCAGACTTTGGGAATACTACTAATATATGCAAACTGGAGACGGACGACCACGGTCCAAACCTTACCAACACTATCTCCAAAACAGTACAAGAGAAGGTTCCGAAAGGCAATGACCACGTACTTCCTTATGGTTCCCGATCAATGGTCGCCTCCGTCCATCATAAAAAGCCAGACGCAGTCGGAGATGGCCGAAGAAAAGGAGAATGCTGCTGAGTGAGGAACCAGACCTCACTTGCTTGTATATTTTTTTTGAAAGGAAATAGAAATAATTTTATTGGAAATTTGGAAACGTAAATCAACAAATACTATATTTTTGTAATTTAAAAAATATATTCAAATTTTAATTTCTTTAAATGATTTTGAATAGTTGGAAAGGGAAAGAAGTAAAATTCCATAGCCCATTAAACATATATATTATTCTATTACTCATATAAAAGCAAATTTACAAAAATATCCTCATTATGGCTGGCCATAATGTGGCCAAATAGCTTTATTGTTTTTTTTTAAATTTTTTAAATTTTTTTAATTTTTTTTTATTTTATTGAGTAGAAGAAATCGAGAAATTAAAAGGGAAGAATTAAAAAAAAATCTGACTGCGTTTTGGATACAAGAATTGGGCTTTTCCCTTTCTTTCTCTTGAACTGGACTTTTCCAAAAAGTGGCCCCTATTTATTAAAAATTTAAAAATACAATAATTGTAATTGGGTTTGTATTAAATTTTTTGGGCCCCTATTTATTTGAGGGCTAAAGAACCTTTTGGGCCGGCTAAAGGACAGGCCTGGGTAGGATCATCAAATGGTGTGCCACTTCGATGTAATGAGTCTCCAGCGATTAAGGGAGTAGCAACTGGCTTTGAATCGAGAAGCTTGGCTCTAGAGAGAATGGCGTGGGCATACTTGACTTAACCTAGAAAATACCATTAGAGTCCGAAGAAATTTTGAGGGCCAAGAAAATATTAAGAGATCCCAAATCCTTGAGAACATGCGACTAGCGCTGGCTATAAACTTCCGAAGAGACGAAGGATCATTGTCGGTGATGACTATAACATCCACACATATATATAGAAGAAGAAAGATAACCAAAGATCGATCCTCGATGTAGAAAAAACAACGATGTAACGCATCGACTATGTTTGAAACCAATGCTAAAAAGGAACGAGCTGAAGCATTGGAACCAAGCCAAGGGGGCTTGTTGAAGACCATACAAGGCTTTCTGGAGTCGACAAACATTATCGGGATATTGAGGATTTACAAAACCTGGAAGTTGCGCCATATATACAGGTTTCGTCAGAACACCATTCAAGAAAGCATTCTTGATGTCGAGTTGGTGTACAAGCCAATTATATTGAACCGAGAGGGCAAGAATAATCTGAACCGTAAACGCCTTCATAACCAGAATAAAGGTGTGATGAAAATCTAATCCCGGAACTTGAGTGAAGTCTTGAGCTACAAGATGAGCCTTAAAACGATCGATAGAGCTGTCAGCCCTGTATTTGGTTCGATAAACCCATCGCGAGCCAACAATATTTGTGCCGGTAGGAGGTGGCTAAAGATCCCAAGTGTTGTTGGAACGCAACGCTGCCATTTCTTCTTCCATTGCAGATAGCCAATGTGGGTGCTTGATAGCGGATTTAAGCCCACGAGTTTCGAAAGAGGAGGTCGAAGCAACCAAGGCGGACAGTAAAGGAGTAGTCGCAATATTAAGAGGATACCGAGGCTTGAAGATGCGAGCCTTTGATCGAGTAACCATACGTATGAGTTGGAAGAGGAGGCGATTGTGGTGGTGATACGAACCTTAACCCTACCTTGCCTAACCCTAACTCTAACGATGTTGAAGGCGAGTCGAGGGGTCATGAGGAAGAGGCGATTGAGGTGTTCGATACTTCGAAGGATGCCGTGGAGGAGAGTGACGATGAGGGCAGGAGTGCAAGGCCGAGAAGGGCAGTGCGTGAGCCCAAGAGATTTGAGGGCTTCGTGACTTACCGTTAGTGCATGGCGTTTGCATGCTTTATTTTATTTTTATTTTATGTTCGTGTGTTGGATTGGGCTTGGCCCATGTTAGTTAGTCGAGTCGAGCTAAAGCTCCGTTCGGGTTTTCTTGTTGGTTCTTTCCCGGAACGTATGAGTCGAACCAACCAGGGTCCTAGTATAAATAGAGGAGATTAGGTTTGTATTATTCGTTGAATCCTAATATAAACCCTAGTTTTCTTCTTTCCGCGTTTATTTCTTTTTTTTTTCGCGCCGGCGTGATCGACGGGGAAAGCCCGTGACTGCCTTTTCGTTTCAGTTTGGCGACGAACTCCTCGTTCGTAGCTTGATAGGGTATCGAAACCCTATCAATTGGTGCTTTCATCTTGAACCGTGTGCTTGACGATGCATAATTTCCGAGGCCCACGACCGTCGTTCGTATCATCGGCGATGCGGCCCCCTTCTTCGGCGCCGACGGTGGAGTCGGTTCCAGTTGATATTCTTATATCCGTGTTGCAGCGCCTGGAAGCGAAGTTGGATGCTTCCGATCAGAAAACGACGAATCCACGCTCATCACGACCTGACCCCGACCCTCCACATTGGATGCCGCCGGGTGGGCAGGAGCCGCCTTGGTCATTGGAGGGCGTGTTTACGCCGGCGGTCACGATGACGACAAACCCTAGGCGCCCGCCATCGTCTTCAGGCTTTTACTGGCCCAATTCTGAGACTCAGTTCCGTTCATCGGAATCCACGGGCCGAACAACATGGGATAGGCCGCCACCCCGTTCTACAGAATCGCGACAACAAACTTCGTCGTGGGAGCTGCCCATTTCTCGAGGACCGTCACCTCAATCTACGGGGGATCCGGCTCGGCACATCAAGATGGATCCCCCGATGTTCGATGGATCCGATGCTCAAAGTTGGGTAACCCGTATTGAATATTATTTTGAGCATATTATGTTACCGGAAGATCATCGCTTACATTATGTTGTTCTTTTATTTTCACCGCCGGCCTCGGATTGGGTGTTTTCTTATCCGGCGACGAATCCGCACGCTACGTGGAAGAAGTTCTTGGATGATGTGAGGCGACGATTTGACCCTAATTACTATGTGGATTATATGGAGTTAATTGCAAAGCTTACTCAAACCGGTCCATTGGGGGATTACAACCGTGAGTTTGATAGGATGCTCAATCAACTCCAAGGCGTTCCCGAATCGATTCTCCTACCTATATATTTGGGAGGCCTTCGTCAACCGGTTCGTAATCAAGTGCGGTTCCTCCACCCGACGTCCATAGCGGCGGCGATGTTTCTTGTTACTGAAATTGAGGGCACCTTGGACCGAAGCAATGCAGATAGGAGCAGCCCGTTTAATCGCAAGCCGTGGCAGAATAAGAGTCCGCCATTGTAGCCCACGTCGGCCGCGGCTGGTGCCGATTCCCCTAAGCCGTCGGGCTCTCCTCTTCCATCGGGACGACCCCGGGATTTGTCTCGGCTTCCCATAGTAAGATTGACGGCAGCGGAGAAACGTGATCGCACTAGCAAAGGGATGTGTTGGTATTGCCCCGACAAATGGAGCGTCGGCCATGTTTGCAAGACTTTCGTCTTGGCCTATATGGGAGCTGATGACGAGGAAGAGGAGGCCCGGGACGGAGGTGAGGAGGCAGACGACCCGGGAGTGGTCACTTCCGATTTATCTCATATGTATACGATGGATGGGCGTCCGAAGCCGTCGTCTATGGAGTTACAAGGGGTTTTAGGAGGTGAGCAGTCTCTATTTTAGTGGATTCGGGGAGTACGCACAACTTCGTGCACCCGAAAATTGCTGAGAATGCGAGTCTCAATTTGCAACCGATTTGCCCCTTTCGTGTGTACATGGGTAATGGCCAGTCTCTCATTTGTTCTTATTCGAGTTCGAAGGCAAGGTTGGGAATACAGGAGCATTCTTTTGAGGTGGATCTGTTTGTGTTGCCCGTGCATGGTCAAGATGTGATTTTGGGAATGGCATGGTTACACTCTCTACATCGTGTAACTAGTGATTACGACATGGGTACCTTGGAGTTTGTGAAGGAAGGCCGATCGATAGCTTTGAGGGTAACACCTCGTCTTCCGAAGAAGGTATCGAGTCACAAGTTTGTAGCGTTTTTACTTAAGGCCGACACAGCTTGGGTTTTCGAGATTGTGGCCATTGATGCGCCGACCGGGGAGACCACTAGCGAGGTGAGTTCGGCCGATCCGGAATTTCCAGCGGATGTCCCTCCGTTGGTGCGTGACATGCTTCTACAGCACAGCTCGGTGTTTGCGGTTCCATCGGGCCTTCCGCCTCCTCGTGTGTTCGATCACCGAATTCACCTCATTCCTAATTCGAAGCCCATCAATGTGCGGCCATACCGATATCCTTATCTCCAGAAATCAGAGATCGAGAAGCAAGTGAAAGAAATGTTGGATATGGGAATTATTCGTCGGAGTAGTGCTTTTTCGTCCCCGGTGTTGCTTATCAGAAAGAAAGATGGTTCATTCCGATTTTGCATTGATTATCGGGCCTTGAACGCCGTTACCGTGCCGGATCACTTCCCCATCCCCACCGCCGAGGAGTTATTTGATGAGTTGGGGGCGGCTAGGTTCTTTACGAAGTTTGATCTTCGTTCGGGTTATCATCAGATTCGGATGCGGGATGAGGACGTCTTCAAGACGGCCTTCAGGACACATGACGGTCATTTCGAATTTCTTGTGATGCCTTTTGGCCTCACCAACGCTCCTTCGACGTTCCAGGCAGCGATGAATGACATTTTCCGGCCCTTTTTACGTCAATTCGTCATCGTCTTCTTTGACGACATTTTAATCTACAGTCCGACGTTGGAAACTCATGCGGAGCATTTACTTGCGGTGCTAGGGATATTAAGTCAGAATCACTTTTTTGTCAAGCTATCTAAATGTATCTTTTGTAGTTCAAAAGTGGATTATCTTGGCCATGTTATTCACGATGGCTTGCTTCAAGCGGACCCTTCGAAGATTGAAGCAATGATTGCATGGCCTCAACCGAAGACGATCAAACAACTTTGAGGATTTCTGGCCTGAAGGGATATTATCGACGCTTTATTGCGGGATATATATGCTATCATAGCATCACCTCTCACCGATCTTCTCAAACGGGACGCCTTTGAATGGGGTGAGGCCGCGGAGGCTGCCTTCGCCGAGTTGAAGAAAGCGATGACCTCGGCTCCGGTGTTAGCCTTGCCGGACTTCTCTAAGAAGTTTATCGTGGAAACAGACGCATCCGGAACGGGCATTGGGGCGGTACTTCTGCAAGATAAGCATCCAGTGGCGTTTTTTAGCAAGAAACTCGGGCCTCGACGTCGGGTTACCTCGACTTATCACAAGGAGTTATATGCTATTGTGGAGGCCGTTCAGAAGTAGAGACAGTATTTACTTGGCCGTGAATTTATCATTCGCACCGACCAAAAGAGCTTGAGGGAGCTGTTACAGCAGGTGATTCAGACGCCCGATCAGCAACTCTATGCTCGAAAATTGATGGGGTTTAAATTCACTATCGAATACAAACCCGGGATTACCAATAAAACGGCGGATGCATTATCAAGGCAAGCCGAGGATTCGGCCGTAGCTCACACCGACGCGGCTTTATTTGTTGCCATGGCCCAACCTATGCCGGAAATTTTGAAGTTCTTCGTGCGGATATAGCGGCGATTGAGGAATTAAAGGAATTGAATGCCACAATTGAGCAGGGCACGACTCCTATTGATTTTCAGATTAGGGATGGGCTGATTTACCGCGGACGGCGTATTGTGGTGGCGTCCACGTCATCCGCTAAGCCGGCTATTATGTATGAGTTTCATTCGACGCCATCGGCAGGCCATCCAGGCGTAGATCGGACGTTTAGGCAACTTGCTCAGCTGTTTTATTGGCCGCATATGCGTCGGGAAGTGAAGCATTTTGTATCGGCGTGCTATGATTGCCAAACTACGAAATACTCCACGCAGAAGGCCGCGGGATTACTCCAACCTCTTCCAAAACCGTCACAAGTGTGGGACGAGGTGTCTATGGACTTCATCACAGGATTACCGCAGTCGAGGGGTTTCACGGCGATCATGGTAGTTGTGGATCGATTGTCTAAGTATGCTCATTTCGCTCCGTTGCCAACGAGATTTGATGCATGGCGAGTTGCTAATGTTTTTGTGGATTCGGTTGTTAAACATCATGGCTTCCCGACGTCCTTGGTGTCGGATAGGGACTCGGTCTTCTTGAACGAAGTTTGGGAGCATCTTCTTCGTTTAAGTGGCACGAAACTCAATTTCACTACGGCTTATCACCCGCAATCTGACGGGCAAACGGAGGTGTGTAATAGGGGTCTTGAGCAATATTTGAGGGCGTTTGTGGCGGATAATCCGGTAAAGTGGACTAATTTCTTGCCGTGGGCAGAGCTTGCGTTGAACTGTTTTTATCATGACGGGTTATGCATGTCTCCCTTCAAGGCTTTGTATGGACGGGAACCGCCGACATTGTTGGCCCCGCGGCCGCCGGCGACTTGCCCGGGATCTGTGGCGGAGGTGATCGAACAAAGGGGTGAATTGTTGTTGTGGCTTCGACGGAATCTGGAGCGTGCGCAACAACGAATGCGACAAGTGGCTAATAAGAGTCGTCGTGATGTGGAGTTTAAAGTCGGGGATCGAGTGTTGTTAAAGCTTCAATTGTACCGCCAACATTCGGTTGCTAAACCGTTGAATCCGAAGTTGGCTCGTCGATTTTACGGACCGTTCGAGGTGTGTGAGCGTATTGGTCCGGTGGCCTACAGGTTGAAGCTTCCGGAGGAGAGCCGCATACATGACGTGTTTCATGTAAGTCTTCTCCGCCCGTTCGTTGAGAGTGCGGCCGTGGATCTACCCCCTTTTCCTTCATTCTTTGCGAGGGAAAGACTGTGGCTAGGCCAATGGCATTGTTGGAGCGCCGGCATGTGACGAGAAATGGAGTGTTGGTTGCGGAGGCCCTGGTTTCGTGGGATGATGACAGTGGGACCTCACCAACGTGGGAGCCGATTGAGCTAATCGAGAGGCGTTTTCCAGCTTTGCTCCTTGAGGACAAGGAGAGACTTAACGGGGGAGGGGTTGATACGAACCCTAACCCTACCTTGCCTAACCCTAACTCTAACGATGTTGAAGGCGAGTCGAGGGGTCATGAGGAAGAGGCGATTGAGGTGTTCGATACTTCGGAGGATGCCGTGGAGGAGAGTGACGACAAGGGCAGGAGTGCAAGGCCGAGAAGGGCAGTGCGTGAGCCCAAGAGATTTGAGGGCATCGTGACTTACCATTAGTGCATGGCTTTTGCATGCTTTATTTTATTTTTATTTTATGTTCGTGTGTTGGATTGGGCTTGGCCCATGTTAGTTAGTCGAGTCGAGCTAAAGCTCCGTTCGGGTTTTCTTGTTGGTTCTTTCCCGGAACGTATGAGTCGAACCAACCAGGGTCCTAGAATAAATAGAGGAGATTAGGTTTGTATTATTCGTTGAATCCTAATATAAACCCTACTTTTCTTCTTTCCGCGTTTATTTCTTTTTTTTCGCGCCGGCGTGATCGACGGGGAGTGCCCGCGACTGCCTTTTCGTTTCAGTTTGGCGACGAACTCCTCGTTCGTAGCTTGATAGGGTATCGAAACCCTATCAGGTGGTCACGAACGAGAAGATGCAGAGGTCGACAACGCTTGTTGATCAACAACAGGAGAGTGTTGAGGAGAGAGGGGAGGCTCGGTGGCCGACGAGGAGACTGGAGACGGAGCAACAACTTCTTGTAGAGACTAGATGCATGGAGAGCATTGTGAGGGAGATGACTGTGCATGCGCTAGAAGTTTGCCATGCTAACGTGTGGAGGCAAAAGAAAAACACTCTCATCAAATTTAGCATTTCAAGTAACTTTTTTAGTTCATGTATTTTCAATATTTGTCGAATTTTTTCATCGCAAGCCATGCTAATTATAAAAAAAAAAAATGTGTGATTCTCGTCTCGTTTATGCTACCAGCCAATCGAGCCTGCCTCGTTCATAAAAAGTTTCTGACTTTGCCACTGATGCAATGCCATATCCTTAGTGCATGTTTACACATCAAAACTCATTCCTTAGATTACAATCAATTCATAAAACACAACAATAAGTAAGGGGCAACCCTAAAAATAGCCACTTTGATATAGCAAACACAAATAATAGCCACTCATAATAAAAATACAAAAACTAGTCACTCTTACTAAATTACCCTTATACATGAATACAAGACTTGTTTATTCTTGTATTAAGCAATAAATTTACAACAATACATGATTAACATTACATGACTCATGTATTCTTGTATAATGAAATAAAATATGGCCAATACATGAATACGAATACATGACTCATATATTCATGTATTGTGAAATAAAATATGACCAATACATGAATACATGAATCGTGTATTCATGTATTATGAAATAAAATTTGACCAATACATGAATTGATGAATGCATGAATATATGATTCATATACTCGTGTATTTAAAAATAAAATTCGACCAATACATGAATACATGACTCGTATATTTGTGAATTTTAATGTGAAATTTAAATAATACATTATTATCTGACTCATGTATTTGTGTATTTTGAAATAAAATTATATAAAAAAAAGGGAAAAAAATAAGAATGAGATAAAAAAAAAAAAAAAAAAAAACGAAAGGAAAGGAAAAAAATAAGAAAAAATGGGAAAACGAAAAAACAAGAAGAAAAAGAAAAGGAAAAAAAGAAAAAAGAAAGCCAGAGGGAACGATTAAAAAGAGGAAAAAAGGAAAAAAAAAATAATAATAAAAGAAAAGAAGCAGCAGCCCAGCGAGAATGAAGAAGAAAAATAATAGGGAGAAGAGAAGCAAAACAATTAAGGGTAAATAAGATAATTAACACAAAAAGTGGTTAGTATTTGTATTTTTTATATTGATGGCTATTATTTGTGTTTACAATACGAAAATGACTATTCTATATACTTCCCCTAAATATAACAACGTACAAGGTTATAATCATAATATGTTTCACATGCTAGTTCATATAAATAAAAGTAATAGAATTGCAAACACCTGTAGTCTTATTCCTTTTGGTACTAAAATTGGAAAATCGATAATTAATCACCAACTAAAACTCATACGGAGTTGCAATGGCCATTATATTTTCTTTCTTCAAGGTTATAAGGCCACATGCTTCGGTCATGTCTAAAGCTTCGGGCCGGAGACCGGCCGGAAGTTCCCAGTTGAAGTCGAGAAGAAGCTGAGCTAGAGGGAGAGCAACACTAGCCAATCCAAATTCCATTCCAGGGCACATTCTTTTCCCGCTCCCAAATGGCAAGTACCGCCCCTCGTTTCCCGTTCGGGTACAAAGCTTTCTGGATCGTCCCAGTACGTACTTTGGATCCGTATGTATGGCTCATACATTCACTAGTACCTTGGTCTTGGGAGGTATGGTGTATCCGTTGATTTGGCACGTCTCCCTCGAGACTCTGGGAATGGGGGTGAGCTGTGGGTGTAGCCTGAGGGTTTCCATGATGACGAGCTTTACGTACCTCAACTTTTGTATATCTTCTTCTTTGATGATGTTGGTGTTGCCTTTTGCCATTACCATTTGTCTTATCTCAGCTTGCGCCTTCGCCATCACTTGGGGATTGCGCAGCAGTTCTGCCATTGCCCAATCTAAGGTTGATGACGCTGTTTCGGTTCCGCCTGCAAACATGTCCTACATTGTTGTATACAAAGATATATAATAATCTCGCAACAGTTTTTATGATCTTCAAAAATGCATATACAAATATTACAAAAGAAAATACGCAATTGAGTTATAAGTGTAAGGCGTTTTCCCTCTAACCATTAGATCCGGGGTTTCGTGCACAGTAGTACGTACTAATCAAAGAAGGCTAGGATAACAATTCACAATTTGAAAGAGAGACTTACAAATAGAACAGCCTTGATGTTGTCGTAAGCAATGGGGAATTCCATCTCTCCACTTTCCTTAACCCTAAGGAAAACATCAACCAAATCTTCATTGTCTAGCTCTCCATTCCCCGAATCTCGATTCCTTTGGTGCTCGTCGATGATACTGTCGAGAATCGCGTCCATCTTCCGCCGCATCCTCATCAACTTCAGCTTATTCCCAAAGCTCTTAGAGCATTAGCTATGAATGAAGATGGAAAAATATCGGCAACCAAAGAGCCGGCCCCCATGTAAAGGCCTTCGTTCACCAAATTAATCAACGAATCCTTATCCCTGCACACCTTCCCAAACGCAGCTCTACACGTGACGGAGCTCATCATCGAGAAAGCCATCTCTGTTAAATTCACTGGCTTCCTGGAAGAGAGACGAATGGATTCGACCATACGAGAAACCTAGTCCTTCCTTATGGAGGCGAAGGACTTCACGCTTCTGGCGCTGAGGAGCTCGTGAACGCAGATCTTCCGCATCTGCCTCCAGTACTCGCCGTACGGGGAGAATACGATGTTGATGTAATTGTACCAGAATATCTTCACAACTATACTTTCTGGCCTATCGGTGAAAATAGGGTCCTTGTATTTGAGTACCTGTTTCGCGATGTCGGGGGAGGAGACGACGACGGCGTCGACTTCTCCTAGCTTCAGGTGCATTATGGGGCCGTACTGTTTGGCCAATTCTGCGAAACAACGGAATGGGGGATCGGAAATGAGATGGAGGTTTCCGATTATCGGGAGCTTTCTGGGGCGGGGGGGAGATTTAATGGAGTTTTCTTCCGTTTATTGATGATGAAGAAGAAGAAGAAGAAGAAGAAGAAGAAGAAGAAGAAGAAGAAGAAGAAGAAGAAGAAGAAGAATACAAGAGGCAGAAAATTAAGACATCAAAATTTCTACTTAATAGAAAATTGGACTTCGATGAAAAGAATTTCCCTTGTGAAAATTGAGATTAATGGGGTTGAGAATGGAAAACCCGAAAATATCAAATTAAAACATACTAGTGCAGAGTGCAGTGCCCGTCGAAATTCGACGGGATTTAATTTATTTCGTGATTTTACATAAAATTTTAATGAAAATACATGATTATACATAAAATTATTTCAAGCAATCCGTTACTCGGGGTAATAAGAAATTAGTCAATAAATTAATATTTTTATGATTATTTCATCCCGTCAAAATTTAACTTGAATCTCTTTGTAAATGTTATTTTAATCAAAATATAAAATAAAATAAAAATATACCATTATTTATATAGGTAATTTATCATCAAAATTATATAAAAAATTCGATGTAGGATAAAAAGTCCTTATTTTGAATTGAATAATAATATGAATTTAAGTATCTCTTAATCTCCTTACCCTCAGGAATATTTTGTTATTAATTTGAATAATAATATGAATTTAAGAAAATTGTTTGATTTTTGTTTTTGAGATTTTTACATTAATTATGTAGTTTCTCAAATTAAAGATGAATTTTGTTGGAAATATATATAGATCAATTTATATAGGTAATACATTGTTAAGTTCTTGTAAAAAAATCGATGTGGGACATAATTCTTTAATGTGATATAATTGGATTAAATATATATAAAATAAGTCAAATCAATGAGAATATTCGAAAATATTCAAAAAAAATCATACGTGGTATACTAATATAAAAGTACGTATATAAAGGCTAACATTTCTCAAATAATTATATGTGATATGAATGTCAAACCTCTCGTTATTTATTATAACAGTTATTCTCCTCAAAATATATAAACTTAGAGAAATAAATTATTAGAAATTATTATAAATTATTTTAATCTGCCCGTTACTCGTGACAATAAAAAAAATGTTAAGACGTAATATTACAATTTTTCGATTAGCTCATTGCTCGATATCATGTTAGCATGAATAGTGCAAATTTGTCCGTTAATTTTTCTGTTAGCCCGTTGTTTGATATAACGTTAGTATGAATAGTGCAGATCAGCCCGTTAAATTTTCCGTTAGCCCCTTGTTCAATATAACGTTAGCATGAATTAGTAATGCATTCCTCACATCAAATATGAATTTTGATGAAGATACATGATCTATTTATATATATATATACATTGTCACTAATTTCTTGTAAAAATTATATATTCAACGTGGGACAACTGATAGTGAATAGATTTAATGATTATTAATCCAAAATAAATTATTACAAATTCTTAGTAGATTAAAGAAGTTTCTTATCTTTTAGATACATGTACAATTGTACATGATTAGTATATCAAGTTGCGTTATCTTTTTAGTGAAAAACATGTTAAGGACGGAGATGTAATCGAGTAACGGTATTCAGGATATCAAGTTGCCCGTTGGTCGTTACGTTAATGAAATATGTTAAATGCTAAACTAAAAATAAAAATCTTAATTAGTTATTGTTCTCTTAACACAAAACCTATTGTTGCTTCGTATAGACTCATAAAATAAATTACTTAGGCAGTACTTCAAATTATAGGCCTTTCTCGAACAGGTCATATCCCATGTGGCGGATGCGGATCAAACTCTCGTACTAAGCTGCTACATTCTCAAATAGATATACCATTAAAATCTTAAGTCATTTGTTATTGAACATACTTAAAAATAAAAAATAAAAATAATTAGGAAAATACATAATTATTTATATGAATATATTGTTTAAAATAGCCCACTACTTGTGGTAATAAAAAAATAGGGTAATTTTTCATGATAGGTGTTATTATATTTCGTCAAAATTAACATAACTCACATTATAATGTTACTTTCAAGAAAAATACAAAAACGTAAATATTAATATATGTTAAGCCGCCGGTTATTTATATAGGTACTTTATCATCAAAATCATATAAAAAATTCGATGTGGGATCAAAAGTCTTTATTATGAATTGAATAATAATATGAATTTAAGTATCCCTTAATCTCCTTACCCTCAAAAATATTATTTATTTATTTATTTGATTAACATCTTTAAAATGCAATTCACGTATTATACCTATTAGTTTATACATGAGAAGTATCAAATACTATATTGTAATTTTGCGACAATTGTATGACTTAGTAATAAAAAATAAAAAATCAACTCACAATATAATGAAGAGTGAAATTTTTACATTAATTATGTAGTTTCTCAAATTAAAGAAATAAAATGAACAGGGAAATTTTAAACAAATAATAATCGTTTGATTTTTATTTTTGAGATATTTACATTAATTATGTAGTTTCTCAAATTAAAGATGAATTCTGGTGGAAATATATGGATCTATTTATATAGGTAATCCATTGTTAAGTTCTTGTAAAAAATCGATGTGGGACAGAAATTGTGAATAAATATAAAATAAGCCAAATCAATGAGAATATTCAAAAATATTGAAGAAAATCATACGCGATGCCACGTATGATCGGGATCCATATCGGTATTATATATATATATATATTGATGATGCATTATTTAATGTGAGAATTAATCTGGACCACTGATTTTGTGTAAATCTATGGATCAGATTTATTCTTATTTTCTACCTAAGCATTTGATCTCATGAGAACCATACCCTACTTAGTATATGTATTTTGCCATATTTTTATATTTAAATAAATGATGGAGATTATTATTATTATTATTATTATTATTATTATTATTATTATTATTATTATTATTATTATTATTATTATTATTATTATTATTATTATTAATTGTTTGCGTAATTAATCAAAATATTTACTGCATTTAATTTAATTTAATTTAATTTAATTTAATTTACAAGTTATATTTTTTAGTTTTGTTTTTATAATTTTCTTTTTGGTGATTAAATGATTTTTTAAAATTGTAATGAGAGAAAGTTAATTGTAATAAAGAAAAAACTAATTGTACGATTAGTAGCTAATTATTTTTTAAAAGGGAAATGTGTCAAAAATCTTAAAGTTGTCCAAAAAATAGTATCAGAAATCATGAGACGAGACGGAGAAAGTATAATAGAGGTCGGTGGACCGGGTCACTATAGGTGTGCCGATGTGGGGTTGATTTATTTGCGAGAAATTGAAATTTAAATATTCTGCAAAACCACTCGTGACATGTAAATAATTTTTCTTCAAAAACAAAATTACAAATGTGTTCAATAGTTAATTTTCTTTCCAACTTTTAATTTCTTGTTTTACTCGAGAGAAAGATTCTCACCTTATTATAATTCATATAAAAATACTAGTAATACATTAATTAATTATTTATTTGTCACAGCTGGGCTCGGCATTAGCTGGATCTGAATTCTGGCTCATGCTATAATTCAATTATACAAAATTTCGATAATATATACTATTACTTGCATTAATAATTGTCTTGTCCTTGGTTTTTATCATCGTTTTTAATTTTACTAGTTTAGAGAGATAAAATGGAAAGGAAGAACTTTTATCATGATCTAGGCGAACTTTTGCGAGGAGAAATGATCGGTTCCTCTCGTCTCGTGCATATCACCAACCAATCGAGCAAACTCCATTTGAAAGAAGCATATATATGAAGTGATGTAATATTAAGTGGAATTGTATCAAACTAAACTTTGTAAGATTGGCAAACGTAAGGAATATTGGCCATTAGGCAATAAAAAATGTAATATAAATTATATATAGCTAACATGTATTTTTGGAGAAAATACCCTTATGAATCACTTTTACAAAGTTAATCTTAGTAGTGTGAATATCATCTCTGTTTGTCCACTTTTTATTATTTTATATTTATGTATATTCGTAGGTAGCAGTAAACAAAAGAGTTTATAGACATACTATAGTTTATAGATATACAAAATAATATATCGATAAATCTGGTCCAATGTAGTTCGGCCCATGAATATGTAGGGCCCAAGAAGTCGTGCTAAAAAGGAACGTGGGATCGTGGGAGTAACCGACGTCCCCACAATCATAGGCGTTAATGTGTAGATGATGAGATAGTTATATAGAAAAGGGAAAACTCTATGTAAGAATAAAACGCAATCTCAATACAAAACCAATATATTTTCTCTTCCCGTGAACGTAGATTTATCTCCATACTGTAGGAATTAAATTCAATTAATTCTAGAATCCAGGAATCATAAATCACATAAATACAATCCTAGATTCATGTATCTCTATGACGATAATCTGAGAAACTGAAGCGGAAGCACTAACCTGAAGTAGCCATAATCGAACTTGAAGATTGAAGATTGGTTTTGGCCTTCCAAGAATACGACAGTCTCTTCTGATGCGTATGTTCTTGACGGGGAAAGAAAACGCAGAGAACTTTACCGTTTCTTGGGGACCAGACCATTTATATAAAATATAATCACTTTTATATTTATTATTTGGCCCCTCATCAAATAATAAATAACACTTGTGGCATATACATATTATAATAATAATTTCTACATTAAATATATATTTTGCCCACCATTAATTATTAAATTAATCTAACAATCTCCCACTTGGGCAATAATATATATTTCCTGATAAATGTAGAACTTTATGAGCTCTGAACTTAATATTACATAATATGTATATCTGAACAATCTCGTCCATCAACTATATCTGTATAGGATCAAAGCAGCTTTTGTCATAGTAATCATGACTAAACTCATCAATGGTCACATACACAAACATAATCAAATGACATAGATCATGGTTGTACGAAAATCAGATACAATATCTATTTTCGACTGGTCCTCTTTAAACCAAAGTGAGGTCACATAATAGAGTACATACTAAATACTTTATTTCTGATCAGAAAATAACTAAATACATAAGTGTCTGGAATATCCATAAGCCAATAAGCCAATAAAATACAAACTCCCACTAAACCATGATATCATCAAGTGATACAACACCCATACGAGCAACATGCTCATGAAAGACCTTGGGTGGTAAACCTTTAGTGAATGGATCCGCTATCATGGAGTTTGTCCCAATGTGCTCTATAGATATTTGCTTATTTTGCACTCTTTCTTTTACGGAAAGGAACTTTATGTCTATGTGCTTCGACTTAGACGAGCTCCTATTGTTGTTGGAATATAGTACTGCCGACTTATTGTCACAAAATATCTTGAGTGGTCTTTCTACATTCTCCAAAATCCGCAGCCCCGTGACAAAATTCCGCAACCATATTCCGTGGTTTGATGCCTCATAGCATGCTACAAACTCTGCTGCCATAGTTGAAGTAGCTACAAGTGTCTGTTTGACACTTTTCCAACATATAGCTCCTCCAGCTAACAGATAAACATAACCAGATGTAGACTTTCTGCTATCTTGACACCCAGCAAAATCAGAATCCGAATATCCAACGACCTCCAAATGATCTGATTTCCTGTAAGTGAGCATGTATTCTTTTGTTCTCTGTAGATACCTCAAAACCCTTTTGGCTGCTATCCAATGGTTCATACCAGGGTTACTTAAATATCTACCTAACATCCCAACAATGTACGCAATATCTGGACGTGTACATACTTGAGCATACATTAGACTCCCGACAACCGAAGCATAAGGAATCTTTTGCATTTCCTGAATTTCAAGGTCACTTTTCGGGCATTGTTTGAGACTAAACTTGTCTCCTTTAGCGACTGGGGTATCACCTGGTCTACAATCTTGCATGCCAAACCTTTTGAGCACTTTATCGATATAACTCTTTTGTGATAATCCAAGAATACCTCGAGATCTGTCTCGATGTATTTGAATTCCTAATACAAAAGAGGCGTCACCAAGATCTTTCATCTCAAATGCTTTGATAGAAATCTCTTGGTTTCGTACAATAAGCCCGTATCATTAGAAGCAAGCAAGATGTCATCCACATATAGAACCAGAAATATGAACTTACTCCCACTGAACTTGTGATACACACAATCATCTACTAGATTCATCTCAAAACCAAATGAGACAATAACTTGATGAAATTTGTGGTACCATTGACGAGAAGCTTGTTTGAGCCCATAGATGGATTTCTTTAATTTGCAAACCATATTCTTTGAGTCTTTTGACTCAAAGTTTTCTGGTTGCACCATATATATTGTTTCTTCAATGTCTCCATTTAGAAACGCAGTCTTAACATCCATCTGATGTAACTCTAAATCAAAATGAGCGACAAGTGCCATGATTATTCTAAAAGAGTCTTTCGATGAAACCGGAGAGAAAGTCTCTGAATAATCAATACCTTCCTTTTGAGTATAACCTTTAGCTACAAGACGTGCCTTATACCTCTCCACATTACCATTTGCATCCCTCTTGGTTTTAAAAATCCATTTACAACCAATTGGTTTTGCACCTTCGGGTAAAGGGACAAGTTCCCAAACTTTATTGTCTTGCATAGACTTATACTCGTCATGCATAGCATCGATCCAATTTTGAGAGTTCGGACTTTTCATGGCTTGATGAAAGTTGATTGGATCATCTTCCATCATTCCATTATCATCCTCATGTTCATGAAGAAATACAAAGTATTCATCCGAAATAGCATTTCTTCGCTCTCTCATGGATCTTCTTAGTGGCACTTGATTTTGAGGTTGTTGAATTTGTTCTTCAAGAATAGGAAGATCAACATTATCTTGTTGAGGTTCTGGATTCACTTCTTGAGCAATGTTAGGTGTGAGAACCTGAACATCGTCAAAAGCGATAGTAGGAATTGAAGTCGAACTTGATTCCTCCTCAAAAGTAATGTCTCTTACTTTATTTCTCCCCCCAAATTCAACATCCTCAAAAAATACCGCAGTTCCCGTCTAAAAAATACTACGAGTTGTGGGATCATAAAACTTATAGCCCCTAGATCGCTCAGAGTAACCAATAAAGTAGCTGCTCACAGTTTTGGAGTCCAATTTCTTTTCATGTGGCCTATAAGGCTTTGCCTCAGCTGGACATCCCCAAATGTGAAAGTGCTTAAGACTAGGCTTTCGACCAGTCCAAAGCTCATAAGGTGTTTTTGCTGCTGCTTTAGTTGGTACTCTATTGAGAATGTAAGCTGCCGTCTTTAATGCTTCTCCCCAGAGAGACTCAGGTAAGGTAGAATGAGCAATCATACTACATACCATATCCTTAAGAGTCCTATTTCGTCTTTCAGATACACCATTCATGCTAGGTGATCCCGGCATAGTGTACTGTGGGACAATACCACATTCCTCTAGGAATTTAGCAAATGGACCTGGACGTTGTTCACCTGAGCCGTCATATCTACCGTAGTATTCACCACCACGATCAGATCTGACATTCTTAATCCTTTTGTTGAGTTGATTCTCAACTTCAGCTTTAAAAACTTTGAACACGTCCAAAGATTGAGATTTCTCATGAATGAGATAAAGGTAACCATAACGTGAATAGTCGTCTATGAATGTGATGAAATATCGTTGACCATTCCAAGATGCCGTAGGGAATGGTCCACAAATATCAGTGTGAATCAATTCTAAGACGTCTGAAGTTCTATTGGCACCTAATCTCTTTGTTTTGGTCTGTTTTCCCTTGATGCAATCAACACAGATATCAAAATCTGTAAAGTCAAGAGAATCAAGAATGCCATCAGACACAAGACGCTCAACTCTACCTTTTGAGATATGACCCAAGCGTTTATGCCATAATGACGCCGAATTTTCTTTATCTAATTTTCGCTTAGTACCGCGTGATTCCACATGCAAGGTTTCATTATAAGATGCAATTGTTTCCAACAAATAAAGGTTGTCATATGCATTAAGATAACCAGTTCCAACAACATTTGAATCCAAAGACAAAGTAAACTGATTGTTTCCAAATGAACAACAATATCCGAATTTGTCCAACAAACAAACAGAAACTAGATTCCGTCTAAATGACGGTACAACATAAGTGTCTTTCAAATCCAAATAGAAACCAGATCCTAATAACAACCTAAAATGCCCAATTGCTTCCACTTCTACCGACTTTCCATCGCCCACGAAGATGTATCTTTCACCATCACTTGGCTTTCGGTAGCTCAGGCAACCCTGCATAGAAATACTTATGTGAGTAGTAGCTCCGGAATCTATCCACCAAGTATTTCTAGGTACTGAAGCTAAATTAACTTCAGAACAAACCAAAGTATGAATAGTACCTTTCTTTGCACGCCAAGCGCGATATTTGGCACATTCTTTCTTTACATGATCCGGGTTGTGACAAAAGAAACAACCACTCTTATCCTGATGTGGTTTCTGTTGAGCCGGACCCTTAGCAGCTTCATTCACAAACTTTCTTTTCTTGCCCTTGTCTTTAGAGGTACTAGCCAAGTGAGCACTCTCTGTTCTTTCATGCTTCAACCTTTCTTCCTCTTGAACACAATGAGAAATGAGCTCATTAAGAGACCACTTCTCCTTCTGACAGTTGTAACTAATTTTAAATTGGTTAAACTGTGGAGGAAGCGAAACCAACACCATAAGAACGAGCAAATCCTCAGAAAGCTCGATCTTTAGTGCCTTAAGCTTTGAAGCAATATGGAACATCTCCATAATGTACTCCCTTACGTTTCCTTGACCCTTATACTTCATTGACATCAAAGAAGACAGAAGTGATGTCATTTCAACCTTATCGTTTTTAGCAAAACGTTTCTCAAGTTCGTCAAGGAAACCTTTAGCCTTAGTTATTTCCTCAGAATCAGGACCTCTAAAGGCATCCGGAATGCTGTGCTTCATGATCATTAGACTCATGCGATTCGAACGATCCCACCTCTCAAATTCCCTTTTGGTATCAGGGGTGCTTTCCGCAGTGAGAGGTGCAGGTTGTTCTACTCTAAATGCAAGGTCTAGATCCATACAACCAAGCACTATCATTAAGTGCCTTTTCCATTCCTTGAAATTCGTCCCATTGAGCATGGGAACCGAATTGATGTTAGAAGATATAGTGGCAGCAGAAGAAGAACTTGCTGAAGTAGAACAAAAGAAGTAAAACAAACTCACATTAATATCCATAATCAAACAATAAATTCAAAAGAATGGCTAAACCCATCTCAAGATACCAAACACAACATTAATATTATATCTTTGGATAGTAATACTAATTGTAAACGGTACTCTTGGCGTAGTGATCAAATATTGACAATAAATGATGTCAAACAATAGATCAATCTTTGGATCAATACATTGTTCACATCAATACCATATAATTGTCACATATTTATCACGACAAATGTGTTTATAATTCTGCCAAATATTAATTAACCTTTGGGTCAATTAATAAACGCATGAACTATAAACACACAAGCCATCTTTATGTATTAAACAAACTAATCTACACAAAAGAGGTCACTTTGGCGACATTTTGCTTTGATTAGTTTATTTAAATCACAAAATTAAAGCATATAATCCGTTGGGAGACGATCCTTAAGCCGCAAATTAAAATCTATCCCAAAAAATTGGGAGACGATCCTTAAGAATTTAATCCGGCTATCCCAACATATGCTTTTTGAATTTACAATACATGGGAACATAATCATCGTAAAACACCAAACTTATCGCAAATGTAATTTGACTGCCACGGTATTATTCTAATCATGAATCAGGACGATAGAATAACCCAAAATAAACAGCACTAACACGCATTCCACAATTTATGAAGAAGTCTCGAATGTTTTCATGCTATGTTACCCATACAAAATAAAACATATATATCAATACCCCAAATCAGCGAATTCATTGCCATGAAATCATGCATGAACAACCTTAGTCAAAGAATCCTAATATTGAACCAATCAATAACGCCGCCGACAAAGATTAAAGGATTCGAAAATCCACTTTTAACATAATAGAAAACAAAATAAATCAATTTGATATACCGAATGGATTCATATAATGGATGTAGGCCAAAACAGAAGAAATTTATGCGATCAACAATAGCCAAAATTTTTAACAAATTCACAGCATAAATCGCCGAATTCAGTGTCGCATAATTCAATACAATTCTCAGAGTATCATCCATAGAGTGGCTCTGATACCACTTGTAGGAATTAAATTCAATTAATTCTAGAATCCAGGAATCATAAATCACATAAATACAATCCTAGATTCATGTATCTCTATGACGATAATCTGAGAAACTGAAGCGGAAGCACTAACCTGAAGTAGCCATAATCGAACTTGAAGATTGAAGATTGGTTTTGGCCTTCCAAGAATACGACAGTCTCTTCTGATGCGTATGTTCTTGAAGGGGAAAGAAAACGCAGAGAACTTTACCGTTTCTTGGGGACCAGACCATTTATATAAAATATAATCACTTTTATATTTATTATTTGGCCCCTCATCAAATAATAAATAACACTTGTGGCATATACATATTATAATAATAATTTCTACATTAAATATATATTTTGCCCACCATTAATTATTAAATTAATCTAACACATACATCGAACCACGTAAAATTTGTTGTGTTCTTTCAAATTCTCTTTCGTTTCGTTTCTGTTTAATTAGCCACAGTACGAGGGATTACAACAAAAATAAGATTCATCAAGCCCCTAACATATTTAATCCACTGTGAATAGTAGACACATATAAGAAAGTTGCTTCCTCTTCAAAAGTTGTATGCACTGTATCAAAAACAATATTAATATTAGTATAGAGTTTTAAATATCTCACCGAGCACTTTATTGATAAATTTAATTAATTAAAGCACTTCATAATTTTTGTTCGCATCACTCGTACCCGACCCTTGAATTATGTAATGCAGTACTACTACCATTTATAGAATAACTCACACATTTATAATTCACACACATTTTTGGAATTTTCTTTCGCACCACCCTAGTTAGTGTCTAATTAAAGGAGTCAAATTGAATTTTCCTTTAATTTTTGCGCCACCCTATAAAATTTGCATTTAGAACAGTACGGGTGACCATCATATTATTGTCACTACAAATATACGTATAATTAAATAAATTAGTGATTGCATTTAGAAGATTGCTACAAATACACCTACAAAGTTGTTACCTAAATATAGAGGACTGCTCTATATCCGCCGTGATCGTATATAATAAGGATATAGGTAACGTGATAGTGTTTTATTTAATTGATAACGCCTTAAAGGTTTTTAAATTGTCAATTGGTAAAAATAAAATATACAATTAATTGCTGTCTATTTAATTAATTAAATTGCATTTATTGCAAAGAATGCGTGAAGAAAAACAATTTAGTTTCGCATGCATATATGCATGGACATAAAATAAATATTTATAGAAGAAAAATAGGACATAATTAATACGTAGAATATAAATTTGTTGAAACTGCATATAATAAAAGTGAATAGCCATCATTTTTACAATACTACATTAGGAATATTCGAGTATAGGGTGGCGCAATAATAGAAAATTAAAGTTTCCAACCATGCAACTCTTTTTTTCCTAGCTATAAATTGAAGCGAATTCATGAGAGAGAGAGAGAGAAGACAATCACAAATTAAGAGCAAAAATATATGGAGTCCGATTTACTCAACTGGAACTCGAAAGCAACTAGTGCTCTGATATTTCTCCCTCTTCTAATCTTCTTCTTCTTCATCAAGAAATGGAAGAAATCCAAAACCCAAATTAGGGTTAATCTCCCTCCTGGCCCCAAAAAGCTCCCAATAATCGGAAACCTCCATCTCATATCCAATCCCCCTTTCCGTTGTTTCGCAGAATTGGCCAAACAGTACGGCCCCATCATGCATTTGAAGTTGGGAGAAGTCGACGCCGTCGTCGTCTCCTCCCCCGAAATCGCTAAATAAGTATTCAAAGACAAGGATCCTATCTTTGCAGACAGACCAGAAAGCATAGCCTTAAAGATACTCTGGTACAATTACGCCGACATCGCGTTCGCCCCCTATGGCGAGTACTGGAGGCAGATGCGGAGGATATGCATTCTCGAGCTCCTCAGTGCCAGAAGCGTGAAATCGTTCGCCTCTATAAGGAAGGACGAGGTTTCTCGTATGGTCGAATCCATCCGCCTCTCTTCCGGGGAGCCGGTGAACTTGACTGAGAGGGTTTTCTCGATGATGAGCTCCGTCTCGTGTACGTAGAGCTGCGTTCGGGATGGTGTGCAGGGATAAAGATTCGTTGATTAAGTTAATGAGCGAAGGGCTTGATATGGCGGGTGGCTTTTCGATTGCGGATATTTTCCCGTCTTCATGGATAGCTCATGCTCTGAGCTTTGGGAATAAGGTGAAGTTGAAGAGGATGCGGCAGAAGACGGACGTGATTCTAGATGATATCATCCACGAGCACGAGAGGAATCGAGGGCCAGCAGAGAGGGGTTCGGCCTCGAGGAGAGGGAATGGAGAGTTTGGTAGTGAAGATTTGGTTGATGTTTTGCTAAGGGTTAAGGAAAGTGGAGAGATGGAGTTCCCTATTGGTTATGACAACATCAAAGCTGTTCTATTTGTAAGTTTCTCTTTAGTTAGAGTTGACCTAATAGTTAACTTAACCTCATAATCTCAGTTTGTTTGTGTACAACGTAGGACATGTTCGTAGGTGGAACGGAAACCTCATCATCAACGGTAGATTGGGCAATGGCAGAACTAATGCGCAATCCCCAAGTGATGGCGAAAGCGCAAGCTGAAATAAGGCAAGTGGCAATGGAAAGAAACAACACCTGCATCGAAGAAGCTGGTGACGTTCAAAAGTTGAACTACTTAAAGCTCGTGATCATGGAAACCCTAAGATTGCACCCTCCGGGCACCATCATTCCCAGAGTCTCGAGGGAGGCGTGCCAAATCAACGGATACACCATACCTCCCAAAATGAAGGTACTAGTGAATGTATGGGCGATACATACGGATCCAAAGTATTGGAGTATTGATCCGGAAAGCTTCATACCGGAAAGATTTTTGGATGAGCCATCGTTGGATATGACAGGAAACGATCCCCGGTACTGGCCATTTGGGAGCGGGAAAAGAATGTGCCCCGGAATGGCATTTGGATTGGCTAGTGTTGCTCTCCCCTTAGCTCAGCTTCTTCTCAACTTCGACTGGGAACTTCCGGCGGGTGTCGGGGGCCCCCGAGCTTTGAACATGAGGAATCCTCTGCCCTTGCAACTTCAAGGAAAGAAAAGCTCTTGATCATTGCAACTCCCTATCAACTCAGCTAGCTCCATTTTAATACTTTTTTATTTTATTTTGTTGAATAATTTCTTTTGGTTGCACATTCTTCTCTTTGTAGGTATGCACGGCACTCCAAGTTTCATATCATCTTTGCTTTTGTTTTGCTGTTTTGGAGATACTGCACGTGCCAACAAACCGGATTTATCGATATATTATTTTTCCGGATAAAAACGAAAGAAGAAAATGTACCGTGAGCCCCATAGTTTTCAATAATAGTAGTATTGATCCTTTTTAATAATCGGAGATATTTCCTTCTACAACTTTATCTTATATTTTATAATTCAATATAACTTGATAATTTTTAAATTAAACTAAATCATTATATATTTCTTCAACTATTATTCCAGTGAAATAGTCAAATTTTAGCATTATTAAAAGGTTGCTATTAAATTTATTCATTATACATTAATAGTGCATGGTCTACATTTAAAGTCATTTATTAATTAGTGATAATATGTTAAAATAGTCCCATAGGTGAAAGATATATTATAGCCACTAACTTAAAAACTATAAATTCTAGCCACTTCCTTATTAAAGTGACTAATTTACCCTTAATAAAATATTAATTAAAATTAAAAATAATTATCAACATATATTTTTTCTCTCCAACTATTCTCCTCCTCCTCCATTGACGTTGGCAACAACACCGCTGCCACCGTCGACGTTGTACCACCATCTCTCTCTCTCTCTCTCTCTCTCTCTCTCTCTCTCTCTCTCTCTATATATATATATATATATATATATATATATATATATATATATATATATATTTTTTTTTTTTTTCTTTGTTGGAATCTGTTTGAGATTCCTGTATTATTTTGTCTTTCTTCATCTTGTTGTTATTTCAGGGTTACGTGGACGATGACGTGGAATTAAGGGGGAGCATAATTGAACGAGTCAAGAAGAACGAGTCAAGATTGTAAGGACCAAGTCAAGTTCGTTAAGGTGTGAAGAAGAAGGAAAAGATCCAAGTCAAACTTGTTGGAGACTTATGTGGAGAGGTTGTTGAAGAAACAATTCTACCTATTTTTTAGGAAGTGATGTGTGGGCTTCAAGCATATGGATTGCTATATAAAGAGAAGAGAAGTTTCAGCTATTTGGACAACTAGAGTTAGAGAATTGTGAGCAGTTTTTAATATAGTTTTTCATAATTTCAATCGAGAGTTGTACTAGTTTTAGACTAGTGTTTTCATTGCCTTTTGTTTCGGTTTGTAATTTTCGTTTATTTACGTTCATCATAGTGAATATTTTGGCCTTGAGGCACTGCAAGATATATATTCAATATATCTTGTAGAAATTATTTCCTCGTCTCTTTTTATATTGTCTATTTTTCCGCTGCGTTCTTACACGAGGTGCTTATAGAGCAAACCTCTGAGGTAATCTCTTTCAATTTCCACCACTTGATACCTTCAAGTGGTATCAGAGCCGACACTTGATACACTAAGTGTTGGCCCTGGACCTGTGATTCGATGGATCTTACAAACCCCATCTACAGCAAGCCTCCGGTTCTCGACGGTCTCAACTACCCCCTTTGGAAAGTTAGGATCAGACACTTCATCAAATCGATTGATGCTAGAGCATGGTCCCACGTTCTAAATGGATGGTCTCATCCTAAAACGACTGATAATGAAGGTGATGTTGTTCGGAAGCCTACTACCGAATGGACAAAGGAAGAAAATGAGTCAGCTACCTTTAATGACAAAGCTCTGAATGCCATCTTCTCATCGGTTGATGTTAACATGTTCAAGCTTATTAAGAACTGTGAATCAGCTAAAGAAGCGTGGGATATCTTGGAGCTTCATTGCCAGGGAGACTCAGCTGTGAAGGACACTAGAGTCCGAATTCTCACGACCAAGTTCGAGAATTTACGCATGAAGAACGATGAAACGGTGGGAGAATACTGCAACAAAATTCTGGATATTGCCAACGAGTGCCAAGACCTTGGTGATCCCATACCAAACAAGCGACTGGTGTCAAAAGTGTTGCGAACGCTGACCTCCAAATTTCAACAGAAGGTGACAGCACTCACTACAATGAAGGATGTTGGTACTCTCGACTTCACAACTGTGATGAACGATCTCAAAATGTACGAGATGGACATGGAAGAATCTGAAGGATATGTAGCTAAAAAGAACAATGCTCTTACTGCCTCATCACCACGCTCTAGTTACACACCTCCACGTGCCCCTCCTTCAGAGTGGAGATTTGAAGACTACACCGTAGAAGATGGAGAGGATACTGATATTGCTCTTCTTGTTCAAAAGATGAACTCTTTAGTAAAAAATATCACTCAAAGTCGTGCTCAAGGGCAGAGGAGGAATCAGATTGGAGCAGATCAAGGGAAGAAGAGTAATTCACTTGTGATCAGAGAATTAACGAATTCAACACCGAGTGATACTTTTCCACCTAAACGTGCTTCATCAGAACCATCTCTGTATGGAACGAAGGATTACTGAAAGATTCAATGCCGAGAGTGTAAAGGATTCGGACACTTTGCCAACGAATGTGCTAATACTTTCAGGAAACATGGTAGAATGGTGGACTACATGTCTTTAACTGATGATGAAGAACCTCAGGTCAATGAGGGAGCAGCAGAGCAAAGCTCCGGGGATGCAGCTCTTTTTACCAAAGTTGATTCTATCGTAGATCCTTCCTCTGATTATTCTGACCTTTTTTGCTTCACCAGCTTTGTTGATACAGGTATTGACGCAATCAAGGAAGAAGGTGAAGACACCTTGAAAGTTCTTCTAGAACTAAAGGATTCATATGAAGAACTCCTTTTCAAACTGAAGAAGCAGTGCAAAATTAGCGAGGGGTTAATCAAGGAGAAAAATGATCTCAAAGAACAACTTGTCAAACTTGAAGTGATGCTCACAAAGAGAGATATTGAGGTAGGTAAAATGTCCTCTAAAATTGAACATGCTGAGCAAACTTTTCATAAGCTAAATACTGGTACATCTAGTTTGAATGATATTCTTGCTATTTCTCATGTTGGTACTACTGGTCTTGGTTTCGGTAATAGTTCCTCTTCTACTAACATTGTATCAACAAATGGTAAACCCTTTGTTAGATCATCAATTTTGCAGGATCAGTCAAAAACAACCAGATCAAGAAGGAGCTATAAGTGTCATCACTGCTCGAAACCAGGTCACATACGACCAATCTGTTTAATGCTAAAGAAACAGGTAGAAGAAAAGAAAGAGCAAAGCCCTGTGCAATCCTCTAATGGAAACAAATGCAAGCAAAGGAAGTGGGTTCCAAAACAGCACGCAGCAGTGTGCAATCTTGTGTTTGCAGCATCGAGCTCTCAGATAGGGGGAGCTTGGTACTTTGATAGTGCGTGCTCTCGGCATATGACAGGAGATCTATCTCATCATGAAAACTTCAGACCTATAAACGGAGGAGTTGTTACATATGGTAGTGGGACGAAAGGAAAAATCAGTGGGATTGGGACTCTAAATGTGGAGGGTTTCCAAAACTCAAGAATGTTAGTTATGTCGAAGGACTGGTCGCAAATCTTGTCAGCATAAGCCAACTATGTGACGATGATCTCTTCGTCAAATTCAACAAAGACCAATGTGAGGTGTATACTCAAGGAGGGGAGTTGGTTATGACTGGGAAGAGGTCACCAAATAAATGCTATCTCATCAAAGGCGAAAAATGCATGACTGCTACAGTAAATGAATCAGTTATTTGGCATAAAAAACTCGGGCATACCAACATTCAGAATATGCTCAACATCCAACGATATGGTTCTGTTCGTGGTCTGCCTGAAGTAAAGATCGACAAGGAGTACATCTGTGGAGATTGTCAGAAAGGAAAACAAACGAGAGCGACTCACTTAGAAGTAACCTCTACTGATCGACCTTTCAACACTTCCAGATCATTAGAACTACTTCACATGGATCTTATGGGACCGATGGAAGTCGAGAGTCTCGGAGGTAAGAGGTATGTGTTTGTTATTGTTGATGACTTCTCAAGGTTTACATGGGTAAGATTTCTCCGTGACAAATCTGAAACTTTTAAAGTGCTTAAAGATTTGTTCAATAGGTTGAAGCTTTGATTCATCTATTTCTCGAATTCGTTCTGACCATGGCAGGGAATTTGAGAACCAATGGTTCAAGGATTTTTGTCTTGATTATGGAATTATGCAAGAATTCTCAGCACCTAAGACTCCACAGCAGAACGGGATTGTAGAAAGAAAGAATCGGACCTTGCAGGAAATGGCTAGAGTTATGTTGTGTTCGAGTCGTTTAGCCAAGGCTTTTTGGGCTGAAGCTATAAATACTGCTTGTCACATCATTAATCGAGTTACATTAAGAATAGGCACTACTATGACTTCGTATGAAATTCTCTTTAATAAGAAGCCGAACCTGAAGTATTTTCATGTTTTTGGGTGTGTTTGCTATATTCTTAATGATCGAGATTATCTAGGAAAGTTTGATTCTAAAAGTGATAGAGCAGTTTTTGTAGGATACTCGACTAATAGTCATGCCTTTCGTGTTTTTAACCTTCGCACTAAGTCTATGCAGGAAAGTGTAAATGTGATTTTTGATGATCACATTACAATATGGAAGAAGCTGGAGGAAGAAAGCTTGCAGGGGTATGTGGAAAATCAGAATGCATCAGCCAATGATCCAAAAGAGCAAGAAGCTGATCAAAGCTCTACCAAGAAAAGCCCTCCTGAAAACGCAGAATTGCAGGAACAATCCAAGGAACATAATTCTGAGAGTCCAGAATCTACTCTTCTTGAATCTATCTCAACTGCATACAAGGAGAAAGATACACCAAGCTACATTACGAAAAGACATCCTTTGAATAATGTAATTGGTGATGTTGGTGCAGGTGTACAGACCCGAAGAAAGGTGATTCCAAACTACAAGGATATGGTAAACATGATGTGTTTATCATCCATTTGCTGTCAAATAGGAAAAGTATCTTTCCTATCAGAAATTGAGCCAAAAAATGTGAAGGAAGCACTCAAGGATGAATTCTGGATCCAAGCTATGCATGAAGATTTAGGCGAATTCGAACGAAACAAGGTGTGGACACTGGTTCCTAGACCCTCGAATGTCAATATTATAGGGACAAAGTGGATTTTCAAGAACAAAACTGACGAGCATGAGCATGTTGTTCGAAACAAGGCACGGTTGGTCACTCAGGGCTATACCCAGGTCGAGGGTGTAGATTTCGATGAAACTTTTGCACCGGTAGCACAAATCGAGTCAATTCGGCTCCTACTCAGCATTGCTTGCTTCTTGAAGATTAAACTGCATCAAATGGATGTTAAAGCAGCCTTTCTCAACGGTGTTCTTGAAGAAGAGGCATATGTTGAACAACCTAAGGGGTTTGTAGATCCTACCGCTCCTAGTCATATGTATAAGCTACATAAAGAGTTATATGGTCTAAAACAAGCTCCACGAGCTTGGTATAGCTGTCTAACCGAGTTTCTTCTCAAGCATGGTTTTTGCAGGGGACAAGCAGATAGGACCTTATTCATAAAAAGAGAGAAAGGGAAGCTGATGATTGCTCAAGTGTATGTCGATGATATAGTATTTGGTTCAATATGCGAAGAACTTCTCTCCAAATTTACTGTTGCCATGTCTACTTCCTTTGCAATGAGTATGGTTGGGGAACTTAATAACTTCTTAGGACTTCAGATTAAGCAAAACAAGGAGGGTATCTTTGTGACTCAATCAAAGTATGCTAAGTCTTTAGTCAATAAGTTTGGATTGGAAGATGCTAAAGTGATGAGGACTCCTATGGGATCGAGCGATAGATTAAGTAAAGATGATGAAGGAACAGATGTTGATCCTACACTTTATCGATCTATGATAGGAAGTCTTTTATATTTAACATCTACTAGGCCTGATATCATGTTTAGTGTTTGTTGTTGTGCACATTTTCAGGCAATTCCGAATGAATCACATCTTAAAGTTGTGAAGAGGATCATACGGTACGTTGGAGGAACTACGAACTTGGGGATTCGTTTCTCAAAAGATACTAATCTAGAGCTTGTAGGATTCACGGACTCGGATTGGGGAGGTGATGTTGATGGACGAAGAAGCACAAGTGGAGGTTGTTGCTCTCTCGGGAATAATCTCATATCATGGCACATCAAGAAGCAAAACTACGTCACGTTGTCTTCGGCAGAAGCTGAATATGTCGCTGCAGGGAGTTGTTGTACTCAACTTCTATGGCTGCAACGGATGTTAGAGGATTATGGGCTGGAGAGTGAGGGAATCAAACTGTTATGCGACAATACCAGCACCATTCAAATAACCAAAAATCCAGTCCATCATGGAAGAACGAAGCACATTGCCACTCGTTACCATTTCATCCGAGAGCTGGTCGAGAAAAAGTTAATAGAGGTGAGTCATTTGAATACTGAATCTCAAATTGCAGATATTTTAACTAAACCCTTAGATTTTGAGAGATTTTCCACTTTACGAAACTCTCTCGGTCTCTGTTCCATCTGAAAAGTTGGTGGCAGTTGCTTGCTCTGAGTCTTGCTCTGTTTATTAACTACTCTGTATAACTTGGATCACACGAAGATTCAAAGAATCTTTATAAGTGAGACTTGACACACAATGTAGTGCTTGTTTTTTAGCTACTCTGTATAACTTGGACCACACAATGATTCAAAGAATCATTATAAGTGGGACTTGACACACAGTGTAGTGAATTCTTGTTTATTAAAAAAAAAAAAAAAAGGGGGAAGGGAGACTCAAAGCAGCAACTAGGATATGAGGGGTGTGGATGGAACATCCCGAGTTGTTTCGTGATAGGGATATATCTTCTTGATTATTTAGGATTTATTTAAATTTCTTCAATCCACGGATTCACGTATCTGCATGACTCTCTCTCTGTTATATTCTCCTATATCTTAGGATTTGATTTGGTTGTTGCTTCTACAAGGACTCTTTTTAATTGTCTTTTAATAGAGTGATTTTTTACCTATGACTCACTTCTTCCATAATGGTTGATGATGAGGAGAGGAGGTGAATTATTTCTTTCTTTCGCCAAAACCCAGATGATCTTAAGTCCATAATACATGAGCTTAATCTTCTTTGTTCATCTGTATCAGTCACTTTTCCACAAAATCCCATTCCCTCACATTTTTTTCCTTTCTACACCTCCTTCCTCCATAAACCCCACTCTATTCTCTTCTCCTCTCCACCCACAGTCCGCAAACTCTGTAGTGCCCATGGAGATCTCTCCAAATCGTGATGATTCTTCCCTCAACGTGGCAATTTCTGGAGAACTTGAATTTCTGGATAATCTCATTTTATCTTTGACTGAACAAGTTCAGAGTGCAAATCGATAGAAGAAGTTACTCTGCAATCTTCTTTCTTCACAAAAAGGGGGAGGACATGATGAGGATGACAAAAGGGGGGAGCTATACATTCTGATGACGAAGGAGGAGGATGAAAATTGAGATGAAGGATTAGAGGATGAAGATTGAGGAATCGTTTTCGTTCTGTTTTTTGGTTTTGTTGAATTTGGATACTTGTTTTTTATGGATTTGGATACTTGATGTTTTATGCTTGCATGGATTTTTATGCTTCCTGGTATGAATTAAGTGTGATTCTTGAAGGTTTTGTGAAGAAAGACAAAAAGGGGGAGCTTGTTGGAATCTGTTTGAGATTCCTGTATTATTTTATCTTTCTTTGTCTTGTTGTTATTTCAGGGTTACGTGGATGATGACGTGGAATTAAGGGGGAGCATAATTGAACGAGTCAAGAAGAACGAGTCAAGATTGTAAGGACCAAGTCAAGTTCGTTAAGGTGTGAAGAAGAAGGAAAAGATCCAAGTCAAACTTGTTGGAGACTTACGTGGAGAGGTTGTTGAAGAAACAATTCTACCTATTTTTTAGGAAGTGATGTGTGGGCTTCAAGCATATGGATTGCTATATAAAGAGAAGAGAAGTTTCAGCGATTTGGACAACTAGAGTGAGAGAATTGTGAGCAGTTTTTAATATAGTTTTTCATAATTTCAATCGAGAGTTGTACTACAACTAGTTTTAGACTAGTGTTTTCATTGCCTTTTGTCTCGGTTTGTAATTTTCGTTTATTCACGTTCATCATAGTGAATATTTTGGCCTTGAGGCACTGCAAGATATATATTCAGTATATCTTATAGAAATTATTTCCTCGTCTCTTTTTATATTGTCTATTTTTCCGCTGCGTTCTTACACAGAGGTGCTTATAGAGCAAACCTCTGAGGTAATCTCTTTCAATTTCCACCACTTGATACCTTCATTCTTCATTTTGGTGCCTCACTTCGAGAACCCTGAATCGATTGTCGACACCGCTCTGGGGCCACTCCACCCACGTCATTGCCACTATCGTCATCACCACCGCCGTCGTTGATGCTTGACTCAAATGGAGGCCCGATCGGCCCTTAGATCTATTCGTGCCTATCGGGTTTGATCGAGCCATAGTGTAAAATTGCACTAAAGCTCGATTTATCCTGAGAAGCTCGATCGAACCTCATGTGCTTAATGGAGCCTTCATATAACAATGGCTCGATCGAACTTGTTTCATTAATTCGATTTTTCTTTAGAGGCTCAATCGAACCTCCTGTGCTTAATGGATTCGTATAACACTTGCTCGATCGAACTTGTTTCATTAGTTAGGGTTTAGGGTTTATTTCTTAGAGGGTTAGGGTTTAGGGCTTCTCTCTCTTCCCCTCTTCATTTTCGGGCTCGAACAAACCCCATTTCAATGAGTGCGAAAAGCTGGTTCGAGTCCATCTATAGGATGACTTGATCGAGCCTCGACGTAATATTACATTGGGGCACAATCGAGCTCATCTATAGTAGTGATCGATCGAGGCTCGAAGCAAAAAAAAAAAAAAAATATTAAGGCTCGATCATTAGACCTGCTGCCGGTTCACGGCCCGCCGGTTTCCGGGCCCGGCCCGCCGGTTCACGGTTCCGAAATTCATGAACCGTAACCGGCCCGTCAACAGGGCCGCCGGTTACGGGCCGGTTAAATTAACCGGCGGTCCCGGGCCGGTTCAAAACCGCCGGGTTTTGCCGGTTTTTGTCCTTTTTTTTTTTAAATCTCCGATTTCCCGTCGCCAAAGGACAGATCGGAATCGGCCGTGAGCAAACCAGCGGCGACTTCGGTGGTGTTGGGGCGGCGATGTCGTTGGGTGGAAGAAGAAGATGGGAGGAAGAAAAACTCGATTGATCGGCGACGTCGGTGGTGTTGGGGCGGCAATGTCGTTGGAAATAAGGAAGAAGAAAAATAAGACAAGAGGAAGAAGATGGGAGGAAGAAGAACTCGATTGATTGTAGAAGCGGCGTCGGCTCTAGGAAAAAACGACGATTGAATACCTGAAGAAGAAGAAGAGAAAGAGATAAGAACGGAGAAGGAGAAAGAGAAAGAAGAGGAAGAGAGGAGATGAGAATGGGCGGCGGCACTTTTGATTAGGTCATTAAGGTTCTAATTATTTAATTATTAAGTTTTAATATATTTAAGTATTTAAATATTTATTATATTAGGTATTTATTATATATGGATTTACTTAACAAGTGTATTGGTGACTTGGGCCAACCCAAATATATATTTTTTAGTTGTCCAAAAAAAAAGATTACATGGCCCAATTACAAATACATAGATAATTTAACAATTTAACCAGCAATTTCCCGGTTAACCGGAGGTTTTAATGCTAAAATAAGGCCTGCCGGTTTATATTGAGGCCCGCCGGTTCGGACCCTCCGGTTAACTACCGGTTCACGGGCCTTCATCTCTATGAACCGTAACCGGCCCGCTGTCAGCTGGTTCCGGGCCGGTTTTCGGCCCGTTGACCGGCGGGCCGGTTAAAAACCATTGACCGACGGGCCGGTTCCGGGCCAGGCCCGCCGGTTTGTCGTGAATGGGCAGGTCTATCGATCATGATCATTAAGGGTAATTTTGTCTTTTCATGTCTGAAATGGCTAGAATTTATAATTTTTAAGTTAGTGGCCAGAATTTATCTTTTGTTATCTAAAGTGGCTATTTCACATTTTTCCTCGTTTAGTTAACAACATTATTCCATGGTACACCAACACACCATATAATATATATATAAATCTCCTATAAAATTTTTAGAAAAGTATGTAGAGTATGAGGAATGATCCACTATCCACCGTTGGCAGTTTTATTGTGCCTACGGATGATGACGTGTTGTACTGTTAATAGAAAAAAGAATCTAAATATATATACCCTACCCATATAAAAAAGTAAACCACACCCCTACCACATTATGTGTAGCAAATATGTGTAGCTAAAAACTTTACCCACACATGTTTTAATAAACATAGCCACACATAATTATGTGTAACATATTATGCATGTGTACCTAAAACTTCAGTTTTTTGTAGTGGCAGTGGCAGATGTACATAGGGTCAAAGGGTGTCAATTGACACCCCTTAAATTTTATTTTCAATACATATTTACCATTACAATTATTATTACATATAAACGCATTTTAAATATATGTAAATCATTTTATTGTTTTACAAGACTCTCATGTTTTCTATGTATATTAGTTCAACTGGTTGTTCTTCTTATTACTACTATTCCTTCTATTTCATTTACGAAGAGACATTTTCTTTTTTGGGACGTCATATTGATATAAGGACCTTTCTTAAAATAAAAAATTTTAACGAACAAAATTCATACACGTCATTTAAACCCACTACCTATCACTTTAACACACTAAATTGTCATTCTTGTCTTGCCGAAGAAAAATGTCCCCATATTAGTGGAATTATAATTTTATTACCATTTTTGACACCCCTTACTTCAAATCCTACGTCCGCCACTGGCGGTGGGTACATTAAAAGTATCCACGGTGCATAAGGGAGCATTTCTCTGTATAGTATACTGCAATCTTTTTTATCTATGCTCGTTTGGTAGGTTAGATGGGAGTAATATTATCATGGGTCTATCTTGAGAGGTGAGATAAGTCTAGATAAAAAAAAAAATTATCTTGGTTTTTGGTACATGAGATTTGATTCTTCATATTTGAACAAACTTGTTTGGTAGGATGGAAAAAAGCATGATAAAAATGCCAAATTACATTTTTAAGCCTCCCTAATTATAAATATTACATCCGTAGATGAATTTGGAATATAGCAGATGAATTTGGAAGAGAAAAGGGCAAAATTGGTAATAATGAAAATCATTAAGGAACTATTTTCATTTGAGATAATATTTATCACATGGGGGAGGCGTGATAACTTTACAAATAGCTACATTAAATTTATCACGGGCCGGGATTTTATCCCGGGCCGATGAGATAATTTATCTTGTCTACCAAACAGTCGGATAACTCGAGATAACTTATCTTATCCCGTGTTATCTAACCTACCAAACGGGCAAAGTAGTTATTATGTATCCTTACTATCCTCAAATCAAATGAAATATTTTTATCCATTTCCCGAATAAATATACCATGACATGCATGCAATTGCAAATAATGACTCTTCCGATTTGGCTGCATAGGTTTATTGAGTTAGAAACACAAATTGAACACGACCCCACGTGCAAATAGTGAAAGAAAGCATGCATATAAAATTTTGTTTACCAAATAAAACTTCTAAAAGCATTACAAATTTGATTTAATACATTATCCCCGGGCCAAGTATATCAATTTAGCTACTCATATTGAAATGGACGAACCATCAGAGATAAAAGAGAGCATACTCAGAATATATATTTTTTTTTTTTTAAAATGTAAGCTGGAATAAAAAAATGTCATTTCAATCATGAAGCCCAGCCCACATGCTAAATCGGGCCGATCTTGGGCCGCCCCATACCAGGCTTGGTCCGAGCTGGGCTAGCCTAGCTTGGCCCAACCCATGTAGTTGACAAATATCGTTGTGGGCTCATTATTGTGTCCATAATTAAAAAGGGAGCGTTTACGATGTACATGTATATTAGTCTAGCGGAAGGAGATTCAAGCATTAGACTAGAACTCTCATATTCGAATGTTATAAGAATTGCATCGAGTTAGTTTATGGTAGAGAATCTATTGTTCTATTGAGAATATAATATAAATCAATAGATTTGACCTCTCTCTACAAGTTCGAGCTTTTAGATGAGATAAAATTCTATCATAATATCAGAGCCTCTAGCCATTACCAAGGTCAATAGATTCCACCCCTCCCTCTCTACAATAAGTTGGAGAGACGAAATTCTATCATGCTCCCCCTGTCACATGTAACGCATCCAATTTTTGTTTTGTTTAAAAAAAGTTAATGAACTCTTAAAAGAAGTGTTCACCATTCACAGCATTATAAACCTTCTACTAAATGTCGAGGCCAAAGAATGGGAAAGGACGCACATTGGACTTGGAGCCTTCTTCTAAATTAACGTGTTAAAACGAAAATGTTCTATCTCATACACTTAGTAATTAAAATCAAAGTTACATTTTGTAAGGAGATGCAACGACCATAAGCTTTTCTTGTCTCGAAGTTGTAAGGCCAGATGTTTCGATCATGTTCAAAGATCGGGCGTCGATCCTGCCGGAAGTTCCCAATTGAAGTTGAGAAGAAGTTGAGCTAATGGGAGACCAACACTAGCCGATCCAAATGCCATTCCGGGGCACATTCTTTTCCCGCTCCCGAAAGGCAAGTACCAGGAATCGTTTCCTGTCATATTTAACGATGGCTCTTCCAGAAATCGTTCCGGTATGAAGCTCTCCGGATCATCCCAGTGCATTGGATCCCTATGTATCGCCCATACGTTCACCAGTACCTTGATTTTACGAGGTATGTTGTTTCCGTTGATTTGGCATGTCTCCCTCGAGACTCTGGGAATGATGGAGCCCTGAGGGTGCAGTCTTAGGGTTTCCATGATGACAAGCTTTAAGTAGTTCAATTTTTGAATATCCTCTTCTTCAATGTTGGTGTTGTTTTTTGCCGTTGCCATTTGTCTTATTTCGTCTTGCGCTTTGGCCATCACTTCGGGATTGCGTAGTAGTTCTGTCATTGCCCAATCTATAGTTGACGACGACGTTTCAGTTCCGCCTGCGAACATGTCCTACACACCACAGTACACCGAAAACGACATAAGTGGAAAGAGGCATAGATAATGTTTATTTATTATGCCCAGAAAATAACACTAGGTTGAAAGAATGCTTACAAATAGTACAGCTTTAATGTTGTCATAACCTATTGGGAACTCCATATCTCCACTTTCCTTAATCCTTAAAAAAACATCAACCAAATCTTCATTACCAAACTCTCCATTCCCCGAATCTCGATTCCTTTCGTGCTCGTGGATAATATTGTCAATAATCACATCCATCTTCCGCCGCATCCTCATCAACTTCAGCTTATTCCCAAAGCCCAGAGCATTAGCTATCAATGAAGACGGAAAAATATCCGCAACCGAAGAGCCGGCCCCCATATCAAGGCCTTCCTTCACCAACTTGATCAACGAATCTTTATCCTTGCACACCTTCCCAAACGCAGCACTACATGTGACGGAGCTCATCATCGAGAAAACCATCTCTGTTAAATTCACCGGCTTCCCGGAAGAGAGACGAATGGATTCAACCATACGAGAAACCTCGTCCTTCCTTATGGAGGCGAAGGATTTCACGCTTCTGGCGCTGAGGAGCTATAGAATGCAGATCTTCCGCATCTTCCTCCAGTAATCGCCGTACGGGGCAAACGCGATGTTGATGTAATTGTACCAGAATATCTTCAAGGCTATGCTTTCTGGCCTGTCCGCGAAAGGGTCCTTGTCTTTGAGTACTTGTTTCGCGATTTCGGGGGAGGAGATGACGACGGCGTCGACTTCTCCCAGCTTCAGGTGCATGATAAGGCCGTACTGTTTGGCCAATTCTGCGAAACAACGGAACGGAGGATCGGAAATGAGATGGAGGTTTCCTATTATTGGGAGCTTTTTGGGGCCAGGAGGGAGATAAGCCCTAGTTAGGGTTTCGGGTTTCTTCCATTTCTTTACGAAGAAGAAGAGGAGGAGAGGCAGAATAAGAGTAGCAGTAGTAGTGAAGAAGCTCCATGGAACAAACACGGAATCCATGGAGTATATGAAATTATGAATGTATGTTACGTTCTGATGAAAACAATAATTTCAAGATATATGCCATTTTTTATTTTTTATGTTCCCCAAAAAATTAAATACATCGGTTTAATATATTATTTACACAAATCAACTTGAAATACTTTGCTTTAAAAATTATTCATTCAGATCATGCACAATGAATCGAATCAATTGAGGGAAATTTTCATTGTGCATTTGGAATTGCTATTATTCATTTTACTATGGTCAACGACTATTACCGATGAACATTAAAAAATGGGCACCCTAATGAAATTTAATTTTGTAACATTATCTTAAGTCAATAGATTGATTCAACATATTTTTTTAGGTTGCGTTCTATTTAATGCGAAAGAAAATGAGAGAAAAGAGAAAACCACCCTATAATAACTACTATTTTTCTCACATTTGCTCACATTTTTCTATTTTTACCCCTTCATTTGCACTACAATGGAGAGAAAATATTATCTCTCCAATTTAGTATTGTAAATGTTATCTCCAATTTAAAGAGTAAAATTCTCCTCAGCTTATTTGATAAAATGTGTGGAATAGGGTAATTTTCTCTTTTCTCTCATTTTCTTTCGCATCAAAGAGAATACAACCTTAATATATATTCTAACAAATTCGAAATTACGCATCTAAGAGGTAGGCTATATGGGACGTTTCAGTTAGAAAATGAGGTCAAGTGAAATGGGACGGATGGCCTCACGGTTTTATTTTTAGACTCCTTCTTAAAATGCCTCATACTAATGAGTGTTGCTCCCCTTTATATATAAGGTTCACCCACCTTATATTTCCGATGCGGGATATGATGTGGGACATGTTGTTTGCACCAACCGCATCCAACACTTGTGGATGGAATCCCATGTTCTCATTCGGTATATCAATGGTGTAACAAATACTCTCTCCTTGCTTCATATGAGGATATGTTTTCTTTTTCTTTTTTGGTATCTTCCCAGCAAGGAGATACATTGCCTTATTGGGTAAAAAAATTACTGTAGAGAAAACACTTTTTGCACGTGTACGTATTGTCCACTTAAACACATAAATTTACCCGTTCTTAAATTCCGTGCCCAAAAAGAAACATTCTAATTCAACTAATACAATGAATTTTTAGATTAGGCTTTATGAGGTGGTTCAACCAATAATGTTGTTCATTCTTGAGTTGTTTAGCTTATCGAATTAGAATTTCTATTGCATTTTCGTGTTGCGTCTTTTATTATACCGACATATGATTACCACGTCTTCAAAAAAGAAATAATAAAAAGAATCATTAGAAAAATGTTAATTTTGAAAATATTTTTAAATTGTTGTGACGGTTATTCATTATTGGACTAAAAGATACAATAACAAAATACAATAGAGAGGTCCTGATTCTTAATTTATTTGTACGAAATATAGAAAAAATAATAATTTATGCAAATTCGTTTATGAAGATATCAATTAATTTAACTAAAATAATTTTGGAGGGAAACTCAATCCGAGTATTTTAGTTGAGATGGGATCATATGTCCTCAAATTGGTGTACTAAAGGTGTAACCGATACAAAATTAGGAAGTTTTGAATTCTCTCTATTAGTGGTTATTTTGAGTTTGGTTATTAATGTATGTCAAAACTTCCTAATTTTGTATCGGGTACACCATTTAGTATACCAATTTGGGGACAGAGGATCCCATCTCATTTTAGTTTAGTTTATATAATAGATTATAATGAAGAATTTGTATTCGTTTCGAACATAAACTCCGTCGATGTCAAAACAAGTGTATACGTATATAGGGTGAATATTCGTGAGGTAAGGATATGAAAAATAATGTTCACCGTGATCTAGGACAACTGTAACATCCGTCGAGGCCACCTTCACTCAAGCATTCCCTTGAATTTAGCAGTTCACACTATGAATGTTTAAATCCTTAGTTTTACAAGGAGCAACAAGGAACTTGTTTTCAAATTCGGATGATCGAAAGAACTCTTATTTCTTGAATCATCTTCAAACACTCCATCTCAAATTTATATTTCAAAAAAGGTATGTGATACGGGTCGTGATGGTGAGGAGACCGACGTGAGTGAGGAGGAGTTGGACGACGGGCCTCTCGAGTTTGATACGAACGAAGAAGTGGGCGAAGAGGCTGTCCACGACGATGGAGGAAGGCCAAGGCGGGAACGAAGGGAACCCGCGAGGTTTCAGGATTTTATTTAATAGTCGGGCTTGGCCCATTTCTTTTGTAATTATCGAGTCGGGCTTATTAATGCTCCTTTTCGGGTTTTCTTATTGGTTCTTTCCCGGATCGTAAGTGTCGAACCAATCAGGGTCCTAGTTATATATAGTGGATTTAGGGTTTGTATGAGGCATGAATGAAGAAGAACCCTAATTTTCCTTTTCACGTTGTTTCTTTTCTCTCGCAATTTCACGACGTGATCGACGGGGAAAGCCCGCGACTGTCGAATTTATCCTCTTTTTCGAGTGCTCTGCCGTGATCCATAGCGATAAGGGAAGCGAGCCCTTATCAACTGATGTTTTCATTGCGTTCTTCCTCCCGCATTCCGATGAACCCTAACCCTAATCGTGCTCCTCCTCCCCATTCGGTGGCGCAGTCGTCGTCCAGGCCAGTAGTTTCGTCGGCTTATGTGCAGCCGCCACAAACGTCGTCTGTATCCGCTCAGCTTCCAATGGATACGCTAATTTCCGTGCTGCAACAAGGATTCACACGCTTGGAGGCTAAACTGGACAGCTCCGATCAGCGCACGGTGCCGCCGTCGTCGAGACCGAACCCGGAGCCGCCATACGTGTTGCAGGGAGCAGGTTGGTCTCCACCGTGGCCGTCGGGAAGCTTCCAGACTCCATCAACAGCGGTTACGCTTCCGGCATGGTCGTCGGGAGAGGAAAGTCGGCGCGAAAATTCTGGGCTGCAAGGAAGCCATGGGTCTCGGACGTACGATCAGCAGGGACCCACGGCGTGGGATTCGCCGGGCGGCCAACACGGTAACCGGGCCATCGTCACGACTCACACGGCGTGGGATCGACCGGTGGTGAACAGCGGGGAGACCTACGGCCCTCGTTCTTCGTGGGAGCCGACTCAGTCGCGAGGGGGCCCTTCCCATACTTCGTCCGAGCCATCCCGCTATATGCGTTTGGATCCTCCGATGTTTGATGGCTCAGACGCGCAATCATGGGTAACGAGAGTTCAATATTATTTCGATTATATTATGTTACCTCTTGACCAACGCTTATGTTGGTCCCGGTTTGTTAATAGGAAAAATACGTAGAGGGGGGGGGGGGGGTGAATACGTATTTTGAAGTTTTTCAACTTCAAATCCCTTAACTCAGAGTAACAAGTAAAGAGCTCTTTTTGAAACTTAAGACCTAGCTGAAGCTAGATCTACAGTACGTAGCTTGCCTACTTTACCGAAGTGAACACTTGATCAAGAGGGAGTCTTTACTCGTATGTGCGGAATTTGGTGAGCTAAATCTTTCCTAAGTAATTAAAATATCCAAATTAAGTTGTTTAGATGCACGTGCAATGGATAAACAAAGTAGAGAGTTTAGGGTTAGAGAGATACGACACGAAGATTTATAGTGGTTCGGAGATAACGCTCCTACGTCCACTTTGTTGCACGACGGCAACTGTTCTCTTCACTCAAGAACTTGAAGGTTACGGGTCCTTCAAAAACCTGATCAAGATCGGGCTTCACTTGCCTGGATCTGACAAACAGTGCAGTGATTACGGGTTCACTACTAAGACCTAAACTGGACACAAAGCTTCACTTGCTTCTGTCCGAACAACAGGGAGATTCCGGGCTCTCCTTACAGCCTAGCTTCGATCGAGCTTTACACAAACGATGTAAGTGTAAGCTTGGATCTAAACTCTATGATCGAGGCTTCTTCAATCGGTGAAAGAAGAGCCTTGGATCTGGACAACCTAACGACAACTCTCAAAAACCTAACAGACAGAGTTTAGGGTTTTTGGTTGGCAGACACACTATGAAGAGCTCTTTACAATAAGTGCAAAGATGGCTAGAGCTCTCCTTCTAAGCTTGAATATGGAATGGGCTTAGACTCTAAGTGTGAAGGTTGTGAAGACGAGTTCCGATGAACTGGAAACTCGGAGAACACTTGAAAACAAAGACTCGAAGATTGCTAGAAAGCTGGGGAGTGTTTGTTTGCTGTATGCGCTTGAATGCTCAAGTAGTGTTCTACATCTTCACGTTGTGATCCTTCACTATTTATAGGCGGAGGGTTGGCTGAGATCCGTTGCTTGGTTGGTGGCCTTGTCCCTCCTCCTCTCGACAGTACTTGCACAGGCTGGCTACTTTTCAGACGCGCAGATTTGGATTTTTGCCGAAAATGGATAAGTTCCAATTTCAACAGTAACTGGAGCGAGCCAGTACTGTAGCGGCGCCTTGTCGGCCTGGCAGTCAACTCCTCTGCTCCTCTCTTGAGTCGACACGTGGAGATCTCATAATAAATGCGAAGATCTCCAGTTGACTGGAGTTCAAATTCGGAGCGGGAATTTGTGCTGTCGTTTTCTGGTAGGTAGTGGCTCGCTTCGCTTTGAAGTTGTAGCGGCCGCTCTGAAGTGAGTCGCTTCACGGTCATATTTGTAGTGAGTCACTTGGGAATAATTTTCCCGAGAAACTTTTAAAGTGAATATTGACCCGCGTTGACTTGCTTCGACTTTTCTTTGTAGCGCACGCTTCGCTTCGCTTTAGTGGGTTCACCTTATTCCACTGTAGCGCTCGCTTCGCTTCGCTTCGCTTTGAACTGTAGCGCTCGCTTCGCTTCGCTTTGGCAGACTCACTTCGAATCTACTGTAGCGATCGCTTCGCTTCACAGTTCTTCGACACGCTTCACTTCAGTTTGCTTGACCCGCTTCGCTTTGAAAAACACACTCAAGTGAGTGGCCTTCACTTGAAATTTTGAAGCCTAATCTAAGCAAAATAAAAGAGCCATCCTAACAGAGTAGGCTTTTAGAAAAATTCTAACTTATCAACTATATCAAAATGGGTCGATTGGGAACAGAACGCTTTGGGGTTTTGGGATCAAATCAAAACACTAAGATATCCCTTATAGGTTCCCCCTTAACATATTCGTTCTTAACAATTCCCAACAATTTCCCCCTTTTTGATGATGCCAAAACCCATACGACATAGATAAAAATAAATCTAGTCTATCTAACCGTGAAGGGAACTCCAAGCGACTGCTTCCTTTGCAGTTTCGTTTGTAATTTTCTTTTAAGTTCCTTTCCCTTTTTTTTTTCGGTTAAATTAATGAGTTTGTAGCAACAATGTAAAGTCATTCACAAAGCGAGTAAATGACACAGAAGAGACAAAAATAAAAGTGAGATAGATGAACAAGGCAGTTCACAAAAAAAATGTTCAGAAGCTTGAAACTCAAAGGTTTCCTACAGCTTCATCCTCCTTCTCCTTCTCCTTTTCTTCTTCCTCCTTCTTCTCTTCTTCTTCAGCAGCAGTATCCACGTAAGCTGATAGAACTCTTGATTCCATAGAGTCTACTGTGTGGACACTAGAATTTCTCCAAGCACTCTCCAGCCTGAAGGCTTCAGTCACTTCCTCATCAATTATTCCTCTGTCTGGAATATCAGTTCCTGGATGATAAGGCATGGGGAATTCTTTTATAGCAGGAATCTTGACAACCAAAGGCTTGGGCTGAGCCAGTTCAGCTGTGGTGAAGATCTTCCTCCGCATCTTCTCGTCATATGTGCAAAGGAAGTTGCTGAGAGCACTCATTCGAGAGCAACGATCCTGAAGTGGCACTACCTCCCAAAAGTAGTAAGCTTTGATAAACAGGTTCTTGTAGTCAAGCCACAGATCGCGCAGATCCCTCGGAATGAATTCTTCAATTTCCCTAGCATCTGGGTGATCAATCCTTCGCTTGGCCAACTCCTCTTCTGTCCTGCTTGATAGTTGAGCCATGACCTTCTTGAATTTTGCTCCCGACTCGCTGTTCCACGACGGACGCTTCGCATTGAGTCGTTTGCGAATGTAATCTTGTTCATCCTTGCGAGGATATCGACCAGACTCAACCATCTCCTTTGTAGTCACGTCGCATGCATCAAATATGGCTTGAGCTTCACATGCTTCGGACTCATCTGGCATGAAGGGAATGAACGCGCTTCGGACCAACGAGGATTGAATAAGCAATACTTCACTGAAATGCTCCTCGATCCGTGCGTCAATCACTTGGAGTCGCCTGGCATGACTCCTCTTCTTCCTCTCGTCTTCGCTCCTTCCCTCTTCTCTTTCTTTCCTTTTTCTCTCCTCCCTTCCAGTTTTTGAAGCAGCTGCTTGCATGGACTTTTGGCGCTTGGCCTCGGGGTCATCTTGCTTGGAATCTGGAGCAGCTCGCTTCAATGACTGCTTCGGTGGTGGGGGAGGTGGCATGTCCTTCTTGGCAGCACTTGGAGGGACGACTGCTGACGAAGTGAGTGCAGCAGTGGTCGTAGTGAGTGCGGCTGTCGAAGTTGGCGCGGCGTCTGAAGTGGGCGCTTTGGGAGTAGCGGCCACTTGGGAACTAGATGAAGCACCTGCACCAATAGAATTTTTGGTTAGTTTAAACACCTGCTCCATCTCCCACGCCAAGGCAGCATCCTTCTCCACCTGCACCCTCTTTTCCTCCTTCGTTATTACAGTCACTGGAGGATGTCGTGCAATAGAAGCACTCAGCACTTTTTCTTGAAGCGGCCTACTGGGCTCTTCAAGTTGTTTCAATAACTCCTCCTCCGTGAGTTTTGTCTTGCCCAGAGACCTCGCTTCATCCACATCCTCCTTTTCACCGGCACCACTTCCTCCTGAACCTCCAGCTTCACCTTGCTCTACTTGCCCTTCCCCCTTTTTGGCATCATCACTGCCAGGGGTTAGGATGATAGATTTTCCGGAGAGGGATTGATGTAGTGAATTGACTGTGTTGAGGACAGTCTGAAGCATCTGCTGGGTTTTATCCATGGATGGCGCCACTAATTCAGCAGTCTTGATAGATATCTCTTCGAGCAGATATTCGCACTGCCTCTCTCTCTCAACAACAGACGCCATCATATTCTCTAATGGCTCCACCTCTCTGAAGCGAGCCTCCAGCTCCGCTTCTACAGCTTTGGTGATCTTCTTGGTTTCTTCTTGAAGTGTGAGTTCCAAGTGTTCCTTGGAAGCTTCAAGTTCTGCCTTCATCACTGCAAGCCTCCTTTCCCTCCGATTGAGAGAGTTGTGAAATTCGGCATCTGCAGTGATCCTAACAGTGAGAGTTTCTTTCAGTCTCTTGACTTTCTGCAGTAGGATAGACAGTTCAGCATTCTTCAAGTCAAGAGCCTGTGCACTGCTCCTCAGACTCTCCAGTTCCCTCTTGTCAATTGCACTCTCATCCTTGACTCCCTTCAACTCAGTTCGAAGTGAGTCAAGAGCCTTTTTGGTGTTGAGGAGCTCGCTTCCCTTCATCACTAACTCTCCTTCTCTGTTCTCCACCTTCTCTTTCAGCTCCTTCACCTCCTTCTCTAACACCTTCTTCTCTTTGACAAGAGCAATCAACTTGGCATTGACCTCCCTCAAGCGGCTTCTTTCTGCCTCAAGCAAGCCCTTGAGTTCGGTGATGGTTTTGGTGTTGTCATCCACTAGTTTCACCTGCGCCTCCAGCGCCTTCTCTTTCTCCTCTAGAAGCCTTTCCTTCTCCTCCACCTTTCCCTCCAATTCCTTCTTCTTCTTGTCAAAGTCTTCTCTAAGACTAATGACCTCCCCCGCCTTCCTCTCCAATTCATCGCTCTTCTTTGTAATCTCGCTTTGGAGACTAGCAATCTCAGCATCCTTCATCTCCATCTCCTCCTTATACTCCCGGATGAGCTTCTTCTCATGGGATGAGGGCACTCGCTTCGGAACTGTGGCGAGTGGATATGATTCCTTCATCTTGGCATCCAGCTTCTCCCAGAAGCTGGTCCCTTCAAGGAAGGCATGGAAGCCATTTTCGCCGATAAAATTGAGCAGTTTGGCTTCCATCTGGATCAACTCCTCCTATGTGAAAGCTTTGAGGAGCTTGAAGATCTTGTAGTATTCCGTTCCTCGGTACGTAATGTACGTTAGAAAGTCTACTACGTTGGTGTAAAATATGTCGCTCCATTCAACACTTGCGGAGCGAAGATTGTAGCGAAGGTTGATTGTCTCCGCGGCTTGCTCTCTGTCTCGAACATAGCGTTCGAGAGCCCGCTTGTGTTCAGTGAGAGCAGGGGTTTTGAATTGAGGGATGATGGGAAGTTCTCCTACGGTTTGGGCGGTATCGGCTGTAGCTGCCGATGTCGAGAGGGATTGGGTAGGTGATGAGGTTTCTTGGGTTTCGGAAATCTGGATGGCTTCAGTGGGTGGTGGTTGAATGGTTTCGGTGGGTGGTGGTTGTATCGGCTGGGATTGAAGTGGGGTAAATATAGTGTAGGCAGCAGCTTCATCTGTGCTGAGGAATGGAACAGTGGGAATGTGGAAAGAAGATGCTGATTCTTCTTCACGGGGAGAGAGGGGGGTTATCTGTTTTGGTGGTTGTTGGGTTGATGAAGATTGGGGTTCTGGTATGTGGGTGATTTGGAGTTGAGGGGATTGGGCTTTGGTTGGTGAAGGCTGGGTTTGAGTCACTTCAACGTTCTCAAGCGGCTCCTCCACCGCCTCGCTTTCTTGAACGAGCGAAGTGACTCGCTTCATCTTTTTGCCTCGCTTGGACCTGGCTCGCTTCACAGGTGAAGCGACCTGCCTCGCTTGGCCTTCTTCAGCTTGCCTTTCGGCAACTGGTCTAGCAATGGGCACTTCCACCTCGATAAGTCCCAGATCCATCAGAATCTTCGTTTTTCTCCACGAATCGTAGAAGATGGTCTGCTTGTTGTATATGATCGTGTCGGAGTCCGGCCATATCATCTCTGGAAACTTCATCTCCAGTGCAACAGACAGTCTTGAAAAGAATTTCAATTTTCCTTTCCGAAGAATCTTATTCGCAGTTCCTGGAACGAACGCGAAGTCGTCAGCAGCCTCATGAATTTGCTTGAGAAACCACCCGTGCCAGTTAAACTTCGTTCCGGCGAGACTGTCGACGATCATGGCAGTTCCGATCAGTTTCGTCTCCGACAGCGTATCGAGGGATCCAACATAGCATGCGATGCTCTTCGTAAAGAGTTCGCAGATGAGATTGAACGGGTTCTTCAAGCTTTTGCGAATGTTGGCTTCCTTGAAGTTCGGATCAGCTCTGGCGGTTGCAAATCGAACATACTGCACCCCGGCCGAAAGACCCAGATCTAACAGTGAGTCTCCTCCTTCTCTCTGCAGATCGAACACTCCGATAAGTTCACTCATATCCACCTCCACCGGCTTGCTGGTTTGTGGATCAGTGAATGAGGAAGTATTTTGATCCTTCCTCAAATTCAGTAGGATTTCTCCCACTGCCTTTGCCAGAATCTTCGTCGGCACCAACGTTATGAACTTCCATAGACCGGCCGTGGTCACGGCTCTACGGAAGAAACCATTTACTTCGACGACGATAGGGTCGAGATGGGGCTCGACGTTGATGTGCTCGCCAACATTAGTCATGAACTGCTCCATTGTCTCTGTATTCTTCTTCTTGCCCATGGTGGATTTTGAAAGAACTTGAAGAAAAATTTTAACAATGAAGTAGAAAGGGTTGAGACTCGTGAGTTGCAGAGTAATTGCAGATCTAGCACGAGAATGGCAATTTTAGAAGGCTGTGAAAGGTTCTGCAGTTCTGCCTCGTCCCATATATATAGAGTTAGGTTATAGCTGACGTGGCAAGGGTAGGACGGTAATATTGCCGTAAGTCCTGTAGGTAGGCGGCGGACGTGCGGTGATGGATCTGACGTGTCCGGCGTCATCACAGTAAAAGTGAACCGCCACTTGCTCGGCGTCGCCACGTGGTCTGCTGTGGTTGGCTTGTCGTATACGGCGCTAATCCAACGGCTGCGGATTGGGGCCTGTTGAGATTCGATGGCTGGATCTTTTCCGCCTTTTCCCGCTTCAAATTCAAACGTGTGAACACGCGCCCGTTATTTTCGTCGTTCCTGCACCTGCATTAAATGCACAGCAGAAAGTAAAATTGCACTCGAGTGCAGACAGCTCATACTCGCTTCATGCCCGCTCGCTTCGAGTTGGGCCGCTTGGCCTTGACTCGCTTGAGAGGCATTCGCTTGAGTGACTATTCCGCACTCGCTTGCGATGGCTAGCTTTGAGTGACGAAGCACTCGCTTGGCCATCTGAAGCGACTGGAATAAGAAATTGAATTTCTTTGCTTAATTTTAAAATGTTTCTGACTTACATACTTCGAGGATAAACAAAAATGATTTCCTCTTTGTATTTGTGTCAGATTCACTTTATATTTTCCACGTAGTGAGTGAAGGTTTCTAGCACGCTTCAGTTCACTTGGTGTACTTAAAATTGAAACGCTTACCAGTCAATCTCACTTCGTAGGAGATTGATACCACTAGTTGGAGACTTCATTTGTTTTGGACTTCAAGTTGTTGACTCCACTTGTTGATGAATGCATCTGTTGTTCGCTTTGAAGCTTGTTTATACCACCTGTTGGGTATCACTTGATGGGTAATTCATCTTCTTGGCATTCGTCTTCATGGCATTCATCTTCCTCTACGAATTAGAGAGTCCTCCATCGAAGTGAATGAGGGAGAAAATGAATAAAGTACACAAGTTTACTACAACCCGAAGGGAGCATCACGTAAGTGTACTTATTCACGACAAATGGGGGATGAGTACAAGTCCTTATCTCAGAGCAGAAATGGACAGGATGACAATGAGAATGCTCTGACAAGACAATCTCGTATTTTACGCAGAAGCATGTCACCAGCCCTGCAACCTTTTGTACAAAAAGGTAAACCTTCAAGCTTTCCTACATTCTAGAGAATGAATCTGCAGTCGGCTCGCTTTGACCCAAGCTAGGGCAAATTGAAGCGATGCAGAATTCAAGATAGCAGCATTCTTGCTCGCTTTGGAAGTAGCTTGCTCCGAGAGAAGCATTAGTTCCCCCTTAACCATATACTTAACAATTTCAATAAGTTGGTAGGGAACTTCTTCCAATACTCCACCTTTCTCCACCTAACTTCATTTTATTCAAGCGAGTGAGATTTGAAGTGGCTCGCTTGAGTTGGTGAAGATCCGAAGCGAGTGACGCACAAGAGAATAAGCGAACACTCCTTCGTGCATCCCGGAACTAGCATTCTTCACCAGGGTCTAATAACCCTAATTCCATGCATAGCTGGTTGAATCGAGACTCAGCTAGGGGCTTGGTGAGGATATCTGCTCGCTGGAGATCGGTATGGATTTTCTCGAGCTTGATATCCTTCTTCTCGACATGATCACGAATGAAATGGTGTCGAATTTCCACATGCTTGCACCTGGTGTGAAGCACTGGATTCTGCAAGATACATATGGCACTGTTGTTGTCGCAGAAGATCGGAATTTCATTCGCTTCAACTTTGTAGTCCTTCAACTGTTGACGAAGCCATAGGATTTGAGAACAGCAGCTTCCTGCGGCCATATATTCAGCTTCAGTTGTTGAAGTGGCTACGGTTGTTTGCTTCTTTGAGAACCACGAGACTAGCTTGCTTCCCAAGAACTGACATGTGCCCGAGGTTGACTTCCTGTCAACTCGGCACCCACCATAGTCAGCATCGGAATATCCAGTGAGCTCCAAATTGTCCATCGCTGGATACCACAAACCCATGTTGATAGTGCCCTTCAAATATCGAAGAATCCTTTTGGCAGCTTCAAGATGGCTGTGCTTGGGATTGCTTTGGAAGCGAGCGCAGACTCCGACTGCAAAGGCAATATCTGGCCTGCTTGCAGTGAGATAGAGTAGTGACCCAATTAGGGCACGATAATCTGTAGGATTTACAGATTTTCCTCCTTCGTCTGGCTCCATCTTCCAGTTGGTATTCATAGGAATCTTCACAGCTTTAGCATGTTGAACACCAAACTTGGCAAGCATATCTCGAGTGTACTTGGCCTGGTTGATGAAAATTCCATTATCCTGCTGCTTCACTTGAAGACCTAGAAAGCAGCTCATCAAGCCAATCATCGACATCTCATACTTGGTCTTCATCAATTCTCCAAACTTCTCGCTAAGCGACTGGTTTGGCGATCCAAATATGATGTCATCCACATAGATCTGAACCCATAGCATATCATTTCCATGATTGATAGTGAATAGGGTTCGATCTATCTTTCCCTTTTGGAATCCATTGTCCACTAGGAATTGAGAGAGTGTATCATACCAAGCTCTGGGAGCTTGCTTCAACCCATACAGGGCTTTCTTCAAGCGATACACTTTATCTCCCTGCTCGAAACCCGGTGGCTGCTCCACATACACTTCTTCCTTCAATTCACCGTTGAGGAACGCGCTCTTCACATCCATTTGATACACTTTGAATTTCTTGGCCGCTGCATAGGCTAGAAATAATCGGATCGCTTCAAGACGTGCCACTGGAGCGAAGGTCTCGTCAAAGTCGATTCCTTCCTCTTGGCAGTAGCCTTTGGCAACGAGACGCGCCTTGTTCCTCACAACGTTGTGGTCCTCGTCCGTCTTGTTTTTGAACACCCACTTGGTGCCAATAACATGCTGAAATTTAGGACGGTCCACAAGATACCATACGTCGTTCCTGGTGAATTGATTCAGCTCTTCTTGCATGGCTATCACCCAGTTAGAGTCAGCTAGGGCTTCCTCCACGCTTGATGGCTCAACGTTTGAGAGAAAGCAACTGAACATGGCACTTTCTCCAAACACTTGGCTTTTGGTCACTACACCCTTGGATGGATCTCCAATGATTTGACTTGGTGAGTGATCTTTGAGCCACGCTCGCTTGGATCCGCCAGCTTCATCTTCATCTTCTTCCTTGTTGCTCGCTTCACCATCTGAAGCGACTGGATTGGGTGCTTGGCCTGCACTAGCTTCAGTAATCTTGGGGGCAGCTTCGACTTCTCCTTTGGGATCCTGCTCGCTTGAGTCCTTGATCTCATCATCTTCATCAAGCACGTCCCAAGTGAGTTGATTTGAGGGTTCCTTGCTTTGATCTTTTTCATTCGCTTGGGCCTGTTCCTGTGGAAGACTCAAAGAAGATTCATCAAATACGACATGGGGTGATTCCTCCACAATTAGGGTTTTACAGTTGAACACTCTGTAGGCTTTGCTCGATGTAGAGTATCCTAAGAATACTCCCTCATCAGCTTTGCTTTCAAAGGCTTTCAACTGTGACTTCCCATTGTTGTGAATGAAGACCCTACAACCAAAAATATGGAAATAAGATATGTTAGGAATTCTCCCTGTCCATATTTCATATGGTGTTTTGTCGTGCCGTTTGTTGAGAAGCGTTCTATTCTGGGTATAGCATGCTGTATTGGCAGCTTCAGCCCAGTACTTCATCGGAAGCTTCGAGTCAGCAATCATGGTGCGAACGGCTTCTTTGATGATTCTATTTCTTCTTTCAGAAACTCCATTCTGCTGAGGAGTGCGTGCTGAAGAAGTTTGATGTGCTATGCCATGCTCCGTGCAGTACGCTTCAATGGTTGAGTTCAAGAATTTTGTGCCTTTGTCGGAGCGGATGGTCACAATAGCTTGATTCTTTTCCACCGCCAATCGCTTGAGTAGTTGTGGCAGTTTGGTCAGTGTCTCCTTTTTGCTGAATAGAAATACAACCCAAGTGTAGCGAGAGAAATCGTCGACTACAACTAGAGTGTACTTTCTTCCATTTACACTAACTGGAATAACAGGACCAAACAGATCCATGTGAAGCAGCTCGAGCACTCGCTTTGATGAGGCTTCTTCAAGACTGGCGAAGTGCTTCTTCGTCTGCTTCCCTCGTTGGCATGGTGAGCATGGATGGTCTTTGATGAAGACTTCATTCGGTATGCCTTGCACCAAACCTTTTCGAGCTAAGCGATTGATAGCTTTGAAATTGAGGTGGTTCAAGCGTCTGTGCCATAGCCATCCAATTTCTGTAGCACTTCTTGCAACTAGACAAGTTTCCTCTTTGCAGCTGTCCCATTGTGCGATGTAGACGTTTCTCTGCCTGTTTCCAGTGAGCACAATCTGGGATGTGAGTTTGCTCTTCACAATGCACTTGTTGGAGATGAACTCCACCCTGTACCCTTTATCACAAAACTGTGAAATGGACAACAGGTTGTGCTTGAGTCCTTCCACATAGGAGACTTCTTCAATTGTGAGCTTTCCAACTTTCAGTGCGCCGTATCCCCTGGTGCTTCCTCGAGAGTTGTCACCAAAGGTTACGTGTGGACCCTTCTTCTCTACGTAGTTGTGAAGTAGAGCTTTCATGCCAGTCATGTGTCTTGAACATCCACTGTCCAAGTACCATACTAGTTGACCTTCACTTGGCATGGGATCCACGGCGCTCACCTGCAATTAGACAGATTTTGGTACCCAAATCAGTTTGGGTCCTTGCAGGTTAGTTCCCTTAGGTACCCACACTTGCTTCACTCTCTTTTGAGATGAAGCTTGTGTCTTGGGCTTCTCGACCTTCGAAAACTTGGTGTACTGCCTAGAGGCAGCTTCACACGTGCAACAGTGTGTGCAAGAGGGGTAGCGGCTCGCTTCAGTCCTACCTATGCTCTTCCCACTTTGCTTATATCCTGAAGCGACTCGCTTCGGATTAGCTCTGGGTTTAGAGACTGACTTAGGGTTTCTAGTCTGTCGAAGCGGCTCGCTTGGTTTCCTTGAAGCGGTCCAACTAGGGTTTTGACCCTGACTCGCTTGAGAAACCTTGGGAATTTGAAGCGGCCTCTTTGGTGCTTCGAATTCTTCCCCCTCAACGTTAGTCCGGTTGGACCATCTCCAGTCCGGATAACGTGACACATAGACATTACTCCTCTTTTTAGGAGGTAGATCCTTTGTCTCTCGTGTCTTGGCTTGAGACTTAGAAGCTTCAACAGTTTTCCCTTTACCCTTGGATTGGTAAGACTTAGCATGTTGAGTGCTAGGGACTGTTGAACTTTGCTTGCCCTTAGGATCTGCCCTTAAAGATATAGACATCTTCATTGGCTTCCTTTTAGGGTTCTCAGCCACTTTGCCTTTATCCTTGTTGGTGGTCGCTTTGGATGCAGTGGGCAATTCCAAAGTGACTGATGGTGTAGTGGGTGATGCACCAACAAAGACAGTCGGCTTGGGAGGTCCACCCTCATATCCAAGGCCAGCTTTCCTACCAAAAGGCAGAAGCGAGCCCTCTAGTGCCTGCCTAGCATATGATGCTTTGTTCAAGTTGGCAACTAGAGTGGACTGGGTTTCATACCTTCCCTCCAAGCTTTGGTGTCTAGCGAAGAGATCCTCGAACTTACTAGTCATAGCCCTTAAATTAAGTTTGACTTCGTCAAGCTCACGGGTTAGCTTTCGGTTCTCCTTCTCGCTTTGAGACAGAGCTTGTTTTACCACTTCGTGGTCGCTTGACAATTTCTGGTGTTTGTCAAACAACTCACTCCATGTAGAGGATTGTTCTTCCTCATTGACAGTGTGTGCTAGTGTAATTGAAGTGATTGAAGGATAGAAGAATACCTCTCCTGTTTCTTCATCGGTGAGCGCCATAAATCCAAGATCCTCACCATCACTGGAGTTTGGATCTGTGAATGCATCTGAGTCGCTTGGTGGATCTTCAGTTGTAGCGACCGGCACTTCACTCGCTACGAGCGCTCGCCTTGGAGCATCCCTCTTGGCCTTCAATTCTTCGCGCTCTTTGGCACTTAGCTTTGGGCAATCGGATTTGTAGTGGCCCATCTTGTAGCAGTGGTAACACTCCACTTCCATCATGTCACGCGGGATCGACTTGGTCGTCTCTTCTCTCTTTCCCTTTCCTTCTCGAGCATCAGTGCTCCTCCCCTTGTACTGCTTGTAGAATCTTTTGTACTTGCCCACTCGAGAGTTCATCTTGTTGAAGTTCTTGGATAAGAACGCAATGTGTTCTTCCAACTCTTCCCTCGTCATCTTGGTTAGCGACTGCTCGCTTGGCCCTTCGGCAGCTTTGAAAGCTACTCCTTTTGACGTAGTGGGCGCTTCATCCTCTTCGTCGAGGCTCATTCGATTCAGATCAAACTCGTGAGCTTTGAGCTCGGAGAACAGCACTTCTGGCGTGAGCTTCGTTAGATCCTTGGTAGCTAGATATAGCTCCTTCATAGTCTGCCATTTCCTTGTGAGAGCACGGACTATTTTCAGGTTTACTTCCTTGTCTGTGAGTTCCTTCCCAAGCGAGTTGAGAGTTGCAGTAATGTTGGTAACTCTCAGCTCGAAGGCGTCGATGGACTCTCCTGACTTCATCACCAGATTTTCAAACTCCCGCATCTGAACGGCTAGCTTGTTTTCTTTGATCTTGTCTGTGCCTTGAGAAATGAGGGCTAGGGTTTCCCACATTTCCTTTGCCGTTGCACATTTCCTTATTCGTGGTAGATAGGCGTCCGACACGGTGCTCTGCTTCGTGTGGCGTGCAATCTTGTCGAGGTTGGCAACTTTGAAGTCATTTGGAGTATACTCATCATTATCCTTCTCCACGTACTGTTGTCGAACGTGGGCTGGACGACCTTCAGCGGCTGGAACATCCACAGATATGGCTTTCTTGATCTCGATTGGTCCGTCTTCAATGACTTCCCACATCCGGTCGTGGATTGAGCATAGAAAGCTCTCGACACGGAAACTCCATATCTCGTATCCTTCGATCGAGAACTGTGGAAGATTTGATGCACTGTATGTAGACATAGCAAACTATCAGCAGTAAATGCAATATGCGTGGGTGAGGTTTTGATGCACTTAGGAAAATAGGATCCGGTTCAGTGAGACAACGTGAAGCGAGTGGGGACTCGCTTCGGATATGCAAAGCAGAGGCTCGAAAGAACCGCTGCTCTGATACCACTTGTTGGTCCCGGTTTGTTAATAGGAAAAATACGTAGAGGGGGGGGGGGTGAATACGTATTTTGAAGTTTTTCAACTTCAAATCCCTTAACTCAGAGTAACAAGTAAAGAGCTCTTTTTGAAACTTAAGACCTAGCTGAAGCTAGATCTACAGTACGTAGCTTGCCTACTTGACCGAAGTGAACACTTGATCAAGAGGGAGTCTTTACTCGTATGTGCGGAATTTGGTGAGCTAAATCTTTCCTAAGTAATTAAAATATCCAAATTAAGTTGTTTAGATGCACGTGCAATGGATAAACAAAGTAGAGAGTTTAGGGTTAGAGAGATACGACACGAAGATTTATAGTGGTTCGGAGATAACGCTCCTACGTCCACTTTGTTGCACGACGGCAACTGTTCTCTTCACTCAAGAACTTGAAGGTTACGGGTCCTTCAAAAACCTAATCAAGATCGGGCTTCACTTGCCTGGATCTGACAAACAGTGCAGTGATTACGGGTTCACTACTAAGACCTAAACTGGACACAAAGCTTCACTTGCTTCTGTCCGAACAACAGGGAGATTTCGGGCTCTCCTTACAGCCTAGCTTCGATCGAGCTTTACACAAACGATGTAAGTGTAAGCTTGGATCTAAACTCTATGATCGAGGCTTCTTCAATCGGTGAAAGAAGAGCCTTGGATCTGGACAACCTAACGACAACTCTCAAAAACCTAACAGACAGAGTTTAGGGTTTTTGGTTGGCAGACACACTATGAAGAGCTCTTTACAATAAGTGCAAAGATGGCTAGAGCTCTCCTTCTAAGCTTGAATATGGAATGGGCTTAGACTCTAAGTGTGAAGGTTGTGAAGACGAGTTCCGATGAACTGGAAACTCGGAGAACACTTGAAAACAAAGACTCGAAGATTGCTAGAAAGCTGGGGAGTGTTTGTTTGCTGTATGCGCTTGAATGCTCAAGTAGTGTTCTACATCTTCACGTTGTGATCCTTCACTATTTATAGGCGGAGGGTTGGCTGAGATTCGTTGCTTGGTTGGTGGCCTTGTCCCTCCTCCTCTCGACAGTACTTGCACAGGCTGGCTACTTTTCAGACGCGCAGATTTGGATTTTTGCCGAAAATGGCTAAGTTCCAATTTCAACAGTAACTGGAGCGAGCCAGTACTGTAGCGGCGCCTTGTCGGCCTGGCAGTCAACTCCTCTGCTCCTCTCTTGAGTCGACACGTGGAGATCTCATAATAAATGCGAAGATCTCCAGTTGACTGGAGTTCAAATTCGGAGCGGGAATTTGTGCTGTCGCTTTCTGGTAGGTAGTGGCTCGCTTCGCTTTGAAGTTGTAGCGGCCGCTCTGAAGTGAGTCGCTTCGCGGTCATATTTGTAGTGAGTCACTTGGGAATAATTTTCCCGAGAAACTTTTTAAGTGAATATTGACCCGCGTTGACTTGCTTCGACTTTTCTTTGTAGCGCACGCTTCGCTTCGCTTTAGTGGGTTCACCTTATTCCACTGTAGCGCTCGCTTCGCTTCGCTTTGGCAGACTCACTTCGAATCTACTGTAGCGATCGCTTCGCTTCACAGTTCTTCGACACGCTTCACTTCAGTTTGCTTGACCCGCTTCGCTTTGAAAAACACACTCAAGTGAGTGGCCTTCACTTGAAATTTTGAAGCCTAATCTAAGCAAAATAAAAGAGTCATCCTAACAGAGTAGGCTTTTAGAAAAATTCTAACTTATCAACTATATCAAAATGGGTCGCTTGGGAACAGAACGCTTTGGGGTTTTGGGATCAAATCAAAACACTAAGATATCCCTTATAGGTTCCCCCTTAACATATTCGTTCTTAACAATTCCCAACAGCTTACATAGTGTTATTGTTTTGTTTTCGCTTCGATCCCAACTACTATGTGAACTATATTGAGGTGCTGTCCAAACTCACGCAGACGGGAGCGTTGTTAGATTATAACAACGAATTCGAGAGACTAATGAATCGCACACACGGCCTTACGGAATCCGCACTCATCCCGATGTATATTGGTGGTCTTCGACAGCCTATCCGAGGCCAAGTGCGCTTGCAACACCCTCGCTCTGTGTCGGCAGCCATGTCGTTTGCGTCCGAATTCGAGAGTATGGCGGAGCGGGGGAATCCAGCAGGGAATTCGAGCTCTCGTCGACCGTGGAATACTCGGGATTCACGAGGGACGACGTCGGGAGCGGGCATTCCAACCCCGACCTCGGATGCTCCCAAATCGGCAGCAGCTGTGACCAATGGGAATCGCCCCCGTGAGTTTTCGAAGCTCCCTATCGTTTTCCTATCTTCAGCAGAGAGGACGGAGCGGAGTAGGCAGGGGCTGTGCTGGTACTGCCCTGAGAAGTGGAGCGCCGGTCATGCTTGCAAGAAGTCGGTCTTGGCGTTTATGGGGACCGATGAGGATCTCGCGGCGTTAGAGACAGCGGAGACCGAAACCACGGACTCGGAGGTGGTGGCGGAGGACCTTTCGCATTTGTTGAGAATTGACGGCTCCCCCCGGTCACCCTCGATCGAGTTTCAAGGGGTGTTGGGTGCGAGAGACGTGTGTATCTTGGTGGACACCGGAAGTACGCACAATTTTGTGCATCCTCGGATCGCGGAGCGATGCCGATTCCCTTTGACGCCGATTACTCCCTTCCGCGTGTATATGGGGAATGGTCACGCTCTCTCTTGCTCGTACAAATGCGCGCGGGCCGAGCTTAGCATTCAAGGGAATTGTTTTCACGTCAAATTATTTGTGCTGCGTTTACACGGGCCCGATTTGATTTTGGGGATGGATTGGCTTCATTCGCTCCGTCGTGTTACGAGTGACTACGAGAAGGGTACGTTCGAGTTTGAAAACGAGGGTCGCCGAATTTGTTTGGAGGTTGCACCTCGTCTCCCGCGCCAGGTCTCTGCGAGGGTTTTCTCGTCTCTCCTAATCAACCTTGATAGCGCCACATTGTTCGAAATTCTGCCATTGGGAGAGGCCGAGGTGGCTGCCGGGACCGAGGAGGCGAGCTCGGCATTGGAGTTTCCTACGGATATGGCCGAGGAGGTGCGTACAGTTTTAGAGAAGTATGGGGAGGTTTTCGCGGTCCCTTCGGGTTTACCACCCACGCGCCGGTTTGATCATCGGATCCATCTTCTTCCGAACACCAAACCGGTGAACGTTTGTCCGTATAGGTACCCGTATTTCCAGAAAAACGAGATTGAGAAACAGGTTAAAGAGATGTTGGAAACAGGAATCATCAGACGGAGCAACAGCGCGTTCTCGTCTCCGGTTCTCCTAATTCGTAAGAAGGACGGCTCCTACCGGTTTTGTATTGATTACCGTGCCTTGAACGGGGTGACGGTTCCGGATCATTTCCCTATTCCCACCGCTGAGGAGTTGTTCGATGAGTTGGGTGTAGCACGGGTGTTTACGAAGTTAGATTTGAGGTCGGGATATCATCAAATTCGAATGCATGAGGAGGATGTTTACAAGACAGCGTTCCGAACTCACGATGGCCATTTCGAGTTCCTGGTGATGCCTTTCGGCCTAACGAACACTCCATCCACCTTCCAGGCGGCCATGAATGAGATCTTCCGGCCTTTGTTACGTCGATTTGTGATCGTGTTTTTCGACGACATCCTTATCTATAGTCCGTCGCTTGATAGCCATGCTGAACACCTTGGGGAAGTTCTTACGATTCTACGTTCACATCAGTTCTTCATTAAGCTCTCCAAGTGCTCGTTTTGTTGCACGACCGTGGATTACTTGGGTCACATTATCTCGGAGGGCAATCTAAAAGCCGACCCATCCAAAATAGAGGCGATGGTCGCATGGCCGACTCCCAAGACAGTGAAGCAGTTACGGGGATTTCTGGGCCTCACGGGCTATTATCGTCGCTTCATCTCAAAGTATGCTTCAGTGGCGTCCCCGTTAACGGAGTTGTTGAAGAAAGACGCTTTTGAGTGGTCTCCAGAAGCGGCCGAGAGCTTTGCAGCATTGAAAGAGGCCATGATGTCGGCACTGGTTCTGAAACTTCCGGATTTCTCGAAAATATTTGTGGTTGAGACGGACGCCTCGGGATTTGGTATTGGGGCGGTGCTGTTGCAGGACAACCATCCTCTGGCATTCTTCAGTAAAAATCTGGGGCCGCGACGTCGGGTTACGTCCACCTATCACAAGGAGTTGTACGCTATTGTGGAGGCCGTCCAAAAGTGGAGACAGTATCTGTTGGGACGTGAGTTTATTATTCGCACTGATCAGAAGAGCTTAAAAGAATTACTTCAGCAGGTTATCCAGACTCCCGATCAACAATTGTACGCGAGGAAGTTGATGGGGTATAAATTTCGGATCGAGTATAAACCGGGCGCGTCGAATAAGGTGGCAGATGCTCTTTCTCGTTATGAGGAGGAGACCGTGGAAGCCGCGGGCAATGCTTTGCTTTTCTTGGAGGTGACTCAACCCATTCACGACATTATGGAGTTGCTTAGGGTGGATGTTCCGACCCTACCGGAGTTCAAGGAGCTGCGTGATGCGTTGGAGGCGGGCTCGGCCCCCCGTGGTTACCGGCTGCATGATGGACTTCTTTATCGAGACCATCGGATAGTGGTTTCATCTTCATCGGAGGCAAAGACGGCAATATTGTATGAGCACCACTCCACACCGTCGGCCGGGCATCCCGGAGTGGAGAGAACTTTCCGTCGCCTTGCTTCTTCATTCTATTGGCCGAACATGCGACGTGATGTGAAACAATTCGTAGCAGCTTGTTTCGAATGCCAAACTACAAAGTACTCCACCCAAAAGCCGGGGGGGCTTCTGCAGCCGCTACCAATTCCTTATCAAGTGTGGGAGCACGTATCTATGGACTTCATTACCAGCCTACCGCAGTCTCGAGGTTATACGGCAATCATGGTGGTGGTAGACCGCCTTTCGAAGTATGCCCACTTCGCACCTCTCCCGACACGTTTTGATGCTTGGAGAGTAGCTACTGCGTTTGTGGACACGGTGGTGAAGCATCGTGGCTTCCCGGCATCGATAGTCTCGGATCGTGATTCCGTTTTCCTTAACGAGGTATGGGAAAATTTGTTAAAGCTTAGTGGGACGAAGCTTCACTTTACCACGGCATATCATCCAGAGTCCGATGGCCAGACGGAGGTGAAGAATCGGGGGCTCGAGCAGTACTTGCGAGCGTTTGTGGCCGATCAGCCGGCTAAGTGGTCGAATTTTTTGCCGTGGGCGGAGCTCGCACTTAATTTCTTCCACCATGAGGGATTGGGCACTTCGCCCTTCCATGCATTATACGGGAGGGAACCACCACCGCTTGTGGCGCCGCGGCCCTCGGCGACGTGTCCTCCGGCGGTAGCGGAGGTGATTCGGGGTCGTGGGGAGTTGATTGTGTGGCTCCGTCGGAATCTTGAGCGTGCGCAGCAACGCATGAGGGATACGGCTAACAAGCATCGCCGTGAAGTGACTTTTAGCGTGGGAGATCGTGTATTGTTGAAGCTCCAATTATATCGGCAGCATTCGGTTGCTAGGCCCTTGTCGGTGAAGTTGGCTAGGAGGTTTTACGGGCCGTTTGAAGCAGTGGAGCGGATCGGGGAGGTGGCCTATCGGCTGCGTTTGCCCGAGGAGAGTCGGATTCATGACGTTTTCCACGTCAATTTATTGCGGCCCTACGTGGACGGGATGGCGGTGCAGCCGGCGAAATTTCCGACCTCCTTTGCTCGGGGTAAGGCCGTGGCGCGGCCTGCGAGGGTGTTGGACCGCAGAAGCATGCAGCTGGAAGGCGAGTTGGTGGACGAATGTTTGCTGCAGTGGGACGATGACGGGGGTGCGGTTCCTTCTTGGGAGCCGTTGGAGGTGGTGCGTCGTTGCTTCCCGACGCTACTCCTTGAGGACAAGGAGGTTGTTAAGGATGGGGGAGTTGATACGGGTCGTGATGGTGAGGAGACCGACGTGAGTGAGGAGGAGTTGGACGACGGGCCTCTCGAGTTTGATACGAACGAAGAAGTGGGCGAAGAGGCTGTCCACGACGATGGAGGAAGGCCAAGGCGGGAACGAAGGGAACCCGCGAGGTTTCGGGATTTTATTTAATAGTCGGGCTTGGCCCATTTCTTTTGTAATTATCGAGTCGGGCTTATTAATGCTCCTTTTCGGGTTTTCTTATTGGTTCTTTCCCGGATCGTAAGTGTCGAACCAATCAGGGTCCTAGTTATATATAGTGGATTTAGGGTTTGTATGAGGCATGAATGAAGAAGAACCCTAATTTTCCTTTTCACGTTGTTTCTTTTCTCTCGCAATTTCACGACGTGATCGACGGGGAAAGCCCGCGACTGTCGAATTTATCCTCTTTTTTGAGTGCTCTGCCGTGATCCATAGCGATAAGGGAAGCGAGCCCTTATCAGTATGACGATCGATTACTCCCGTTGTTGATTCATTGTCATGACCTAACAACGAACGAGATATTCGTCGTCTGTTACATGAATGTTGACGCTCATTTTAAAGATAATATATTAATTCATCGGCATTCTGTCGAGAGTCGTCAATAAAGGTGGAGTTTTGCTATTTTAAAGGTGAATGATTTACAAATTTTGATTTGCCTATTTTACCCTTATCATTAGAATAAATCTTTAAAATATTAATATCATCATTAATTAATATATTTATATACATATATATTAATATTTATATTAAATTAATTACATTAAAAATAAAACAATATATGCACATCTACATTATACGTGCATCGCACGTAATCTTAGCTAGTTCTATCAAATTCGACATTACGCATGCATCTAAGATGTAGGCTCAATCAACTTAAAATATACTCCCTCCGTCCCATTGAAGATGTCCCATTTGGTTTGGGCACAATAACCAATATTTTGCTTGTTAAGTATGTGCACTCTTATAAGATGTGTAATTAGCATAACCAATTATTTTTTGCAATACTTTTTTTTTTTTTCATATTCCATAATAATTAACATTTACTTAAATTAGGATTTCCATTTACGTAATTAATTAATTGAGCTCCTAATCTATATTTGGTTTGGACTAACTATCTCTATATAAGGAAATGGGACATCCCAAAATAGCAAATGACACATCTTCAATGGGACATAGGAAGTGTGTAATTAATTGATAGAGGATGGGGCGATTTCCTCTATCAAGACGAACGAAAAGAAAGGAAAATACAACGGCAGACGCGAGAACTTTGCTCGTCGTTCACGCCACAGATTACGATGCAGAAAAGAAAGATAAAAGACGGCAAATAAAATAGGGTTTTGTAATATATTTCTGGTTAATGAAAATAAGATACAATTCTCCTATTTATACTAAATACCTAGGGTTGATTCGACCTACGATTCGGGAAAGAATCAACAAGAAAACCCGAAAAGAACGACCCAAATAATTAAAACGGGCTAAGCCCAACGACAATTGCAATTAATTAAAATAACAAAAAGAACGTATCAACTCCCCCACCCTTGAAAATCACCTTGTCCTCAAGGTGGCGATCTTTATATACTTCCGCAAGATCGTAGATGCCAAAAATAACCAAGCGTCGAGAAACTTCAAGAAATACCTCTTCCCACCAATGGCCAAACATGTCCCCTTTGCAAAGAAGGACCACGGGTGAAGTTTCTTCTTTTCCATTCGAAGACGAGTCGTCGGGTTCAGCAGCTACTGGGATCATGGCAAGCTCTAGGCCCTTCGGCGATCCTGCAATTGTCTTCATCTTCTCCATATTTGAATAAGACTTTTGGGATCTCATAATGGAGTTGATGTCCAATTAGGATGGCATCAAGTTCCGAGGTTTCCACCAATCTTGCATGAATAAATATTGGAGCGAGACTCTCTTCCTTCATCGATGGATTCAACTCATCACCTCCCACATTGGGCTCCGTTTGCAACTCCGAGAGCTGCTGCTCGTAGCCTGCATCGGCATCAAATACCTCCAACTTCGGATCCGCCATTTGTGTCGATCCCTCCTCACCAATCGCTTCAAGTGGTGGAGCCGCTGCAATTTCATCCGTTCTAGCGTCCACTCGAGTCTTGGAATCAATAACATTAGTCTCCAACGTGGCATCAACATCTGGCACATGGGTATAACTCGGTGGCGGCGGGTAAGAATGTTGCTGCTGCGGTGGCTCTGCAACAGAGTAGTACTGCGCTGGTGGCGGAGGCTGGTACCGCACCTGTGACTCGTAATTGTTGTAACGATCTCTCTCGGAAGTGTTGTAGGACCGCGCCTGCGGCTCGTTGTTATAGTAGTCGTTGTAATTGTTGGAGTACGTGGAGTACCCGCCTCCTCCTCCGTAGCTCTCCGAATACGTTGGCGGAACCCAATAGTCCCAATCGGAATGGTTACTGCAACTTTCCGGAGCAATTCGAGGCCTTGGGAGATCCCACGAAGTGAGAGGCCTACCCAATATTGGATCGAATTCATACGAAGATGAAGGTCCCTGCGTCGATGAAGGTCCCCGCGATGCCGATTGCTCCCACGACGATCGGTGGCCGATGAAGTCTCCTGCTCTACTTCTTGGCGGCTCCCATGAAGGGTACTGATGTGGGCCCGTGGTGTGGAAGCCCATTCCATTGGTATACTCATGCAAATTTTGAAGGAAGGGGTCTGACTGCGGCCATGAAGAAATAGATGACATCGTCGGCGGCCACGGTGGTATCGAAACCCCCACTGAGTGTGTCGCTAGACCCTCCGAAGTCCATGAAGGCGCCTGCCACTCCGACGACATCCCATATGGTGGATTAGGGTCAGGCCGAGGCGGCCGGGATGCCGATGGGCGCAAATCGGTGGCGTCCAGTTTCGCCTCAAGGCGCTGCAGTACCGAAACCAGTGTATCCATCGGTTGGGAGGATATGGAGGATCCAGGTCTCTTCGGCAAAAGTGATCTGCCGAAAGATTAAACTACTAACAATTTGGTGTCCTTTCTCCTCCAACCAATTGGGATAAGATCAACAATTAATTCCAATTAACTCCAATGAAATACGCGGCCAATCAAGCTAATCACCACAAGCTATACAAATCGCATAATTCCAACCACAAATTGATGCAAAATAGGACTACGAACCAAGCACGAACACACCTGTGAAATTGATGTTTTGCCCCCTCAAAGAGACTCCCTTTCGAAAGCTCTCAATGAAAGCACCAATTGATAGAGGATAGGGCGATTTCCTCTATCAAGACGAACAAAAAGAAAGGAAAATACAACGGCAGACGCAAGAACTTTGCTCGTCGTTCACGCCACAGATTACGATGCAGAAAAGAAAGATAAAAGACGGCAAATAAAATAGGGTTTTGTAATATATTTCTGGTTAATGAAAATAAGATACAATTCTCCTATTTATACTAAATACCTAGGGTTGATTCTACCTACGATTCGGGAAAAAATCAACAAGAAAACCCGAAAAGAACGACCCAAATAATTAAAACGGGCTAAGCCCAACGACAATTGCAATTAATTAAAATAACAAAAAGAACGTATCATTAATCAAGATCGACATCACAAGCAATGATGCAAATGCTGTTTATGTAAATATTTTGAGATTCTCGTAATCAAAATAGTTAAATTAAGTGAACGCGACAAACAGCTTGGATCTAATAATCTTTTCAAATTTATCGTGTAACGTGCATGTCTGGAAATACTCACATGCAACTCTCGGTTTTGATAAACCATAGTACTCCCTCCGTCCCTAATGAGTGTCTTAAAGGAGTAAAAATTTTGTCCCTAAATAAGTGTCCTATCACATTTTTCAATGTAAAAATTTTGCTAAACTACCAATTTTACCCCTGCTATTATTACATTTTTTTACTTTTTCAATTTTCTATGTAATGATTAGGGGTTAATATGGTAAAATTATACACTTTCTTGGTTATTACATTTTAAAGGCTCGTGACACTTATTAGGGGACGGAGGGAGTATAGAGTATATATTCGTACTAGACCCGATTAGAAAAACAACCACCAATAATCGTTTGGACTCGTGGTAAAAGCCAGGATTCCCACGTTTCGATGAGATCCCATATGGGATCTCATTTAACGTGTATCAATAGTATAACAAACACTCCGGATGAGATCCTCTGTCCCCAAATTGGTATACCAATGGTGTATCCGATACAAAATTAGGAAGGTTTGACATACACTAGTAATCAAACTCAAAATGACAACTAAGAGAGAGAATTCAAACCTTTCTAATTTTATATCGGGTACACCATTGGTACACCAATTTGGGGACAGAGGATCCCATCCGCAAACACTCCCTCCCTCATTTAAAAGATGATATGTTTTCCTTTTTAGTACACGCTTCCATAAAGGTGATATTTTTTGCACATGCACTCGCATTTTCTTAAATTTCATATCAAATAAGTAACGTCTCATCTTAATTATAAAGGATACGATGGAGAGAATACTCATGTTGTCCCATTTTACTTTAGCAATATTTATTTTTGGGAAAGAATTAGTATTTTTAATTGAAATTAATAAATATATTGAGGTTGCTGCATATTCACTCATCACTCGTCTACACGCTCCTCTAAAGAACTTGAAGTTAAACTCTTAGCCCAACCAAGGTCTAATTTAGAGTTACTCTTGAGAGATCTACCCACACTCGTAAAGGGAAAAAGAATTCAAAAAAGACACGGAGACATAACATGTTATATGTTTCACATGCGGTCTGTCTCAGACGTACAAAGACACAAGATAACTCTAGGCACTACACTGTGCGATTATACCAATATCAGCCCTCTTCCCTCTTGTTTTTGAACATGTACGAATCCTCTTATATACCCTCCACGTCCTAGATCTTCTCTTGCAGCTCAAGTAAGATAGTCTCCTTACTTCAATACAATTATAACTTGGAAGGCATGTAGATCTCCTCTTTGTATATGGTAATCACTAATCAATATCTCTGCACAATTACACGATTTTTCGGCAAAATTATAAATGACGTGGATCCTACGTGACTACTTCTCAAAATTAGTCTATTGAGGTATAAATAAAATGACGTCGTTTCCAGAGTATACAACGTCCTTCAGTCCCAATGATTTAATCGGCGTCGTTTTCCAGCTAGGGTTATATATGAATTACATAAACAAATTTATAGCGAAAAAATCAATTCGAGTAAGAAAGAAACATGTACTTTCGAACTGTGTAAGAATCGACAATTAGGGTTCTTCAGTATCTAGGATGTATGCAAATACGCCCTCAACCCGCAACTGCAAACTCGATATTTAAGAGGCACCGGATCACTCGACATTGCAGACGAAGACATTACTTTTCATACTTTAGCGTGGTTCGCCTTCTCCTTTTTGTACAAAATTATTCGCCTTGTAGGAACCCTAAAAGTATTTTCCCTTCTGTAATGATTTGGGGTTTTTGTTGTGTGAGAAAAACGACGTCGTTTTATTTGCCGAAGTTTCTTAGGGCGGATACACTATCAGTAGCTAGCCACGTAGGATCCATATCAGCACTCATTTGGGGATAATTAAAAATCATAGAAAAATTGGATAAAGCAAAGTTCATGTATTTACAAGACATTTCGCAAGTTTATGAAAAAAAATTGAAGTTTCTTGTAAATTTTGCATATTTTGGCGACATTAACCCTATAATATACTATCTACATAATTAACAATATAATCGTGAAATATTCGCACTCACAAGACCTTTGTCGGAACCTAAATATACTGGTGGATGCGACATGAGTGGTTGGTGCCAATAATTTAACATAATTTTACAATTATTTTTGGGTTTTAATTATTTATTTACATTTTATAATTATTTTTAACATTTAATTTCTATTTTATTTGTAAATATATAAGGCTGATAAATGGTACATAATTTTTTAACCATGAATTTTAATTATATTAATTTATTATACTATGACATGTTTTATCTTTATAAAAAATCATTATAAAATTAATAAAAATTAATATTTGGTACACACATAGTTAAAACACTGAAATCGAGACAGAGGATCATGATCCGTAATTTAAGTATCTCAATCTTCTTTGACCCTAAATACTTACTCCTATGTTCCTATAAACTTAAACTTTGATCATTTCATTATTTTATACCTTACATATATATAATAAGCGTCTCAAATTCATTGCGACAAAGGGAAGGGAGTATTCTATTATCTTTATCATAATAATACAAATTATTAAAATACAATTAATTATGATTAACAATTACTATAATAAGAATTAGAAAAGTAGTGTATATTAAGAAATCCTATATTCAGATCTTTAAAACCCAAAACAACCTTTTTGCAAAATATATATTAAATTTCTGTGGATTAGTACATATGATTTTGACAAGCATGATTGAATTAGTGAAACTATGTTTGAGCATGACACTATTTGGCTTGGCTTGTGATATGACCATATATCATTAGTTCGTTATTTTAATTATTTAGTTTAATTGTTTAATTGATTCTTATTACTACCTTTGTCCCTTGTCATTGTCATATTTGCTATTTTTTATGTCCCACTTATTATTCTCATTTCCTAAAATAATAAAATACTTCATTTTTCTTAGAATTATTTACAGTCGAATATCACGTTCATTTTTTCTTGATTCATGTACCGAACTAAATCAGATTAATAAAGAGGGACGGGTGGTGTATTTACTAAGTGTGATTAGGTGGCCACGAGTGGATTTTTTTTGGTCAATGATGTGGTGAGGTCAAAAAATGAGAACGGTAAGTAGAATATATGTCCAAAAACAAAAGTAAAATGCTCTTCCAGCGGCTCAGCAAATTTCCATCCAAATGTATGGGGAGACTATTTCCTTCACTACGCTGCCCCACTGCCAGACCACCGGGTAAGTGTTGCGTCTCGTTTCTCGAGGTTAGCCAAAGGCTCTTATACTATAAATGAGTTACGTTCATTTAACAGTTCGAACTTGTAAAGAGAGTGAAATATATATTCGTTTATATTATATACTATATATATATATACCCTAATATAATTATCAATTTTACCACTTAAATTAAATTAACTGGTGTTGTTGGTGATCCATCAGCATGTGGTTGAAGAACTCAAAGAGAAAGTGAAGGAAGAGCTCAAGGAAGCTTTCGGCCACTTGGTTCCACTGCTTAAGTTGATCGACACGATACAGCGACTGGGCGTTGAGTATCACTTCGAAGAGGAGATCGAAGAAGCCTTGCATAACCTCTCTGATCATAAATTCCATGATTACTGCAACGAAAACCACGATATTTATGCAACTGCCCTTGGTTTCCGTCTTCTCAGACAACACGGATATAGAGTTTCTTGCGGTAACGACTTTGAATTTGAATCAATATATCCTCATAAATACTTTAAATCTAATATAATATATCAATCTGTTCATCTAGCTACGTACGAGATCCGCTGCATTTTAAGTCAATTTTAATAGTTTTTTTCTCGATTAAGCACTAAAAAACTTCAATCAAGGTTATAAACTACTCTTGAAATCATTGAGTAATTAAGTCTTACTCTGATCAGTAATTTCAAGAGCATTTGAACTTATCCGTGAGTATGTCAAGAGTTGTACAAAAATATATACATAAACATACGTAGGTAATCATACATGTTTTAGTCCACTCAGAGTGAAAATTAGGAACCGATCTGTACTATTGACCTTAGTATGATCTTCGTAAGTGATAAGAATTTATCACACGTGACTGCAAGAATCGCCATCGTATATCTAAGCATGATTGTGTATATATATAACTAGGGTTTCACACTAGCATCTTCACACTGTACATGTGTGTATGCAGAAATCTTTAACAAATTTAAGGCCAGTGGTGACTGGAGAGCCGACGAAGATCCAGGATTGCTAGAGTATTTCGAAGCCACCTACCTTAGAGTCCGTGGCGAAAAGGCGTTGGACGACGCCTTTGCATACACTAGAAGTGAGCTAGACAAAATGTTGCCTTCTCTGACCAATACTAATGCTCCTTTGGCACAACAAGTCCCCCGTGCCTTGCACGAGCACAGCAACCGCAGAGCACTGACGAGGCTCGAAGCTAGGCGGTATATATCCATCTACGAGCAGTATCCCGATCATCACCGGGGTCTACTCAGGCTGGCTAAGTTGGATTTCAACCTGCTTCAGTCCATGCACAAGAAAGAGCTGAGTGAGCTTTATAGGTACGTGTTTTGTACTCCCTCACTCCAATTAGTTTTACTTGAGTTGCTATGACACTTTTTTTACAATAATTTTTCTTCACTTCACTTTTGATACGTTGATTCTAAAAAATCGAATGGCATCCTCTGTCCCGTGTCTCAATGGAGTCCCAAATCCTAAACTCTATTAGTTAAATATTATATTTTAAAAAAATAAAATTTGCATTATATAACAAATTATGATAGACATTTATGGGGGGAAATTAAATTTTCTAATAGTAATATGCCATAATTTTGATTTTTTCAAATGTTTTATATTCAATAAAAGTGAAATTAAATGTTAAAAAATAATTATATACCTTAATTTGGATTAGTGAACCCTAGAAATAATCATAAAATTAAAATAAATCATTAATTAAATAGTTTGAAAAAAAATGTACAAAACTAATAGAAATTGAGATTTCAGACACAGTTGAAATACATAATTTGGAACAGGGGATTCCAAATTAAAGTCTATTTTGCCTGTATCATTAGAATAAAATTTTAAAACATTATATTCTTATTAAAATATTTATTCCGAATATATTTCATATTTTTTCCTTATGGCATTAGAATAAAATTTTAAAGCATTAAGATCAGTATTATCATTTGATATAATTAAGCTAGTTCATCATATAACTTTTCTTCAAAAATATATACGCAAAACATGATCTGATATTGCGCAGTTATTAATAAACTGACTGAAAGATTCAATCAATATTTAATAATTTTGTCCATTCACACATAAGTTTCTATTACATATATTCGCACATAATTTTTTAAGCTACGTAACAATGGATAGAGAATAATAGAGCTTGAATGGAGAGAGCTAGATTAAATAACTTGCTAGTACAAGTGAGACTTTTAAGATTCCTTACAACATGTGACTACAACTATTAATTATTTTATCCATGATAAACAGCTAATCGCAAAATCAAGAGTCAAATTATTCTATTTAACATATGTAACATTGTAACTACGTTCTCAAATCACTACTATGTTTTTTATAGACTTTGACAGCGATCTATAATCTATAATCAATCCGTCTAATACAATATATGTTACTCATTTTCTTACTATGCACATAATCAACTTATTGTTGGTGAATTACGTAAATTTGTGTCTTCTTTACGGTTTTTTTCCCCTTTATTGCTCAATAATCTTAATCCATTAAATTAAACTCTCCTTTCTTTTCCTTGTGTGTGTGCGCGTTGGCCAAGCAGTAGATGATTAAGTTTCGGGATCAAAGATTCCGAGTTCTAATCCTTCGTTTCAAAATTTGTGGGTTATTAAAGCTTTAAGAAAACAAAAATTTAACGTGACTAACATGAGCAGGTGGTGGAAGGGTTTCGGGCTGCCAACGAAATTGACGTTTGCAAGAGACCGACTGGTTGAGACTTACTTCTGGGTATTGGCTGTTTATTTCGAGCCAAAATACGAAGTTTCTAGAAAGATCTCAATCAAGGTGCAGGCCTTAATATCCATAGTGGACGACGCCTTCGACGCCTTTTAATGAACTCGAGCTATTCACACAGGCAATTGAGAGGTTATATATAGCAACATTTTTCTCTCTTTGATGAAAAATTATCATGAAAAAAATGAAAGAAATTAAAGAAAACAATCAGCCTTTAAATATCTGCTTATTTCCCGTCTTTTTTTAACCATTTATGTTATGATGAAGAATTTTACTCGTTAAATTGAAGGGAAATATTTTCCCTCCATATAGGTGGGATGCTATTTTCTTTTCATTATTATAGTGAAAATGAAGGGGACAAAAAAGTAAAATTCTTCATTATACATAAAAGAGGTGATAAAAAGTGGGAAGTAAAGGGGAAAAATTAAAGTGATTGTTTTGGTTTTTCTCTTATTTTCTTGTGATAATTGATTTCCCATCAAAGTGAATGCAACTATAGTATATATAAAATAAATTAAACTAGATGCTATGCATTGCCTTGAATCAATAATTTTGCAGTTGGAGCATTTCAAGTGCAGATCAACTACCGGCTATGTTGCATGGGTGCGGGGATACGGGTGCGGGGGCGATACGATTCGGATACAGGGATACGGATTTTAAAAAAAGTTAGGATACGATTCGGGAAGGATACGTGTATATATTTATATTTTATAATATATATGACACTTATTTATAAAAATAAAAAGTATAAATAGAAAAGTACCATAATTTAAATATTACAACAATTCTATTAATTGTTTAAATTTTAAGCATTGTATATAAAAATAATTTTAAAAAACCCCAAAAAAATTAAATTATTACAAAAATAACCCTAAACGCACCGGATACTCGAGGTGGACGCACCCGATTCGCGTATCCCTTTTTTTTTTTTTTTTTTTTGCTGGATTCGCCACGTGGCGTATCCGATGCGTATCCCACGCAAATCGCACCCGCACCCGTATCCTACGCGTATCCGATACTGCAATATGATATTTTTTGAAGAATCCGTGCATTATAGACTACCGGAGTACATGAAGATAATTTACAAGGGACTCTTGGAACTTGGTGAAGAAAAACAAGAGGAGATGATTCGACAAGGAAAACCCTTCCAAGCTGACTACGCGACAGAAGCGGTATACGCTCCCACTGAACCCACGCACACGTATATATTTCGTAGATATATATAAAAATAAGCTTGGGGTGTGTGAAAATAGCAGTTTCTTAGTTATGATCTACGGCTGATATCAAAGTAAGCACGCATGGTTGCAAACTTGCAATACACGATAAGCATGATGCTCTCGATCGAGTACTATCATGCTAATTTTGTGCTACAACCATGGTTACTTCAACCACGATACATAACTACATTCTTAATTACTAAAATTAACGGTTCAGATCAGTTATCACTTCTCTCATTGTATCAACTCTTCCGCAGATAAAAGTGATGGTTAGGGATTACTTCGTTGAGGTGAAATGGAGGGAAGAAAAGTACAAACCTAGGAGCGAAGAGTACATGCGAGTTGGAACTGCATCTTGCGCCTATACATCTCTAATAATCGTATCATTCCTCGGCATGGGAGATTATGCCACCAAAGATGCCTTCGAATGGGTGCTTTCTCAACCTCAAATAGTCAAATCTACCTTGCTCATAAGCAGGCTAAGTAATGATATGGCAAGCCACGAGGTACGAATTGATCCTTACTCATTTACAACTCCTTTCCGTCCTACTTCGCTTGACTTCATATGACTCCTATGACACGTTCCACTTCAATTGGCAAGCCAATTGAAGTGGCCAATTGAAGTGGGACAGTACTGTCTATGTCTAGTTTTATTTTTCTTCCGGCCGTCCCCCTAAAACATATGCTCATTTCATTTTTCAGCACTATACTCCACCACAACCACTTTATCTTTTTACGCTCAATCATCTCAATTTATTTACTATAATACGACATCACCTAGCATTTTATGAAAACCTTTGTCAAAAACAAATTGGCGTATTTTAGGCTTACAGGGCAAAGAGAGTACGTGCATTTTCCTACATCACTAGGCTATAGTTTGATTTAAACCGTAGTCTGCCCATACATGCAATATAAGTGTTGGAAAAATTGGAGTTATGATGAAGAGGTATAACTTTTGAAAGTTGATCTTGTAGAGGTGCAACTTCTCAAAATGTGTTTTGTGTAGTTCTTCTTCAATTGAAGATTTGAAGAAGCTCCGTTTAGCGGATATTAAGCTAAATTACATATTCGGAAACGACGTTTCGAGTAGATTAATTTAGTGTGTTAATTATCTAAGTTCCAATTTCAAATGAATGAGAAATTAATGCATTAAGTTAAATTAAATTATGAAAATGTGCTTTGAAATATGAAGTGGTGCTTCATATCCAAATGGTGCAATCAATAACCATAGGATCATGTCTTTTTGTGAAAAGGCACGATCCAACCATCTAAATTCATCCGGAGGAAAGGGTGCTACCTTTTCATGAACAGACATCACAACTCTTCATTATTATAAATAGACCTCCTACAATTCATTTTTAAGGAGACAGACACATACAGTTAGAGATTTCATTCTCAAATTCCTTTCTTATTACATAGTCTTGAACTATTGAGTAGTTCGATGGAACGTCGATTCAAAGTGCATCGATTCGAGTTCGTAAACCGTTGTATCTTGGAGACAATTGCTATAGTCCGATTGCACTATATCGGAGCAATATTGTCTTACGGAGATAAAGTCTAACTCTAGAGAATTTATAACAATAAGTTATATATTATATAAGAATTATTGAATTTCTAAGGAAAATAAATAATAATTTTGACAGTTTGAGAAAGAAAGAGAGCACATACCCTCAATAGTAGAGTGCTACATGGAGGAACACAATGTAACAAAAGAAGAGGTTGTGTGTGAATTCAAGAAGCAATTAGATGAAGGATGGAAGGACATCAATGAGGCGTTCCTCAAGCCGACCGAAATTCCGGCGCCTCTACTTTATCGTATTCTCAATTTCGCCCGCGTTATTGAGAATATTTACTACAAGGACCAGGATTGGTACACGAATGTGGGCCCCGAAATGCAGACCTTCATCCGACATCTTTTTATCGATCTCGTTGCCTTATAATGGGATCTCCTCTATTGCATCATATATAATGTTTCATCTTTTATATTGAAATGTTTCTAGCTAGTTAAAGCCTTTTATTACCAAAATTAATAGTATAATGTGCCAATCTTCGTGTGACATAGTTGTATTTTGATGGGATACGGGGCCAGCTCCCGAGCCCGACGTGAGGCCCAACCAAGATCGGGCCCGCTACCTAACGCCAGGCCCATGAGCTCGGCCCACCAGTTCAGCCCACACGGCATGCCCTAATCCAGTTGGCGTAGAAGATGAGATCAATACGTACAAGGAAGTCGTGATCTATGGGGTAACATCTCCCCAATTATAGGAATGGGGCTGATATATATGGAGGGATTCCATATCTCGGCTCTATATATATACCGATGTAATAGTGATGTAGCATTCATTGATTCCCTTGTACTCATACACAAAACCCTAATATAATCATACACTTTACCCCTCCCGTGGACGTAGATCTGCAATGCAGATCGAACCACGTAAATCCATTGTCTTTGTTCTTTGTTTGCTTTCCTGCTAATCACACACAAAATCCATACTCGATCATATTTCATATCGATAGTGGAAAATAATTTATATTTTTTTGCTCCAACGGAAAGGAGAAAATAAATTAAATCTCATGGAATTCTACTCTCTCTCTCTCTCTCTCTCTCTCTCTATATATATATATATATATATATATATATATATATCCCCGTTTATCTTCATTTAACACATTTTTTTGACATGTTAATGATAAAATGTGAGAATAAAGGGGATATAAAGGAATAAATGAGACTTATGTGTCAATGAAAGTGACTGATTGGTGTTTAGTTGTTAGGTTTTTCGTTGTGTTTTCGTGTTCGTTTTCATTGTGTTTTTGTGTCTTTTAGTGTGTCTTTTGGCTATGATTGTTTGTTTGGAGCTTTGGTTATTGTAGGAGCAAAAGGTGAGAAATTGGAAGAAAACGGGACGAAAAGTGCACGAAGAGAAGGAAGAACCGTGAGGGGTCAGTTTCGAGTTTGGCCGCTCGGCCAAGTCCAGCTGCGCATCTGGACGAGCGGCCAGAGTGCATGTGTTCGAGAGATGGCCAGTACCTGATCTGGCCGATCGGCCAGATTCCCTTAGGGATCTGGACGATCGGCCAAGTGCCTATGCTCGAGCTCAACAGTACCTGATCCGGCCGACCGGCCAGAATTCCTTCAGCATTTGGCCGATTAGCCAGAAATCCGCGTCCAGCTGTTGTTTCCTTATTTAATTAGGCTTTCTTCCTAATATATATACTAGTACTTTGGGACGAATTTGTATCATCTTTTATCATATTTTAGCTTTAGTTTCCAGCACTTAAACACTTTTATTAGCTTTCTATTGTTCGGATCCGAATTCTTCGTAGTTGCAATTTAATTCAAGACGCTTTATTTAATTCAAGTTCTTCGATCTTCGTCTCAATTCTCGTAAGTTCTTTTATTGCTTTTGTTTACTTGCTTTAATTACTTGCTTTCATTCTAGATTCGTTTTCTTAATTGCTTCGTTTAATTTCCTTAGTTTAATTTCGTTCTTCGATTTTCAAGTTCTAGTTTAGATTCGTTTTCTTTCGATTTCAATTCTCTCGTTTTTCAAAGCTTTCAAAGTTAGATTTATTTTTCCTTTAAATTTCCAGATTCATTATGTCCAAGGTAGTTTATGCTTTCTTCGTTGCTTCTTTTATTGCTTTCTTTTCGATTATTGCCTAGGTAGATTTATCATTTTACTTTAGTTTAATTCTTCGATTTCTTTGCTTGTTCTTAGATTAGTTATTTATTTGCTTTTATTTATTGCTTTGATTTATTTTATTTGCCTAGGATTTAAAACCAAAAACCCAAAAATTATATTTACTTGCTTTCCTAGATTTAGGCTAGATTAGGATTTACTACATAATTAATTGCCCTGTTAAGTTTTCCTTGAGATTCGATACTTAGGTTTTACTTGCTAGTGCTACGATAGATTTCGTCTATTGCGAACACTTTTTAGTGAAACAAATTTTGGCGCCGTTGCCGGGGAAAACTTTAGGCGATTTATTGTGTAGTATTTTTATTTGTTTTATTTTTATTTGTGTTTCTTCGATTTTTTTGTTTCTCCCACTCGGTGCGTTTAACCCTTTTGTTGAGTGTTGTTTATGCATGGTCGCCGAAGTCTTCAAAGGAGTTTAGCGCCATACTTCGACAACATCCATCAAAGGAAAGCGATTTTAGCCGCGAAGGAGAAGGAGGAGATCGATTCTCAAGACTTGTCCTTAGTCTTGTTATTTGCAGAGCCCGAAGCCATGGCAGCTAGAGTCATGGGCGATTTTGCTCGCCCCACATTCACAACCACCACTTCGGCGATTGTCCTGACGGAAGCGGTCAGGAATCATGAGCTTAAACCTCACCACATGGCGTTGCTCCCATCCTACCACGGGCTGCCCAACGAGGATGCATTGACGTTCATTCGAGAGTATTGCACGGTGGTGCAATCTTTTCCACTCTCGGGACTCACGGAGGACAACTTGAAGATGAAGTGCTTCCCGTACACCCTCAAGGATCGAGAAAAGTCATGGTATTTGGCACTCCCGGCCAACTCTCTCACCACTTGGAATGCGGTGTGTGAGAAATTCATGCTCAAGTACTACCCGAACCGCAAGACTCAAGAGGTGCGGTCGAAGATCATGAACTTTTCCCAAGACAACGATGAGCCGTTTCACGAAGCATGGGAGAGGTTCCAAGAGCTACTTCAACAATGTCCCCATCATCAAATGGCATCGGAGTTGCTTTGGCAATATTTCTACGACGCCCTCAATCAAACTTGTCCGTTCATGGTGGATAGTTCGGCCGGAGGCAACATAGCGGCCAAGACAGCTGATGAGATGCAGACTATATTCGAGACACTCGCAGCGAGTTCTCAACAAAAATCAGCTAAGCCAAGGAAAGTGGAGGCGAGTGCAATCTCGATGAGCCCCGATTTGAAGAAGCAAATTGCCGACATGTATAGGGATCTCGAGAACTTGAAGATGAAGCAAAGTGCTCCGGCCCCGAAGGAGGAAGAGAGGAAGCCTGACCAATGTGAGATTTGTGGGGAGCTTGGACACATCAAGGAGGTGTGCCACAACATGGGGGAGTTTCCATACGAAGGAGGAGCCGAGGTGTATGCAGCCCAAGGATACCCTCCTCAAGTGCCTCCACCTCAAGGATATCAAGGGGGATACAATGGACGTTTCCAAAATCCAAGGCCGACACAAGGGCAAGGTAATCCTTCTACCTATCATAATAGGTGTCCTCCACCATATAATAACCCCTATCCTCCTCCACAAAATTCATACTACTCTCAACCACCACCATATTATCCACCTCCACAATATCCTCCCAATCCACAATACCTGTTTCACCAAAAAGTGTTCGCAATAGAACGAAATCCTATCGGAGCACTAGCAAGTAAAACCCAATGTCGAATCTCGAAGGAAAACTTTGCAGGGCAATTAATTATGTAGTAAATCCTAATCTAGCCTAAAACTAAGAAAGCAAGTAAAGAAGATTTTGAGGTTTAGTTTTAAATCCTAGGCAAATAAAATAAATCAAAGCAATAAATAAAAGCAAGTAAATAACTAATCTAGAGAGCAAGAAATAAATCTAAGAATTAAACTAAGAAAACAATTAAACTACCTAGGCAAGAATCGAAAGGAAAGCAACAAAGAAAGCAATAACTAATCTAGACATGATGAATGCAATCTGCAAATTTAAAAGAAAATAAATCTAACTTTGAAAGCTTTGAAAAACTAGAGAATCGAAACTAGAAAAACGAATCTAAACTTTAAACTAGAAATCGAAAGAACGAAATTAAACTAAGGAAATTAAACGAAGCAATTAAGAAAACGAATCTAAAACTAAAGCAAACAATTAAAAGCAAGTAAACGAAAGCAATAAAGAACTTACGAGAATTAAACGAAGACGAAGAACTTGAATTAAATAAAGCGTCTTGAATTAAATTGCAAAAACGAAGAATTCGGATCCGAACAAAACTAAATTAAACTAAAGTATTTGAGTGCTGAAAAACTAAGCTAAAGATGATAAAGGATGATAAAGGATGTCTAGAATTCGTGTACAAGGGATAGTATATATAATAGGTATGAAAACCTAATTATATAAGGAAACAATAGCTGGCCGGAACGTTGGACGGTCGTCCAACGTACGTTGGACGCTCGTCCAACGTCGCACTCGCATTCTTCTTCTTTTCTACTCTGGACGCTCGTCCACCGTACTCTGGACGGTCGTCCAACGCTGGACGATTGCGCGCCTTTCTTGTTTCGGTCGTATCTTCCTCGTCCGAACTCCAAATCGACCTCCGTTTTCGCCTACATGCTCCTATCGAACCCCTCTTTGATATAATGCTTCTTTCTTCTCATTTTCTTCTCATTTCCGTCCTTTTTATCCTACAATACCAAAGACTCCAAAACAACCAAATCATAGCAAAAGACAAACGAAAGAGACACAAAACATAACGAAAACGGACTCGAAAACACTACGAAAATCCTAACATTTAAACACCAATCAAACTCCCCCACACTTAGACCTTTGTTCGTCCCGAACAATAACAAAAACGAAATAAGCAATAGACTCAAGCATTGTGAACTATATAGGCCTCAAAACTTTTCGAAAACAAACTCTCATGATCATGATCAAAACTATGCACACAACCTTAGCATCAATCAACACAATCTACTCAACTAGTTCAAAATACGCTAATCCATCAAAGAACACTCTTCCAACATGTGGAATTTTGTATATGAAAGTGAACACTCAACTCTCTCAAAGAAAAGATGTAAGATAATGCACATCAAGAGGGTTCACTCAACATCAATGCAATGCAACATGTTTACCATAGGCTTGCCTTCAATCTCAACATCTCCACCTAATGTAATACTTACAAATTAGGATCAAAAAGGTCTTTATATAAGCTTGTAATGTAGGGACATTGGTTAAGGTAGGGAAAGTATAGGCTAAGTGACTCAAATAAATCTAAATCATCAACCTCTTTTCAACTCCAACCAAAGTATGGATTTTTACTCCATCTTCTACCATCCAACACACCAAATACAAACTCAAATATGCTAAAATATCAACTATATAAATCAAAGCTAACTATCCCCTTATGCTTATATTCTTATTCTTTCTTTCTTTCTTTTTTTCTTTTTTTTTCCTCTAGAGCTCCACTAATAAATGTTCTTTCTAATGTAGAACAAAGGCTCTATTTTTTTTCTCATCCTTTTTTTTTCTTTTCTTTTTTTTCTAAGCTCATAGGGATAGCTAACTACATAAATCAAGCATCTAAAACTCCTTTCTCCTCCTTCTTCACCACAACCAAATTTTTCTATTCAACTCCTTCCATACAACTAATTCCCAAAAGATACCCATAATCATCCAAACCTCCTATCATCCGGTTTTACAAAGAACGGCTAATAAAGGCTCAAAAGGGGTAAACAAAGGTTTATGAACAAGGTTAGTGTATAGGGATCATGTGGCTAAAGAAAGATGACCTAAGATCATCTCCTAGTTCGTAAATATACTAAGGTCTTGATGGAGAAACAAGGCAAGTTCTAGAAACAACGAAGCATGCATGATCACTCAATCAAAGAATAGGCATAAATATGCACAAATAGCTCAATTCTCACGGGTTCAAACTAACTAGTTCCCGACATCATAGCATACTTCAAATTCATCAAATAAAATGCTCATCCTAACTCTGTTGCAACAAGCAACGTCTTTAACCATTCATCGGTGACTCTCGGTGCAAAGGGGGACTCCTCTTTCTCTTCGGCTTGAAACTCGAAAAGAGGGTTATCTTGGACACTCATCTCCCCCTCAAACATCTTCGAGTTAGACTCTACAAGAAAAGATGATTCACAAATGGTGAGGTTAGAAAGAAAAGAGTGAAGGATCACTTCCTCATTCGATGTGTGTGTTGAGCTTTCCTCGTCCACTTCATCTTCCTCCTCCAAATTCCGTAGAAAATCTTCGATTATGTCCTCTTCTTCATTCGGCGCAAGTGTCGATCTTTCCTTTTCCACCGCATCAACCTCCTCCAAATTTTGTAGAAATTCCTTGATAATATCCTCTTCTTCATCCACACAACTAAAGAATTCGTCATCTTCAATGGACTCTTCTTCGTCAATGAATTCTTCAAGAGATGCTACCCTATCAGAAATCTCACAAACATGTACCTCAACAAGAGGGTTAGCAAGCTTAACAAAAGAGCATGAATGAAGAGAAGAAGTTGGAATAGAAGGTGAATTTCCAAAGATCGAAAATGTTACCGAACCTCCTTCACCGGCCAAGCTCAATGTGCCGGTACCTACATCAATCCGGGCTCGGGTAGTGGCCATAAACGGTCTTCCCAACAAGAGTAGATGACCGGTTGCGCTCTTGGCTCCCTTGCCTTCATGAAGCACGACGAAGTCGGTAACGACTCGAATTCCACCAACGAGGACTGTAACATCTTCCACAACTCTCAATGGACTACTCACAGTGCCGTCTGCTAGCTCAATGCGCATGTCGGTAGATTGAAGGACCCTTGAGTTTATCTTCTCGAAAATAGAATACGGCATTAAATTCACCGCAGCTCCTAGATCCATCAATCCCGAGACGGTCTCTCCACTATCCAAAACAATGCTCAAGTCGAAACCTCCCGGATCTCCTCTCTTAGGAAACGAGTTGATAGGCTTGGGGTCCTTTGTCTCCTTCTTCACGATACTCCGAACAGGTGGAACATACGGGTTGAGCATTTGCTTCTTGTTCTTCACTCTACTCGGGAATGGAATAGGGGGGACGTACGGATCGGGCGTCTTGTGAAGAGGTTTGGCCTCCTTCTCGGCTTCCTTGAACTCCGTGCGTGCGTTCTGGGCGTTGGACGCTCGTCCAGTGCAGGCTGGATGCTCGTCCAAGGGTGGCTTCGCAGTAGGCTCCTCTTCAGCGTTGAACGGTCGTCCAACGTACGTTGGACGCCCGTCCAGCGCGGGCTTCACTGGAGAAGGAGGTGGAGCTCGTCCAGGGGCTGGCGTGAAGGTGGGCGGCCGTCCAACGTTGGACGGTCATCCAGAAACATTGGACGCCCGTCCAAGGTGATGTGCTGTACGGTTTTGGCTCGATTCCCAATGCGAATTCGGGCTCCACCTTTGGCTAGAATGGCTTTGAGTCGACAACAAGCCACAATTGCGTTGTAACACCTTGATTGCATGAGCTTGGTGAGGTGGAACGGGAGGAACATATGGAGGATAATGCACCTCGTTGGCTTGTTGTGGTTGAAGCCCTTGGCTCGGAATCCGCCCCGGTTGTTGCATCAAGTGCATGGATCCAGAAATTTGTCCAATGGCCGTCTCGAGCCTCTTTATGTTAGCATCTAGTGCATGGAGACGATCCTCATCGACGGGAGGCTTTTGTGGAGGTCCTTGAGGACGAGAATTTGGGTAATGAGGTGGTGGTGTAGGAGTAGTTTGAGGGGAGTAATATGGAGGTGGAGGATAGTTTGGATTGGGAGGATATTGTGGAGGTGGATAATATGGCGGAGGTTGAGAGTAGTAGGGATTTGGTGGAGGAGGGTAGGGGTTATTATATGGTGGAGGACGCCTATTTGGATAGGTAGGGGGGTTACCTAGCCCTTGTGTCGGCCTCGAATTTTGGTATCGTCCATTGTATCCCCCTTGGTATCCTTGAGGTGGTACTTGAGGTGGGTATCCTTGAGCGGCGTAGACCTCGGCTCCTCCTTCGTATGGAAACTCCCCCATGTTGTGGCACACCTCCTTGATGTGTCCAAGCTCTCCACAAATCTCGCATTGGTCGGGCTTCCTCTCTTCCTCCTTCGGGGCGGTGCACTTTGCTTAATCTTCAAGTTCTCGAGATCCCTATACATGTCGGCAATTTGCTTCTTCAAATCGGGGCTCATCGAGATTGCACTCGCCTCCACCTTCCTTGGCCTAGCTGATTTTTGTTGAGAACTCACAGCGAGCGTCTCAAATATCGTCTGCAACTCGTCAGCTGTCTTGACCGCTATGTTGCCTCCGGCCGAACTGTCCACCATGAACTGACAAGTCTGGTTGAGGGCGTCGTAGAAATATTGCCACAACAACTCCGGTGCCATTTGATGATGAGGGCACTGTTGAAGTAGCTCTTGGAACCTCTCCCATGCTTCGTGAAATGGCTCATCGTTGTCTTGGGAGAAATTCATAATCTTCGACCGCACCTCTTGAGTCTTGCGGTTGGGATAATACTTGAGCATGAACTTTTCGCATACCGCATTCCATGTGGCGAGAGAGTTGGCCGGGAGCGCCAAATACCACGACTTTGCTCGATCCTTCAAGGTGTACGGGAAGCACTTCATCTTCAGATTGTCCTCCGTGAGTCCCGAAAGTGGGAAAGTCTGAACCACCGTGCAAAACTCTCGGATGAACGTCAAGGCATCTTCGTTGGGCAGCCCGTGGTAGGATGGGAGCAACGCCATGTGGTGAGGTTTAAGCTCATGATTCCTGACCGCTTCCGTCAGGACAATCGCCGAAGTGGTGGCTGTGAATGTGGGGCGAGCAAAATCGCCCATGACTCTAGCTGCCATGGCTTCGGGCTCTGCAAACAACAAGACTAAACCAAAGTCTTGAGGATCGATCTCCTCCTTCTCCTTCGCGGCTAAAATCGCTTTCCTCCGATGAATGTTGTCCAAATAGGGCGCTAAATTCCTATGAAGACTTCGGCGACCATGCATAAACAACACTCAACAAAAGGGTTAAACGCACCGAGTGGAAGAAACAAGAAAATCGAAGAAACGCAAATAAAAATAAAGCAAATAAAAATACTACACAATAAATCGCCTAAAGTTTTCCCCGGCAACGGCGCCAAAATTTGTTTCACCAAAAAGTGTTCGCAATAGAACGAAATCCTATCGTAGCACTAGCAAGTAAAACCCAATGTCGAATCTCGAAGGAAAACTTTGCAGGGCAATTAATTATGTAGTAAATCATAATCTAGCCTAAAACTAAGAAAGCAAGTAAAGAAGATTTTGAGGTTTAGTTTTAAATCCTAGGCAAATAAAATAAATCAAAGCAATAAATAAAAGCAAGTAAATAACTAATCTAGAGAGCAAGAAATAAATCTAAGAATTAAACTAAGAAAACAATTAAACTACCTAGGCAAGAATCGAAAGGAAAGCAACAAAGAAAGCAATAACTAATCTAGACATGATGAATGCAATCTGCAAATTTAAAAGAAAATAAATCTAACTTTGAAAGCTTTGAAAAACTAGAGAATCGAAACTAGAAAAACGAATCTAAACTTTAAACTAGAAATCGAAAGAACGAAATTAAACTAAGGAAATTAAACGAAGCAATTAAGAAAACGAATCTAAAACTAAAGCAAACAATTAAAAGCAAGTAAACGAAAGCAATAAAGAACTTACGAGAATTAAACGAAGACGAAGAACTTGAATTAAATAAAGCGTCTTGAATTAAATTGCAAAAACGAAGAATTCGGATCCGAACAAAACTAAACTAAACTAAACTATTTGAGTGCTGAAAAACTAAGCTAAAGATGATAAAAGACGATAAAGGATGTCTAGAATTCGTGTACAAGGGATAGTATATATAATAGGTATGAAAACCTAATTATATAAGGAAACAATAGCTGGCCGGAACGTTGGACGGTCGTCCAACGTCGCACTTGCATTCTTCTTCTTTTCTACTCTGGACGCTCGTCCACCGTACTCTGGACGGTCGTCCAACGCTGGACGATTGCGCGCCTTTCTTGTTTCGGTCGTATCTTCCTCGTCCGAACTCCAAATCGACCTCCGTTTTCGCCTACATGCTCCTATCGAACCCCTCTTTGATATAATGCTTCTTTCTTCTCATTTTCTTCTCATTTCCGTCCTTTTTATCCTACAATACCAAAGACTCCAAAACAACCAAATCATAGCAAAAGACAAACGAAAGAGACACAAAACATAACGAAAACGGACTCGAAAACACTACGAAAATCCTAACATTTAAACACCAATCAATACCCTCCAAATCCATATTATCCACCACCTCCATACTACCCACCTCAACCTACTCATACACCACCACCACCACACCCTACTTCTCGTCCCCAAGGACCGCCTCAAAAGCCCCCCGTCGATGAGAGTCTTTCTACATTTCTTCATGAAGCTAAGTTGGCTTGAGAGGCTCAAGATGCTACCATTAAGAGGCTCGAGACGGCCATTGGCCAAATTTCTGGTTCCATGCACTTGATGCAACAACCGGGGCGGATTCCGAGCCAAGGGATTCAACCACAACAAGCTCAAGAGGTACAAGCACCGTACCCACCATATGTTCCTCCTTTTCCACCACATCAAGCCCAAGCTGTCTCGGTGTTGTGGAGCGGGAGGCACGTGGATAATGGAGTGACGATGCCACCTCAAGGACGCATGGGAGATAGATGGGGATCGAGCTCTCGATGGAATGGACCGAAAACGCCGACGTTTTCTCCTCGCCAACACGTCCGTCCAGTACCTGATCTGGACGGTCGGCCAGATGTTGGCCGATCGGCCAAAACGCAGGCGTTCGAGCCCCGTCCAGTAGCTGATCTGGCCGGTCGGCCAGAATCTGGCCGCTCGGCCAAACCAATAAGCTCGCGCGACAACTCAGTGCCTAATCTGGACGATCGGCCAAGTCACCTCGACTCTGGCCAATCGGCCAAACCTGGCGAGCAGCACACGGAGTCCGAGGAGCCCGAGAAGGAAGCCCCACCTCTACACAAGACTTCTAATCCTTATGTTCCTCCCATTCCTTATCCAAGTCGTGTGAAGAACAAGAAGCGCGATCAACAATTCATGGATTTATACAAGCTTCTTTCAAAGGTGGACGTGAACTTGCCTCTCCTTGATGTTATTCACAATGTGCCACCGTTCGTGAGGTTCGTAAAGGAGTTGACATCGAGGAAGAAGCCGTTCGATGAGATGGAGACGATTGCGGTGTCGGAGGTGGCGACATCCATTATGCAACACCCTCTTCCACCTAAGCAACGAGATCCAGGTTTTTTCGTTATCACTATCTCTTTAGGTAATGGTAAGGAAGCATGTGGTATGCTAGATTTAGGTGCCGGTATTAATCTTATGCCTTATTCTATCTTTAAGCAATTAGAGTTAGGAGAGCTTAAACCCACTCGCATGAGCCTTCAATTGGCGAATAGGTCTATTAGGTACCCTATAGGTATTATTGAGGATATTCTTGTTCGCGTAGGGGGTTTGATAGTTCCCGTTAATTTCGTGGTTTTAGAGATAGGTGAGGTACAAGAGAATGGTATTGAGCACACACTTTTGCTTGGTCGTCCTTTCATGGCTACTACCAATACCTTGATTGATGTGAAGAGTGGTGTGATTAAGATGTCCGTTTTAGGAGAGGTTCATTTTCTGTGCATAAGAGTCGGCCTATGTCATCGGTCAATTTAATTGATAATTGTTCTTTCATCGATAAGGTTGATGCCTTGGCCGAGTGCTCTTTTGTGCAGGATTTTGACACCGAGGAAGCGTGTTGGGGATCCGGAGATCAAATGGAATGGGAACAAATTGAGAGAGACATCGGGATCAAACACCCGTTTCCCCCTCAAGACCCCGAGCCCGGCTCGAAGATTCCGGAGCCATTGGAGTTGAAAGAGCTCCCTTCGCATTTGAAATATATATTTTTAGAGGGAGGCAATCAAAAACCCATAATCATCTCTTCTTCTTTGTCTCTTGCAGAGGAAGGAGCATTGGTGGGCATACTCAAGGAGAACAAGCTCGCTTTTGGATGGAGCTTGGCGGATATTCGAGGAATTAGCCCGGCCACGTGCATGCATCGCATCAATCTCGAAGAAGGCGCTCGCCCCAAACGAGATGGACAACGGAGGCTCAATCCAATGCTCATGGAGGTCGTGCGCAAGGAGATTTACAAGCTATTGGCGGAGGGCATTATTTATGCCATCGCCCATAGTGAGTGGGTTAGCCCGGTGCACGTCGTTCCAAAGAAGGGTGGAATCACGGTGTCGAAGAACGAGAAGGATGAGTTGGTCGCCTCGCGCCCGGTTACCGGTTGGAGGATGTGCATTGATTATAGGAAGCTCAACGCTTCCACCAAAAAGGACCACTTTCCTCTCCCTTTTATTGATCAAATGCTTGATAAGTTAGCCGGGCATGAATTTTATTGTTTTCTAGATGGCTTGTCAGGTTATTATCAAATTGCGATTGCTCAGGAGGATCAAGCAAAGACGGCCTTCACGAGCCCCTTTGGGACCTATGCTTATAGGAGGATGCCATTTGGTCTCTGCAATGCACCGGGTACGTTCCAAAGATGTATGATGTCGATTTTCTCGGAATTTATTGGAGACTTTGTAGAGATTTTTATGGATGATTTTTCAGTTTTTGGGTCGTCTTTTCATGATTGCTTGATGAAAATTGAGAGAGTTCTTAAGAGATGCATTGAGAGTGGTCTTACTTTGAGTTGGGAAAAGAGTCATTTTATGGTTAAAAGTGGTATTGTTTTAGGCCATGTAGTCTCGAGTAAGGGTATAGAGGTCGACAAAGCGAAAGTGGAGGTGATTGAAAAATTGCCACCACCTAGTGATGTCAAAGGTATTAGGAGTTTCCTTGGTCATGCGGGCTTTTATAGACGATTTATTAAGGATTTTTCTAAGATTAGCCAACCTCTTTGTCGTTTACTTGCTCAAGATGTGCCTTTCCACTTTGATGATTCTTGTATGCATGCTTTTCTCACCTTGAAGGAAAAACTTATCTCTGCCCCCGTTGTTGTTGGTCCCGATTGGTCATTGCCTTTTGAAATTATGTGTGATGCGTCTAATAATGCCGTAGGGGTTGTTTTGTGTCAAAGAGTCGATAAGATGCTTCGTGTGATTTACTATGCTAGTTTAACGCTTAATCCTGCTCAAGTGAATTACACCACCACCGAACAAGAGATGTTTGCTGTTGTTTTCGCCTTAGATAAATTTAGATCTTACATCATAGGGTCTAAGGTGATTATTTATAGTGATCATGGTGCTCTTAAACATCTTTTGACTAAAGCCCAAGTGAAACCTAGGTTGATTAGATGGGTCTTATTATTGCAAGAATTTGATATTGAAATTCGTGATAGGAAAGGTAGTGACAATCTTGTGGCCGACCATCTCTCTCGTCTCGATTCACCTCCTCCCTATGCTTCTCTTGATGATATTTGTGATTCTTTTCCCTTTGAGAATGTTAATGAAGTGAATGCTACTCCTTGGTTTGCCGATATTGCTAATTACTTGGCCGATAAGGACACTAAACCCGTCCTTAACGCTCAAGAAGAGAAAAGGTTTCTTCGTTTGTGTAGGCAATACTATTGGGAGGATCCCCACTTATTCAAGCTTGGGAAGGACGAGGTGATTCGAAGATGCGTTCCCGACCACGAGCAAGCCGAGGTGTTGTGACATTGTCACGAGGAACCGAGTGGAGGCCATTTTGGTGGGCAAAAGACTGCACATAAGGTACTTCAAAGTGGGCTTTATTGGCCCACTCTTTTTAAGGATGCCCAAGCCTTCTACTTTTCTTGTGATCGTTGTCAACGTGTTGGCTCGATTAGTCGACGCAATGAGATGCCCTTGAATCCTATCTTGGTGGTCGAGGTATTTGATGTATGGGGAATTGATTTTATGGGTCCCTTTCCCAAGTCTCATGGATTCGAGTATATTTTGCTAGATGTCGATTACGTGTCTAAGTGGGTAGAAGCCATACCCACGAAGACATGTGACTCTCACGTTGTCTTGAAGTTTGTGCAGCAAAATATTTTGTGTAGGTTTGGTTTCCCTCGTGTGATCATTAGTGATGGGGGGAAAGCACTTTTGCAACAAATTGTTCGCCAAGCTCATGAAGAAGAACGCCATCACTCACAAGGTGGCGACTCCTTATCATCCACAAACCTCGGGACAAGCGGAGATGAGCAATCGACAAATCAAAGGGATCCTCGAGAAGACGGTGAAACCATCAAGGAAGGATTGGGCCGACAAATTGAATGACGCTCTTTGGGCATATCGCAAGGCTTACAAAGGCGTGCTTGGGATGAGTCCCTATAGGCTCGTCTATGGTAAGTCGTGTCACTTGCCCGTTGAGATAGAGTTCAAGGCATATTGGGCCCTCAAGCGCATCAACTTCAACCTCGACGATGTCCATGATCGGAGGATTTTGCAAATGGAGGAGCTCGACGAGCTAAGGAACGAAGCCTACGATAATGCCAAGATCTACAAGGACAAGGTAAAACGTCTACATGATAGACGCATAGCCTACAAGGAGTTCAAACCCGGAATGAAGGTACTCCTCTTTCACTCTCGTCTGCGATTATTTCCGGGTAAGCTTAAGTCTAGGTGGGGAGGTCCATACACGGTGGTACAAGTCTTCCCTCATGGTGCGGTAGAGATCAAGAAAGAGGATTCGGGATACATCTTCTCGGTCAACGGGCAACGATTGAAGCCGTACATCGAAGGAACGACATTTCCTCACACGGTGGAGACGATTCTCATCTCCGACCCCCCACTCTCCTCTTGAGTATTTGGTACGTCAAGCTAATGACAATAAACGAGCGCTTGGTGGGAGGCAACCCACGTAAAAAAATATTAAAAAAAAATTAGATTTTTATTTTTCGTAGTATTTCTTATTAATATTTGATTTTTCGTGTTAGTTAGTGTGTTTTTACAGAAATAGGCGTCGGACACCCAGTGGCTGATCTGGCCGATCGGCCAGATTTCCTTAGGGATTCTAGACGATCGGCCAAAACTGTGCAAACGTTTCTGGCCAGTAGCTGATCTGGACGATCGGCCAAACATATGGGGGCCCACTTCAATTCTTGTCAAATTCGAATTTGGACAAGGGTTGTATTTATCTAACCTACCCCACCTCCCTTCTCTTATCTCTCTACTCTCTTATTCTCCCACAGCATCAGCCACCGCCTCAGCCGCCGTCAGTCCCGCCGCCGTCCGCTGCCAACGCCGCCGTGAGCCACCACACCATCGCCATCAGCCCCGCCGCCGTCAGCCACCGCCTCAACCGCCGCCGTCAGCACCAACACCAACGTCGTCCGAACCACCGCCGTCAGCCGTAGTAGCCTTCCCCCGTCGCAGCCGTCACTCAGCACTAGCCTTCGCCCTCGCACCAACGCGCTCGGCCAACACTCCGCGATCGGCCAGAAACATTCTGGACGACCGGCCAGAATTCAAGGAAAATCTGGCCGATCGGCCAACTTGGAGGCTGCTCAGTTTTTCACCTTCGACGTTCGTGTCTCGTTTTGCGTGCCATCCTTCGTCAACCTCCTCTCACCATCACCATGAATCGTACTCCCTTTGTTGTGAGTCTCGATCGCCACACACCGGGCCTCAATGAACAAGAGTATGGGCGTCGCCAACGTGTTCCTTTTGAGACCGATAGGTACGCTACTACAAATCTTTACCTTCGTTTGAATGGTCTGGATATACGTCCTCCTTAGGCATTATAATATGGATTTTTTGAGGCGTTTGTCTATTTTTCCTACTATTCGCGAATATGCCCTTCGTTTAGGATTGATGCAATGTATGTCTAGACAATGGGAGGCGCATGATAGTTTGTGTGTGGAGATGTGTTGTAGCTTTCGATTATCTAGACGTGGTGATGAGCTTGTGATGGAATGTACTTTTCGTGGTGTTTTGTGTGAAATTTCTAAGGAAACGATGAAAACGGTGTTTGGTTTTCGTGCTAATCCTACTATTTCTGATTGTGTGCCTGCGGATTTTAATGTTGATGAGGCTTGGATGGAATTGTCGGGGGTTAATAATTTCAAAACTTCGGGTGTGTCTAGTGCATTTTTACGCGATGATGCTTTGATTATCCTCCATCGCGTTATACCTAACATGGTCTCCGGTAAAAAGGAGGCCAGTAAGGTAACAAGCATGGAGGTTTATTTGTTGTGGTGTGCTAGGTTCAATAGAAAGGTGTGCTTGGCTCCTTTTTATATGGCGCAGCTCTCGAACGTGCAGTCGAAGAGAGGCGCCCATCCCACACTTGGATATGTCGCGACGGCCCTAGCTCGTCATTTTGGAGTGGATATCTCATAGGCTGAAGGGTAGGAGTGTTCGCGGTTTGGTTTGGTGCGGGTTCGCGTTAAAACCAAACCAAACCCGAAAATACGGTTTTTTCATTTTATAGAACCAAACCAAACCATTTCACTATGAAAACCGAACCAAACCAAACCATATTATAACGGTTCGGTACGGTTTGGTTTACGGTTTGCAATCGTAGGGAAATATTAAAAATTCATTAACTAAAATTATAGTATCAATATCGTTCTTTAACATAAAATCGAGATAAAATAAAATAACATTGCACTTATGTTTGATTAAATCTTAGTAATCATCTGATGTATATTCCTTGTATATAAATTACCTTTGTTGATGAAATCAAATTATTTAATATGAGTAGTTCATCGTCTCTCTTCTTGAAATTTAAGATATGTATTCTGTATAAGTATGCGAATCTTTTATAGCAATATTGATTAAATAATTATTAATTATTAATTATTATTATTATTATTAATTATTATGGTTTTACGGTTTACGGTTTGGTTTGGGTATTTCATTTTCAAAAACCAAACCTAAACCAAAAACCATATTTTAAAAAAATTTGAACCCAACCCATATTTTTCAAACCATAAACCAAACCAAACCGCACAAATACGGTTTGATCCGGTTCGATTTACGGTTTAAACCAAACTGTGAACACCCCTACCGAAGGGTTGGTGCAGAGTGTGGAGATGTCTTCCACCGAGTTGATCAATGCTCATTTGATGAGGAGTCCGACCGAGTTTACTCGAGTCGAGGACCGAGCCTCAGTTCGTGCATATCATGCTGACCCGCGTCGTATCCAAAGAGCCGGGCAAGAAGGGGGCGAGGAGGAAGAAGCCGAGCACCAAGAAGAGGAAGAAGCTGAGCAACAAGAAGAGGAAGAAGAAGGAGCCGAGGATGAGGATGAAGGGGACGGAGACGAGGCGGAGCAGCAGCATGTCCCGGACGACAACGAGCTCTTGGTTCACTACTACACTATGAGAGATAGAGTCCGGGCTCGTCAGAATATGGAGGCCGAAGTCCCAACCTATTGGGCCGACTTTAGAGCTGATTTTACACACTTTCAACAAGGTGTGTTTGATCGGTTCGATTCTTTGTCGACCCAAGTGACGGGCTTGGATCGGAGGGTGTCGAACATCGAGGGCCACTTGATGCGGTACACCGACTTCTCCATTGGCTCCACCTCTGCTCCACCAAACCCGAATGATCCCCGCTATTGGACTCCCCATGATCCCCGTTGGCAAGACCCACGGTTCGGAGGTCCTTTCAATTGATCATAGCCTTGTTTTGTGTCTTTTAGTTTTGTTTTGAGTCTTTTCTTTTGATTTCTTTATTTTGTTCGATTTTACGCTTTTGTGTTTTGTGTTGTGTTTGTTTTGTAGGTGCTACTTGGAGTCTCTCGGGATTACAAGTGTTATGGTTGGCTTCTTGCGATAAGTTTCTCCTATCTCTTCTCTATTTTATTTTCTTGCAATGAGAGCATTGCTAGATTTTAAGTGTGGGGGGGAGGCTTGAAACTTTTGGCATGAAGTGTTTGCGTTTGTGTCTTGATCGAGTCTTGTTTGGTTTGATTGAGTCTAGTTGATCGAGTCTTCATGTTCCCTTACTTAGGAATTTGTTTGATTTTGAGCTTATAAGCATGTGACTTAGGATCTATGTGAATGATTCAAAGATGGAATCTTTAGTTGTTGGAATTGATTTGAGCATAAATTAGGTTGGTTTAATCTTGAGTTGTGTTTGATTATGATTCGGTGAATTGTGGGGCATGAATTGATTTGAGTTTGAGGAAAATGATTTATGATTTTTGGTTGAGTGATAAGTCTAGATTATTGCAATTTTGGATTGCTAGTTTACTTTCCCCTTAGGAAAAAAAAAAGAAAGAAAAAAAAAAAAAAAAAAAGAGTTGTGTTTATGTGAATAAAAGAGTTGATAGGATTCTGCTCCTCTTACTTGTAACGTATGAAAATACTAGAGTAATGAGCATGGGAAACCACATGAAAAGGCTTCGAGAGACCCTCGAATGATCACATTTCATGAACTTTGTCCTAGATGATACTCTTGTATATTAGAATAAAAGTGTTCGTAGGCATTCTACCCCTCTTGACAATGGGTACGGGAAACCGCACTAGGAGGCTCGATGTGACCCATCGATGATTAAACCTAGTGAATTTTGTGCCATAAACGTTCACATGTTTAGAAAAAAAAAAAAGAGTTGTTTATTTGTTGAATAAAAAGGGGAAGTAGGCTAGTCGTCTAAAGTTGTGGTGATCAAGATATTGTGAGATGTGTGTTATCATTGCTTTTCCTCTTACTTGGATTGATTTATAAGCCGCATAGTTTGTTGATGATGATTGTTCGTAACTTGGGATTAAAGTGACCTTGTTTGAGTTTGTCGATTCCGGTGATTAAATATTCTATGATTTGAATTGTTTGGATTGAATTTAAGTTGTGTGTTTATATTGCTTGAGGACAAGCAAAGGTCTAAGTGTGGGGGATTTTGATTGGTGTTTAGTTGTTAGGTTTTTCGTTGTGTTTTCGTGTTCGTTTTCATTGTGTTTTTGTGTCTTTTAGTGTGTCTTTTGGCTATGATTGTTTGTTTGGAGCTTTGGTTATTGTAGGAGCAAAAGGTGAGAAATTGGAAGAAAACGGGACGAAAAGTGCACGAAGAGAAGGAAGAACCGTGAGGGGTCAGTTTCGAGTTTGGCCGCTCGGCCAAGTCCAGCTGCGCATCTGGACGAGCGGCCAGAGTGCATGTGTTCGAGAGATGGCCAGTACCTAATCTGGCCGATCGGCCAGATTCCCTTAGGGATCTGGACGATCGGCCAAGTGCCTATGCTCGAGCTCAACAGTACCTGATCCGGCCGACCGGCCAGAATTCCTTCAGCATTTGGCCGATTAGCCAGAAATCCGCGTCCAGCTGTTGTTTCCTTATTTAATTAGGCTTTCTTCCTAATATATATACTAGTACTTTGGGACGAATTTGTATCATCTTTTATCATATTTTAGCTTTAGTTTCCAGCACTTAAACACTTTTATTAGCTTTCTATTGTTCGGATCCGAATTCTTCGTAGTTGCAATTTAATTCAAGACGCTTTATTTAATTCAAGTTCTTCGTTCTTCGTCTCAATTCTCGTAAGTTCTTTTATTGCTTTCGTTTACTTGCTTTCGTTCTAGATTCGTTTTCTTAATTGCTTCGTTTAATTTCCTTAGTTTAATTTCGTTCTTCGATTTTCAAGTTCTAGTTTAGATTCGTTTTCTTTCGATTTCAATTCTCTCGTTTTTCAAAGCTTTCAAAGTTAGATTTATTTTTCCTTTAAATTTCCAGATTTGATTCATTATGTCCAAGGTAGTTTATGCTTTCTTCGTTGCTTCTTTTATTGCTTTCTTTTCGATTATTGCCTAGGTAGATTTATCGTTTTACTTTAGTTTAATTCTTCGATTTCTTTGCTTGTTCTTAGATTAGTTATTTATTTGCTTTTATTTATTGCTTTGATTTATTTTATTTGCCTAGGATTTAAAACCAAAAACCCAAAAATTCTATTTACTTGCTTTCCTAGATTTAGGCTAGATTAGGATTTACTACATAATTAATTGCCCTGTTAAGTTTTCCTTGAGATTCGATACTTAGGTTTTACTTGCTAGTGCTACGATAGATTTCGTCTATTGCGAACACTTTTTAGTGAAACAGTGACCGTTTACATTATTTTATATCTCATATATATTAAAGAAATGTCTCACTTTTGTAAGAACAGAGAGAAGGCTAAATGTCTCATATATCTCTAAAAAAAGTTTTATACTACAAAATAATGTAATTTATCCTTTAAATCGACTTAAAATTAAAGATAACTAAGTAGTAAAGTATAGAGAGATCGATCAAACAAAAAAACTCAACTCTCATAAGAGATAGGAAGTGATCCGAGACGTCAAGATTTGATGATCAACTGTTAAAATTCATTTTAGTTATATATTAGAATATTTAATCCGGTTTACAAGTGTGAAATGACAGTTTTGTATTTTTCATTTTAGTTCTTTTTTAGAACGGACCTACCTTTAAATTTTATATTGTTGAAAATATAAAAGTATTAAATTTGCATATATAGTAATAGAGAAACGCTACTTTACACATCGTGTGCACGTTTAACGTGTCTATCGCTGATGTGGCAGTATTAGGATTTCCATTTTTAAGGGATTGGGGTATAGATATCATTTATGTCAAAGGTGAGTACAAGAGCTTTTCTTTTATTTAATTTGGTATTACATTAAAAAATAAAATAAACCAGAATCACAACTAGAGTTGATAGGGAGTTGCAACGATCAAGAGCTTTTCTTTCCTCGAAGTTGCTAGGCTGGAGGTTTCAATCATGTCCAAATCTCCGGCACCGATACCTACCGGAAGTTCCCAGTTGAAGTTTAGAAGAAGCAGAGCTAATGGGAGAGCAACACTAGCCATTCCAAATGTCATTCCGGGGCACATTCTTTTCCCGCTCCCAAATGGCAAGAACCGGCAATCGTTTCCTGTCATATCCAACGATGGCTCCTTAAGAAATCGTTCGGGTACGAAGCTTTTTGGATCATTCCAATACTTCAGATCTGTATGTATCGCCCATACATTAACCAGAACCCTTGATTTGGGAGGTATCGTGTATCCGTTGATTTGGCACGCCTCCCTCGAGACTCTGGGAATGATGGAGCCCTGGGGGTGCAATCTTAGGGTTTCCATGATCACGAGCTTTAAGTAGTTCAATTTTTGAATATCCTCTTCTTCGATAATTATGTTGGTGTTGTTTTTTGCCGTTGCCATTTGTCTTATTTCGGATTGCACTTTGGCCATCACTTCGGGATTTCGTAGTAGTTCTGTCATTGCCCAATCTATAGTTGACGACGACGTTTCAGTTCCGGCTGCAAACATATCCTACACACCACGGTACAAAGAACACGACATAAGTTGAACGAGACATTGAAAATGTACATATATATTATGCCTAGAAAAGAACACTAAGTAGAAAGAATGCTTACAAATAGTACAGCTTTAATGTTGTCATAACCAATTGGGAACTCCATATCTCCACTTCCCTTAACCCTTAGCAAAACATCAACCAAATCTTCATTACCAAACTCTCCATTCCCCGAATCTCGATTCCTTTCGTGCTCGTCGATGATACTGTCGAGAATTGCATCCATCTTCCGCCGCATCCTCATCAACTTCAGCTTATTCCCCAAGCTCAGTGCATGAGCTATCCATGAAGACGGAAAAATATCGGCAACCGAAGTGCCGGCCCCCATATCAAGGCCTTCCTTCACCAACTTGATCAACGAATCTTTATCTTTGCACACCTTCCCAAACGCAGCTCTACACGTGACGGAGCTCATCATCGAGAAAACCATCTCTGTTAAATTCACCGGCTTCCCGGAAGAGAGACGAACGGATTCAACCATACGGGAAACCTCGTCCTTCCTTATGGAGGCGAAGGATTTCACGCTTCTGGCGCTGAGGAGCTCGAGAATGCAGACCTTCCGCATCTGCCTCCAGTACTCGCCGTACGGGGCGAACGCGATGTTGATGTAATTGTACCAGAATATCTTCACGGCTATGCTTTCTAGCCTCCTGTCCGCGAAAATAGGGTCCTTGTCTTTGAGTACTTGTTTCGCGATTTCGGGGGAGGAGACGACAACGGCGTCGACTTCTCCCAGCTTCACGTGCATTATAGGGCCGTACTGTTTGGCCAATTCTGCGAAACAACGGAAAGGAGGATCGGAGATGAGATGGAGGTTTCCGATTATTGGAAGCTTTTTAGGGCCAGGAGGGAGATTAACCCTAGTTAGGGTTTCGGTTTCGGATTTCTTCCATTTCCTGATGAACAAGAAGAAGATTAGAAGAGGAGGAAGAATCAGAGCAGTAATAGTAGCTTTCGAGTTCCATAGGAGAAGATCGGACACCATTTCTTTTTTTGTACACATTTTCTCTTCTAAATCCACTCCTATTTATAGAAAAAAGAAAATCAAAAGTTGCATGCATGGTTAGAATTAACTTTAATTTTTCTCTACATGCGCCACCCTATACTACTCGAAACTTTCCTAACGTAGTATTTTAAAAGATAAATATATATCTTAGCCACATGTTTATGGCACTTAATTACTATAAATTGTAGATCAACTATAATTTAAGCAATACTAAAAGTTGGTAGCATCATATTTAGGTTCATATTTATATTTAGGGGGTGTTTGGCTAAGTTTATAAACAGTCACTACTTATAAGTAGTTGTTTAGCCGTTTATAAGCACTCTAAAAGTATTTGGCAAAATTAATAAGCTCTTATATATAGAGCTTATAAGTTCCAAAAATAAGCTCCTAGTGCTTATAAGCATTCCAAAAAATAAGCTCCTTCGCCCCAACTTATTTTGTCAAAATTGCACTTTTTCATTATATAACTTTACATTATTTTTATAGTTCTATTAAATACACTTCCATTTGGTTGTACAAAATTATATATTCCAAAAAAAAAGTTTTTTTTTAATTTTTTAATTTTAATTTCATTTGAGCTTATAAGCTCTTGAAACATCTTATAAGCACTTAGAGCTTATAAACTCCTCAAAATAAGCTTAGCCAAACACCCCCTTAATCAGGGCCGTTACAAAAGTAAAAAGGTTCTGAAACATCTAAGGAATGCACCGTATTTAATTACCGATGAGATCTTTTATCCTCATTCATGTGTATCAATCGTGTATTAATTAATTATTTTAATTAGTTATAATAAATATGAAAATGGAAACATTATAACAAAATAAAATAAAATTTTATGACAAAAAATCAGATAATGCACCCTAAATTTAAATTTATCAACCATATTTTATCTAATAATAAAACTAAAATTTAATCTTAAAAATAATTAAAAACCCTAAAATAGATGGATGAACCCTGTAACATAATTGTAAAATTATTACAAATCATAGTATACTAAAATTGTTAAAAGAAATGCATAAAAATAATAAAAATCGATATTCGATACACTACACTATTGATAAATAAAATGAGGATAGGAGATCCATCCGATTCAGTTAAGTGCATGGTTACATTTAAAGTTATTTATTAGAATACGGATATATAGCCGCCATCCTATATACTATCCTATAAAATTAATTAGAACGTAGAAGGAAATATCTCATAATTAATTAAGCATTAAATTAATGGGTGTTTGGCTAAGCTTGTAAACTCGTCAAAATAGCTTATAAGTTGTTTAACTGCCTATAAATTATAATAATATGTAAAAGAAAATCTAAAAAAAAAAAAAAGCCCACTCAACCAAGTTAACTGTAAATTGATCACATTTCTTACTCAAACCCTAAGAAAATTAAACAAGTACTATGCTAAAGAAACTACTAATTAACTACATATCTATGTGCAGAAATCTTCAACAAATTTAAGGACATGGAATCCGGTAATTTCAAAGGGGTTGCAAGCAACGACGAAGCTCCGGGAGTGTTCGAGCTTTTCGAAGCCACTTACCTCAGAGTACACGGCAAACAAGTTTTGGACGACGCTATATATACACTTGAAGCGAGCTAGCAAAAATATTGCCCTCTCTAAACAATACCAAAATTCCTCTGGCACAACAAGTTGACCGTGCTTTGCACGAGCACAGGAGCCGCAGGGGCTTAACGAGGCTCGAGGCAAGGAAATACATAACCGTTTACGACTTACGAGCAGTGTCCCCATCATCACCGGGGCCTGGCTAAGCTGGACTTCAACCTCTCCTGCAGTCCATGGACAAGAAAGAGTTGAGTGGGCTTTATAGGTACCATGCATGCAACAATTAATTAATTAAATTAACCCCTTTTTCTTTAATCAGAAGAAAAGGAAGAATGAATGAGTTATAGTACTAACATTCATGAGAAGGTGGTGAAAGGGATTTGGTTTGTCGACAAAGCTGAGTTATGCGAGGGATCGATTCGTCGAGACATATTCCCGGTTATTGGCGGTTTATTTCGAACCAAAATACGACGTCTCTCTAGAAACATGAATAGATTTGAACCATGCATTGATCTAAAATAATATGATCGTGACAGTAATTGATTTTAGCACAATTATAAATTATCATAAGTGATAGGGATTAATATCAGCCATACCCCCTAAATAACCCAAGTCGATAGATAATATACCTTCCTTAACCTTAGACTACAGTTCTTAAAGAAATTGGTGTATCAAATGTCACAATAGAGATGCAGAACCTTATCTCTATGAAAGGAACAATAAATCCAAGACGAAACTAGCATCAACGACGCCATCAATGTAGATGACTATTACTTTTCTATAATGATCGATATACGCTATTTCGCGTAGCGGCATAATATCAGAGAGATGTTATGCACACCAGACATGCAATATAATCAAGAATCGTATGCCATACAGGAAACTGTGAGGTTCTAACTTCTCCCTTAAGCCGTGTGGGATCTACAAGCATCTGCAATGGCGGAAGGATCTGACCAGATCCTATGAGTGTTTAGCAGAAGCTCAAGGTTCTGCATAACATGCGGTCCGCGTGACTCTACTCACTATAGAGTGAGGACCACCACATCCATGACTAAGGATACTTTGTCTTCATCGGAATTCCCTTTTCTGTCCTTCCTTCGCACGAATGCTCACTTTTTACCCTCTTTACACCTATAAATACTAAGTGAACGCACAATCACAACAACACATCACTCTCGGCGAACAACACGCTCCTTGGCGAAATGTTCCATTCAATTCCATACTCCCTCCTACGAGCTCCTCTGAGCTCAAGCGGTCAAGGCGTTCAAAGCCTTCCTCCGGGAAGCTCTAGTTTTCCTTCACCTCCATCCTCTTTTCTCGACGCCGGGAAGAATCTCCATCTTAAACCCTGTCCTAAGCCTAAGGTAAAACCCTCATTGCCAAAAGGGAATGAGGCTCGACGGAGCTCCGTTCTCCTTGTTTCCCTCCTTTTTCCTGTTCCATCTCTTCAGTATCTGCTTATATGAGTATAAAACTCCATGAATCTTGCTAGTTTATGGCTAGACATGCCTTGTATGCCCTGCTCATAGTTCGACTATTATTTATCAATCACTACGCGAATCATGCTCTGTGAAAAATACTCATCTATGGTTCTATACGCACATGAATCTCTTGCTCTTTACTGCTTTAACGCTTTACCCATAAATGCTCTTTGCAAAACATGATGAATAATACTCTAAATTGTTGTGGATCTCAAACCCGGATCTATCAACTGGCGCTGTCTGTGGGAAGCTCTTGAGTTGAGATGCTGTTTTTTATGCAAAATTCCAACTCATTGGTGTAATACTGTTTACAATTTCCTTTTATTATGTCCTCATGTTGAGAGTATGAGAAAATCTGATGTTATATTGGTTGGGTATGCTCTGTTTGTTGTTTAATCTGCAAAAACCTCAAATGTGCATATCACCGCTTGATATTTGCTAAAGCTTTCCACGGCCGTGAGCCGTTGAATGTGAGGTGATTTTATAATTATGCTCTCTTTGAGGTGGAAATCGTGATAAACCTAGTGATTGAAAGGAAACTTGTGTTTGAGAGACTAATCTCCTCTCCTTAAATGTGAATTATACACTGATATTTGTAAGCACTGTCAATACCCGTGGTATCAAGGGGCCAATCCCCTGTTTATCTTCGAAATTCTAGTTGATTCTGATGATATGCGCATAAACTTGCCTTTTCATTTGCCCTGTTGTGATGATCATTTAGAGTAGCGGCTATCTAATAGAAGAAATATGTATTGAACGCAAGATTTATACTATTCCTGGAGAATTTTAGTATGTATACCATGAATTTGTGACAACTATACCACTTGTAATTCATGAATTCAACGATTGGAAGCAATCTCAAGGCCTCATCTCTCTCATGACATGAATTGTGATGGCTAATCTTTTGTTGTTTTGTCAAAAACTTAAGGTTGTGAGGGATCCAGAGAAAAGACGGATCGCAAGCCACAGCAATTCCAAAATATGTTCGCGTCACCTTGTATACTTGGTGAGCATACAATTCTGCCTGTTATATGCTCAATATGAAACCCATTCATAAGATGCAAAGGTCTGGTGATTACGAAATAAGCATCCCCACTAAAGCTAGGCGAATGCTCCTGAATTGCCATGACCCTAAAACCCATGAAGTAATAAAAACATTAAAGAAAACGGAGAGTCGAAAGATGCTAGGGCTACCCCATCCATGTTGATGAAGGGAGCCCGCACCTGGAAGCAGAACCTCCTTTCAGAAGCCCTGTCTAACAGGCAACTCCCTCGTAAGCCCCGAATAACGGGCAGAGCCTTCTCTCAGAAGCCAAGCCCTGTCTAACAGGCAACTCCCTCGTAAGCCCCGAATAACGGGCAGAACCTTCTCTCAGAAGCCCTGTCTAACAGGCAAAATCCCTCATAGGCCCCGAATAACGGGCAGAACCTCCTCTCAAAAGCCCTGTCTAACATGCAACCCTCTCGTAAACCCCGTATAACGGGCAGAACCCTTTCTCATAAGCCCTGTCTAACAGGCAATACTCCCAAAAGCCCTACTACCTAGTAGGCAATACCCTCGTAAGCCCCATGTAATGGGCAGAACCCTCAAAAGCCTTACACAGTAGGCGACATCATCGTAAGCCCCATATAATGGGCAGAACCTGTCACAAGCCCTATTTAATAGGCAATCCTCCTTAAAAAGCCCTGTTTAACAGGCAACATCATCATAAGCCCCATATAATGGGCAGAACACCTTACAAGCCCTACTTGCTAGGCAACCCTTTCACAAAGCCCTATCTAATAGGCACCTCTTTTGTAAGCCCCATCCAATGGGCAGAATCTTCTACAAAACCCTATTCAATAGATGACTCCTTCTCAAGCCCCTTGCAATGGGCAGAATTCTTCCCAAGCCTTGCTCTAAAGGCGACATCTTTGTATATCGCTCCTGTAAGTTTTACCCATTGCACTCCAGTGGGTAAAATCCCGCTTAGATCTCGCTTTACAAGTGGTACTCTCACAAAATTCTATTCGATAAGCAATACCTTTATAAACCTCCAAGGATGATATTGCCTTCGTAAGCTTAACTTGATAGTCAGCACTTCTGCAAGCTTTATAAAATGGACCAAGTTCTCGTGGGCTTGGTTCAATAAGTAATATGCTTAGGAACCCCGCATAAGGGACACCATTCTCACAATCCCTGGCTAACAGGGAATATCTTAACAAGAAAACCTTCTAAGATAGGTGCTAGCGACAAAAATGGGCTGTACGGCCGAAGCATATCACATTAAGCTTAATAAAATAAGATGCCACACAAACTTTTAATAACCTCTCCTTCTGATCAGATCCCTCCCAGAGGTCTCGTCAGGAAGGTCTCAGGAAGATAAACAACCCAGCAAAATAAATTTTGTAAAGACAAATGTCACTAACATCAGCTCCATGAAGGCGAAAGCCATTCTTGAAGAACCTCATGCTAAGTAGGCCACGCTTGTTAAAACCGCTTTGAATGGTTAACACTCGCAACAGGATCTGCTAAGCCAGCAGTGGGTCGTAACTAAATCTCATATGATTAAGATGCCTCATCTTAAGAGGAAGGAACTGTGTCAAAACCCTTTGTCATAATCGAATTCCTATCTTTAAATCATTACTTACCTTCATCACATGTTGGCAAGGGTCGCCCCCTTTCCAAGAATCCTATAACCAATAAGCTACACTTGTCAAAGCCACTATAAATAATGCTCAAATGCAGAAAGCTTGTTAATAGCTAGTTACATATACTTCAAGTCTCTCTCAAAGAGCATCTGGAATTAATCCTCTACACATACTTAAACCTTTGCAGATCCCTATAAGGATGAATGTTACATCAGATGTCGTCTCCAAGGAAGCCGGTCAAGCCACCGGGAATCCAGAAAACTCTGTGATGGAACACAAAGGAACGGGCACTATGCTGACAGAGGCTAGTGTCAACATGGAGGCTCAGTTTTCTCCAGCTATGCTTCAGCAAATGAAAGCCCTTATCGAAGGAGTAGTAGAAGAGGTTGTTGAAAAAAGACTCCACAGTTTAGGAGCAAATCCTCAGAACACAGATCCCTTGGGTGAGACCCAGGAGGGGGGAGGAAGTAAGAGTACTCCCACAATGCATAAGCAGAAGCCTATGCATCAAGGCGTGACTCAAGAGCTAGTCTCAAGGCTGCCCCCGACAGTGGCCGAAGAGGAAGAGGGATTTTTCACTGACTGGGAATCCCCAGAGGAAGAAGGTCCTGAGGAACTCGAAGGAAATCTCAATGAGAACACTGAAAATGCATGGGCCAAGAAATACGCCCAGCAGCAAGAGCAGATGAAACTCTTAGCAAAAGAAGTCAAAAAACTGAAGGAACAAAATCAGGTCGTGGAAGGGGCCTCAAAAGAAATGGAGAAGAACGATAAAGAGCTCCGCAATTCGAAGGAAGAGAAGAATCCAAAACCTTCTTTAAACAATAGGAATGGAGGAGACAAGTCAGAGCTCTTTCCCTTATATATTGACGAGAACAGTCCGTTTTCAGCGGACATTCAAATGGATCCTATTCCAAGCAGCTTCAAAACAATCTCTTGCGAGTATCAGGGGAAGGGAGACCCTGAAGAACACTTGATGAAGTTCGAAAGCTTATGCCTCCTTCATCAATACTCAGAAGGGGTTAAGTGTAGGGTATTCCTTACAACCCTGTCAGGGACTGCTCAACACTGGTTCAAACAGTTGCCAAAGGCCTCCATACATTCCTTCATGGACTTAAAAGAGGTTTTTCTGCAGCAATTCGTCAGTGCTAAAAGGACTACTCGGAATTCCTTGCATCTGACGACCATAAAACAGGGTGCCAACGAAAGTCTGAGATACTACATGACACGCTTCAATGAGGCCATCCTGGAGATTCCAGGAGTAGAGCCGAAATTAAAGGTGCATGCCTGTGTAGACGGCCTGAAGCCCGGACAATTCTTCGCCTCCCTCATCAAGAAAGAGGCTGCTTCTTTTGAAGAATTACTGACGAGAGTCCAAAAGTACATCCATATGGAAGAAGCTCTGAGCAGCAAGAGGGCTGAATTGGCCTTTCAAAAAGAAAAGAAGCCGGAAGAAAGAAAAAGACCGGCTCCAGATGCTAAGAAAACTGATAGGAATGAAAGGTTTCTAAGATCTTTCACCCCATTAATCAAGCAACCGGTTGATCTGCTCGAAGTGGTCCTGAGGAAACCTGGAGTTCAGATCCCTGCCGGATATAGGCAGCCGCCAAGGAATCCACCTTCTGAAAGATTCTGTAAATTCCACAACGACTTTGGTCACATGACCAACGATTGTAGGAACCTAAGAATTGCCATTGAAAAGCTAATCCAGGAAGGAGAGCTCTTGGAATATGTCAAAAGGGAAACAGAACAAAACAAGAAGCGCAAGGAAGCTCCTGAAAAAACAACTGATGCCAGCCAAGGGCCAGAACCCAAAGGCGTTATTAAAATGATATATGGAGGGTCAACCATGGGAGACTCCAACAGAAGCAGGAAGGCAGCTGCCAGAGAATTGCATATGCATGAAAGGCATGGGGTCTGGAAGGTCGAAGCAGGCCTACCTCCACCAGAAATCTCGTTTGGGCCAGAAGATAACCAGAAAGTAATTCATCCGCATGATGATGCATTAGTCATCACAGTGGAAATAGAAAGGTACCAGGTCCAAATGGTCTTTGTAGACACAGGGGCCGCAGTCAATGTTATATTTGAAAGTTGTTTCAACCAAATGAGCCTCCAAAAGCCATTGAATGGAGTAGCTACGGCACTGCACGGTTTCTCAGGAGACCCGGTGATGTCGCTAGGATCAATTGATTTAATGCTCACTCTGGGTGAAGGGCCTACACGAGTGTCAAAACCAGTCACGGTACGACAGCCATCTTCCTATAACATCATTCTGGGAAGAACTGCATTAAACCCGTTCCAAGCAGTGGTTTCCACCTACTATCTGATGATGAAATTTCCCGTGGGAAATCAAGTAGGGCAAATATCAGGAGATCAAGAGGTCTCGCGAAGGTGTTACGTCCAATCGATTCAAGCAGGAGAGGCCAGGAAAAGGCCGATGGCAGAACCTGCCACCGAAGGACATGAGATGAAACTCGAGGGGAAAAGACTCAAAACCCCAACTCCAGCGAGAGAAGGTCAGAACCTTTCCGCTTCAATGGAGCACTTGTGGATCACTAGCAACAACTCTCCTGAGGAACTGATGATATCCCAGGACCCAGCTAAGCAACTGCTGCAACAGATAAACGAAACTAAAGAGCCTGAAGCTGAAACCACAGGCAGGTGCCACGCCCCAATTGTGAAAGGGCAGTGGGAGGCATTGATAACCCAGGCAAGGACTAAAGTCAAAAGTACAAAGGAAGGGCTGGATCAGGAAGATGTCGAGAAGACAACAGGCAAAGGAAAAGTTATCACCCTCGAAATATGCAGGGGAAATTGAGAATTATTCTCAAAAAGAAAGTATGATGGGCTGTCACCCCCTATTCGTTTTGAAAAACTCTTATTCCATGATTAACTGATGTATGAAACATTGGATCATACCTCTTTATCTTTAATTTAGCTATATTTCGTGTATGTTTAGCCCTCAAATGAGGCGTAATTCCTTTAGACCCTTACACCTCACTTGGGGGGGGAGTAGGGGATACCCATATACCCATATCCCATTAGCTTAAAATGCTATCTTAAAAAGCTTTCATCATCTTAAAGCGCTATTTCACGCCAAGGTATTACTCCGCTATTCTGTTCCGTCACCTTAAGAACAGGGGGAATATCTCTACTTCACCATCTTAAAATAAGAGAGACATCGTTCTAAATTAATAATAGAAATATATTATAAACAAGGCCTAGGAGAAAGCATCTGGCCTTAATCAAAAGTGAGAGTTGTTTATACCACAGTCAGCACGATTACGGGATCATAAAAAGCATCCCACCACAAATACCAAGAGATAGGTTGTTTAATAAATATTTTAGCCAAAGCAACAAAATTAAGGACAGGGACTTCGAGTAAAAGTTAGGTCCTCAGAGATGGACGAACAAGAGATTGAAGCTTCACCCTCGGGAACAGGGGAAATATCAGTCGAAGCCAAGATCCAATTATCTCTGGGAAGGCCTAGGGGAACATTAAAGATATCCTCCGCCCTCGAGCTACCCTCCTTACCGGATAGGTTGCGTACGGAAGAAGTGGTCCCTTGAGAATAAGAAGGACCCGCAATCTCCTTCCTCGATAACTCCTGAAAATACAAACGGAATTGTTAAGTAGATAACGGTAAACCTGCGACGGGCAGGCCAAGCTCTAGCAAAGAGAAAGGGAGGCACGTCATCAAAGACTTTCCTCATAAGCTGCATGGCAGTAGCATCGACGGAAAAGAGAGAGAAAGGGGGAGCATCCCAGGTAGGAAGGCTCTCAAGGGCTTCAATAGGTTGGCGAAGCATTTCAGCAGCTTTCTTCAAGACTGGCATGAACCAAGGTTCTCCAGTAGGAATGAAACAGTTCCTCTTGAGGGCCTCAGGTTTTGTCTCAAACAAATGTATTATAGGTATCAGATTGATTGAGTTAGCCCGTTCTGGGACACCCAGCTGGTTACAACATTCGAAAACAACATCGCCAGCCCAACTGGTGAGAGGATCTATCATTCTGGCCCAGAAATAAGGAGAATTGATAAACGCTTCGGGCAATTGCCTCACCAGAGAGTCTATGAAAGCCTGACCATAGGGGGACATCAAAAAGTTAGATCGGCAAACTTGTATCCCCCTAGAGACGCCTTCATCGGAACCCTGTTTCATTCCTTCTGCGTGAGAAGAAGTCCGGGAACTTTCTAACTCTTGTTCATGAGTAAGACCTAGTCGTTCCATTTGCACAGCAAAGTCTGCTTTCATTTTCAACTCCCATTCTAAGGAAGCCTCTAGGGCTATATCTAATTCCCTTACTCGTCCCGACAACGAAGCAATGCGCAGCTCTAGAGTAGAATTTTATTTCTCTTTAGCGCGACGACGGTCCTGAAGATCGCGAACCTCGACTTGAGCACGGTCCCTACTCTGCTCGACTTCTGATAGAATCTCCAGGAACTGATCAAAAGCCAAAGCCTGAGCGCCGAAAAGGGGTGTCAAAAACTGATTCACTTCTGTAAATGCAAGGGAATGAAAATCACTCGTTTTTCAGAAAAAGAAGCATCAATGCTTACCGCAATCAAAAGGAAGAGAGGAAATAGGATCTTACCGTGGCCAACCAAGGGCAGTTCATGAGAGCAGGGTTCTGAACGAGGTTTCATTACTATCGTCTCTTGTGGGTCTTCTTGGTCCGATTCCAAAACCCTAATGCCCGTAAAAGGTAATGCGGGGACGTCGTCTATAGAGGAAATAGGTTCTGGATCGAGGATTTGGGCATCAACCATTCTTTGTTCTAATTTCGTCTGAATCTTTCGTAGTAAATCTCCCGCATCAGCATTCATGGCTGAGAGTAAATGCAAACAGAACTCAATCTTCTAAGAAATCTTAAGATTTTTATGTAAAAACACTCATCATATTCACCCTTGAACTAGGTTTACAAAAGCCAAAGTTGATATTAACGACCTCCCTAAAAAAAAAAAAAAAAACAGGGGAAGAAAATTCCCTCATAGGTAGAAACTGCACAGGCGCAAAAAAGAGATATACCAAGATAATGAACGCTAAATAAACTACCTGTGAATCAGGAAGGCAAAACAATCGCTGGAAGCGTTGAGAAGAAAAGCACGAAGGCTCTCGCTTTTCCCAGAAGTATGATGCAAGAGCGAAGAAGAAGAGAGTGAGGGAAGTTAAAAAGGCCAAAGGGAGTAGAGCTATGTCCCACTCGTTACCCCACGTCAGCCTACGAAGGAATAGGAAACGTCTCTCCTTATTCTCCTAAAAAGTAACGCGCCTTCTCTCCTAACCAAACATATCTGCTATCATATTCCTCTATACGGAGGAAAGCCTCGGTAAGGCAAAATAAAATAATAATGTCTCTAATAAGTCACTTGCCAGAAGCTGACATATAAACACTTCTGGACCTGGGGGGGAGTAGCTGATAGGGATTAATATCAGCCATACCCCCTAAATAACCCAAGTCGGTAGATAATATACCTTCCTTAACCTTAGACTACAGTTCTTAAAGAAATTGGTGTATCAAATGTCACAATAGAGATGCAGAACCTTATCTCTATGAAAGGAACAATAAATCCGAGACGGAACTAGCATCAACGACGCCATCAATGTAGATGACTATTACTTTTCTATAATGATCGATATACGCTATTTCGCGTAGCGGCATAATATCAGAGAGATGTTATGCACACCAGACATGCAATATAATCAAGAATCGTATGCCATACAGGAAACTGTGAGGTTCTAACTTCTCCCTTAAGCCGTGTGGGATCTGCAAGCATCTGCAATGGCGGAAGGACCTGACCAGATCCTATGAGTGTTTAGCAGAAGCTCAAGGTTCTGCATAACATGCGGTCCGTGTGACTCTACTCACTATAGAGTGAGGACCACCACATCCATGACGAAGGATACTTTGTCTTCATCGGAATTCCCTTTTCTGTCCTTCTTCGCACGAATGCTCACTTTTTACCCTCTTTACACCTATAAATACTAAGTGAACGCACAATCACAACAACACATCACTCTCGGCGAACAACACGCTCCTTGGCGTACTGTTCCATTCAATTCCATACTCCCTCCTACGAGCTCCTCTGAGCTCAAGCGGGCAAGGCGTTCAAAGCCTTCCTCCGGGAAGCTCTAGTTCTCCTTCACCTCCATCCTCTTTTCTCGACGCCGGGAAGAATCTCCATCTTAAACCCTGTCCTAAGCCTAAGGTAAAACCCTCATTGCCAAAAGGGAATGAGGCTCGACGGAGCTCCGTTCTCCTTGTTTCCCTCCTTTTTCCTGTTTCATCTCTTCAGTATCTGCTTATATGAGTATAAAACTCCATGAATCTTGCTAGTTTATGGCTAGACATGCCTTGTATGCCCTGCTCATAGTTCGACTATTATTTATCAATCACTACGCGAATCATGCTCTGTGAAAAATACTCATCTATGGTTCTATACGCACATGAATCTCTTGCTCTTTACTGCTTTAACGCTTTACCCATAAATGCTCTTTGCAAAACATGATGAATAATACTCTAAATTGTTGTGGATCTCAAACCCGGATCTATCAATAAGCATGATTAGGTTTAACGTATGTGAGCCTAAAAATGCAGACCTTCATCTCGCAACTTTTTATCAAGCCCGTTGTCCTATAGTTGGATCCTCTATTGCACAGTTTGCACTATACGTTAATTGTCTATTTCTTTTATGTTCAGAACAATTCTTTTTTATTTACTATAATTGTCACTTTCTTTTATTGCATTTTGATGTTACGTTAATTTCTATTACAAATTACAAAAACGAATGATCGTTATGCATCAAATATTTCAGAAACTAATACTCCCTCTGTCCTCCATTTACTGACATTATTACTATATTGGGACGTGATCGCACTATTTCTACCACACAAAATAGGTGTAATATAATGAAGCACGAGTATCGTATCCACAGGGACTGACAAGTCGAAAACGCACACAATACCTCTACTCAAGAACTAATGTGATGTCTAGGCTTTTAAGGGTTTAATGATTGTGGTATTTATAGACTAGGCAAATAATAAAAAGACTCAATTAAATCAAATAAGGAAATAAAATGTGCAGGAAAATAATTAGTCAAAATTAAACAACTTAAGGCACAAGCAACTAAATAAATAAGGAAAGTGAACAATTAAGGAAAAGTGTTGATTCTAGGGAAGCCTACCTAATCAAACTTATGCAAGCAATTAATGAATACAATTAACCAATTTAATCCAATCTAAATGTGATACATGCAAATATAACTTACACCCCGATTAAAGCAATGCAAGTAGTCACCTAACAAGATCCTAATATTCTCTCGAATTATAAGAAACGAATCAAGTGCAAAATAGAACAAGTACCAATAATATAGTCAACTAGGTTCAACTACGACACCAAATCAACTATATATAAACATATAACAATTCAATTATCAATTAAGAGAATCAAACTATTATATCATGCTTTCATGAGATCGATTATGCAATTATCCGATTAAGGCATAAACACATAATTATGCATACACAATTAATGGCCAGTTAACTATGCATGAGAATAAGCACCATGAAACATGCATCTAGATTGGAAGGCTAATTGTAAACAAAAACACTTACATAGATTCAATTAGGCATTCAATCCCTAAAATCAACTAAAGAATTTAGCTAGACATAATTAAAGTAGACATAAACACAAAAGATTGAAAGAACATAATTAAAAAGTAAGAGTAAGAAAAACTTGGAATTGAATCTTGAACACGAAGAACTTCGAAACTTGAATCTTGAATAAACTTGAAAAGCTCCAATGTAAAATACCAAACTCTGAAATAAAAGTGTGCTAGAAAATATGGTGTTTGCTAGATAGGGTTTACAATGCTAGAATAGGAGTATATATAGGAGAAATTTACATAAGGAAAACCTAGACCAAAAAGGAGTCTAATTAAAATAAGGAGAAAAAATCCTCGGCTGGACACCTCTCGACAGACCTCTCGATCGAGAGGTCGATCGAGAGGGTCAAATTTCTGCTCTCGATCGATAGCTCAAACAGAAGGCACCTCTCGACACCTCTCTCGATCGAGAGGTCGATCGAGAGGCCTTCACTCGAACTCAAATCTTGGATTTTCAGCTTCGATCTTCACGCCTTTTCTCGTCTCGGGGTTTTATCATCGATTTATCATCAATTTATGCCTGAAAACACATAAAAACACCTACAAGCATAATATTGTCCCATATACTAAAAACCATATAAAACATAGACAATACTATAAAATCGAGACACAAAATTGACTCTTTTTGGCTATGAAAACGAGGTAAATTTCACCTATATCAAATCCCCCAAACTTAAACATTGTTCGTCCCGAACAATACCAAAACATAAACAATAGACTCTAGCATTGTGAACTATATAGGCCTCAAAAACTTTTCAAAACCAATACTCATAATCATGATCCAAACTATGCATACAACCTTAGCATCAATAACACAACCTATCCAACAAATTCGAAACATGTCAATCTATCAAAGAACACTCTCCAAACATGTGAGATTAGGCATATAAGTGAACTCTCAACTCTCTCAAAGAAAAGATGTAATATAATGTACATCATGGGGTTCACTCAACATCAATGTAATGCAACATGTTTACCATATGCTTGCCCCTAATCTCAACATCTCCACCTAATGTAATATTCACAAACTAAGATCAAAAAGGTCTTTATAAAGCTTGTAATGTAGGGACATTGGTTAAGGTAGGGAATATATAGGCTAAGTGACTCAAATTACTCTAAATCATTATCCTTTTTCCAACTCCACCCAAAGTATAGATTTTACTCCATCTTCTACCATCCAACACCAACTACAAAACTCAATCTCAAGATGCAACGTATACAATACAAGCTAACTATCCCCTTATGCTTATTTTCATACTTTTTCTTTTTTTTTTTTTTCTCTAGAGCTCAACTAATGAATGTTCTTTCTAACAATGAACAAAGGCTCTATATTTCTTTTCTCTTTTTTTTTTCTTTCACAACTATTTTTTCTAAGCTTATAGGGATAGCTAACTATACTTAATCAAGCATCTCAAATTCTTTTCTTTTTCTTTTCACACCACATCAAGATAATCTATTCAACTCCTTCCCACATCATCAACTAACTCCACTAAAGATACCCTTATCCATCCAAACCTCCTATCATCCAAGCTTAAGAAAGAAAGGCTCATAGCAAGGCTCAAAGGGGGTAAACAAAGATAATGATCAAGGTTAGTGTATGGGATTCATGTGGCTACGAAAGAATGGCCTAATATCATCTCCTAGTTCATAAATATACTAAGGTCTTGACGGAGAAATAGGGCAAGTTCTAGAAACAATGAAGCATACATGATCACTCAATCAAGAAAAATAGGCATCAACATGCACCAATAGCTCAAAACTCACGGGCTCAAACTAACTAGTTCCCGACTTCATGACATGCTTCAATTTCATCAAATAAAATTGCGTCGCTTCGCCAAGGTTCCATGCATAATAAAGATCATGAATTTTCTCCAAAAATCAATCAAAAATTTTCTATCATTGGCCAAATTCACAACACTATCGTCACATGCTTACTTGACTCAATTTAAACCTAAGACTCAAAACAATAAAAGACTCTAACATACCCCAAAATAATACTAACAAATAAAAGACTCTCAAAGCAAGAAAACAATAAAAGTAATTAACTTAGACACTCTTTCCCTCCCCCAAACTTATTTCAAAGCATAGCAACGAAATAAGTTTAAAGAAAAGAAGTAGGCTAAGTTAAAAACTGACCTCATTGAAATGGCGGCGGGAAGGGAGGGTTGTCGGGGTTGTTGGGGTCGAATCGTTGATGGCTCGCCGGGTAGTGAGGATAGAAATAGTGCATCTCATGCACCATCCTATTATAATTCTCCAAATATGCTCGTTCATCCTCACGCCTTTTCGCCTCCTCTTCTCGAAATCTCCTCTCGTTCTCAATGTAGGCGTCGAGAGTATCAAAACGACCTCCAATAAATGTGCGAAGATCCCCTACCTCGGTTCTCAACGTTTGTACCTCTTCGCGAACTCCTCTTACTTGGGAGTCAACAAACTCCCTACTATCCCAATGATAGTTGTCCATTGCTTCCATTGACTCCGTGTGCCAATCCCGCATCGTAGAGAAATCCGGAGCTCTCATATGAAAACCGGGCTGTGGAACACCCTCGTATCCTTGCTCAAAAGCATCTTCCCCTTGATCAAATCCCCTCTCATATTGCTCAGCCTCGTCGTCATCTTCCTCCTCCTCATCATCATCACCACCTTCGTCGGGTCTTGGACCTCCCTCAGCCCACATAAGCTCCTTGTGTTGAGGAGAATCCATCTTTCCATTCCCTCTCCGCAACTTATCATTCCCGATCACCTCCGTCAAATAATTGTTCGGAAGCGGAAAGAGATAAATGCCACTCATCCCATGCAACTTGAAGAACCACCCGGACGTGTCATATGAAATCATCCTCGCAAGCTCCAACGTGCGTCTATCTACGAAGATGGACGTAGAGACGGGCTGCTCTCCAATTGGAATGTTGAAGTGTTGGGCAATGGGAGTGACGAAAGCTCCTATCCCGATCTTTTGCCCCCCGAACAAGTATGCTTGGCTCTCCATATGATCGACGAGATAAAGGGCTGCATTTTGTGAGTGGCCTCGATATGAGGTCCAAATAAGATGAGCGTCGGTGGCAAGGAAAGTGCCGGAGTCATGACGGGAGTGAATGGTGCACGAGATCAGCCTGTGGAAGTAGCGAATCGTGGGATTCCGAATCGAGGTGGCCTTTGCTTTTCCTTTGCCTTTGCCCGACGAGGTTGAAGCAACATTCTTGCCCATGTCTCTTGCCATCGTTAGTTCCTAAAAAACAATATCACAAATCAATACAAGAGATGCAAGAATAAAGCAATTTAAATCCTCTTCCCCCAAACTTCAACCAAGCTCAATTCTCCCCCATTATCAACTCAATTTCATCACCAATCACCACAATACTCCTCCATAATCAAGAACTTATAATCACTCAATCTCAATCTCATGTATATAGATATCAACGAATCTTCAATAATTCATAGACAAATATAAAGACCCATTCAATTATCAATACACAATTATCTCCGCATTCATCCATGAATTCAATTCATACAAAAAATTTAATGAATTCCATGAATCCAATCTATCATGCTCAATCTAATACCCAACCTATCAATTCAACGAATTTAACCATCAAAATTGAATTTTAATCGGTCAAAACATGCGAAATCATGTAAAGAATCATGAATTGATAACAAGAGAGCAAGAAATCGAGTACCTTTTGACGAATCGAAGAAAGAAATCGAGAGAATTTGTGTGTGCTAGAGAGAATTTGTGAGTTATGAAAGTATGGTATGTGAATTGTGTGCAAAAGGTGTATTTAAAGGAGTGAATAAACCTGGTCAAAGTCGGAATGTGCGCCGTCAACGACCCTCTCGATCGACCTCTCGATCGAGAGAGGTATCGAGAGGTGCGTACTGGAATCTGAAATCTGACCTCTCGATCGACCTCTCGATCGAGAGACCTGTCGAGAGGTAGCTACTGGAATCTGACATTTGACCTCTCGATCGAGAGAGGTGTCGAGAGGTGCTGCTCTTTACGTACTGACCTCCCCTCTCGATCGAAAACACGGGGGTCTCGATCGAGAGGCTTCACGTGACACACCTGGGAATCATCAATTCAAAACCTCTCGACCGACCTCTCGATCGAGAGAGGTGTCGAGAGGTCCTTACTGTATGCCAAAATTTCACCTCTCGAACGACCTCTCGATCGAGAGAGGTATCGAGAGGTCCTGCTCGACTTTGTTTTCTACACAACTTTTAACATTCGTTAGTATATTAAGGGGTTCGACTCTAAAATACGAAATTTGACTCAAAACTACGAAAAATAAACTACCTAAGACTCTAAAACGTAGAACGAAACAAAATAAAAAACGGGATACGAATATTGGGTTACCTCCCAACAAGTGCTACGTTTTACGTCTTTAGCCCGACGATACCTCCTTTCTACTTTGGATCATCGAGGTGAATGGCCGCTTTCTTAGGGAATAGGGGCATCGGCTTGAAGTAGTGCTTGAGGCGATGTCCATTCACTACGAATTTCTCACCGTCATTCTTCAACACCTCGAATGCACCATTCTTCAAGTCCTTGTAAATGACATACGGCCCCGACCACTTACTTTGCAATTTTCCTGGAAACAAACGAAGTCGAGAATTAAAAACAAGAACATCATCACCAATTTCGAACTTACGCTTTTTGATGCTCAAGTCGTGGAATCTTGCAGCTCGTTCCTTGTAGATCCTCGAATTTTCGAATGCTTCGTTTCTCCATTCATCAAGTTCCAACAAGTCGTCACATCTTTGGCCCATGGCTTCCTTGAACTCGAAGTTAATCCTTCTCGTCGCCCAATAAGCTTTATGCTCCAACTCCATTGGTAAGTGGCAAGACTTGCCAAATAGCAATTGATATGGCGACCTCCCGATTGGTGTCTTGAAAGCCGTCCTATAGGCCCAAAGTGCGTCATCCAAGTACTTCGCCCACTCCTTTTTGTTGGTGACGGTCTTCTCCAAGATTTGCTTGATCTCTCGATTAGCTAACTCGGCTTGACCGTTTGCTTGAGGGTGGTAGGGCGATGTAACTTTGTGCTTGACTCCGTACTTTGCAAGAAGCGATCCTAACCAACGATTGTTGAAATGGCTCCCCCCATCACTAAGTAAAGCCCTCGGAGTTCCATACCGAGTCAAAATATTTCGCTGGAGAAATTTGATCACCACCTTCGAATCGTTGGTTGTAGTCGGAATGGCCTCGACCCATCTAGAAACATACTCCACCGCAAGTAGAATGTAGGAGAACCCTTGAGACTTGGGAAAAGGACCCATGAAATCAATCCCCCAAACATCGAAGAGCTCCACTTCCATGATAGTTCGTTGCGGCATCTCGTCCCTTTTCGTGATGTTCCCCATCCTTTGGCATCGATCACATGACTTGATGAACTCATGGCAATCCTTGTAGATCGACGGCCAATAGAAACCACTATGAAAGATCTTGAGGGCGGTCCTATTCGCTGCAAAGTGTCCCCCATTCGGAGCGCTATGGCAATCTTCGATGATCTTCTTCCATTCCGATTGTCGAACACATCGCCTTATAACTCCATCGGCACACCTCCTATACAAGTATGGATCATCCCAATAGTAGAACTTACAATCGTGGAGGAACTTCTTCTTTTGGTGAGACGATAGATCCTTGGGCACATGATGGATCACCAAATAGTTGACGATGTCGGCGAACCAAGGTGTCAAATCGTCCATCTGAAAAATCTGCTCATCGGGAAAACTCTCCTTGATTTCAATTTTCGAATCCTCTCCTTCCACGGGCTGCTCGAGTCTCGAGAGATGATCGGCCACCACATTCTCGCATCCTTTCCTATCCTTGATCTCCATGTCGAACTCTTGAAGAAGCAAAATCCAGCGAACTAACCTTGGCTTCGAGTCCTTCTTGTTGAATAGATAGCGAATGGCGGCATGGTCGGTGTGCACAATCGTGTGAGATCCCACCAAATAAGGTCTAAACTTATCGAAAGCGTAGACCACAGCAAGTAACTCCTTCTCCGTGGTGGTGTAATTCCTTTGAGCCGAGTCCAATGTCTTACTTGCGTAGTAGATCACTCGGAATAGCTTCTCCCTTTTCTGCCCCAACACAGCTCCTACCGCCCAATCGCTTGCATCGCACATGAGCTCGAACGGGGCACTCCAATCCGGTGACACCAAGACGGGAGTAGAGATAAGCGCCTTCTTTAATGTCTCGAAGGCTTCCAAGCACTCATCATCGAACACGAACTTGACGTCTTTCTCGAGCAATCCACATAACGGCTTCGTGATCTTTGAGAAATCCTTGATGAATCTCCTATAGAAGCCGGCATGTCCTAGGAAACTCCTCACCGATTTGACATTGGTTGGCGGTGGCAACTTCTCGATGGCTACAACTTTGGCTCGATCCACCTCCAATCCATATGATGACACCTTGTGACCTAGCACAACTCCTTCCTGAACCATGAAATGGCACTTCTCCCAATTGAGAACGAGGTTCGTCTCTTCGCATCTTTGAAGCACCGTGGCGAGATTCTCCAAACATTGGTCAAAAGAGGGGCCAAAGACTGAAAAATCATCCATAAACACCTCCATGATATTCTCGATCAATCCGTGGAAGATGGCCATCATGCACCTTTGGAAAGTGGCCGGTGCATTGCATAATCCGAACGGCATCCTCCTATAAGCGAAGACTCCATATGGGCATGTAAATGCCGTCTTGTGTTGGTCCTCCGGAGCGATGGCGATTTGATTGTAGCCTGAGTATCCGTCGAGGAAGCAATAATACTCATGACCGGCTAGACGATCGAGCATTTGATCTACGAACGGGAGGGGAAAGTGATCTTTCCTTGTTGCCGCGTTGAGAAGACGATAATCAATGCACACTCGTCATCCCGTGACGAGCCTTGTCGCGATCAGCTCTCCTTTCTCGTCGTTGATGACCGTCATGCCTCCTTTCTTTGACACCACTTGAGTAGGGCTCACCCACTCACTATCCGAAATGGCATAGATCATGCCGGCATCAAGCAACTTCAGCACCTCCTTCCTCACAACTTCTTGCATGGCTGGGTTTAATCGTCTTTGAGGTTGGACTCTTGGGCGATGACCTTCCTCGAGCAAGATCCTATGCATGCAAATCGTAGGACTTATACCTTTGATGTCGGCAATCGTCCATCCAATTGCAGATTTGTGCTCCCTTAACACCCTCAATAGCTTGTCCGTGTTTGCCTCCGTGAGATGAGAAGATACGATCACCGGATACGTCTCTTCTTCTCCTAAGAACTTGTACTTGAGGTGCTCGGGTAATGGCTTCAATTCCACCTTAGGGGCCGCATCCTTCTTCTCTTCCTCTTCGAAAAATCCATCGTCCACCTTCTTGTTGATGTCAAGATATGAAACCTCCTTGTAGTGACTCGATGGTTGATTAGCCTCCAACTGATTGAGATACTCAAGAATCTCGTCGCAAGCTTCATCCAACTCCTCGTAGGCATAGAGAGAATTTGAAATACAATGGTTAAGCGCCTCCTCCGAAGTAGGTGGTATCAATGTCTCGATGGAGAAGATATCCTCACGTTGATCATCGGGTCTCTTCATAGCTTCGTAGATAGAAATTTTCAGTTCCTCCCCGTTGACTCGAAATGTGAGGTCTCCATCTTGCACATCGATCAATGCTCTCCCCGTCGCTAAGAATGGCCGCCCCAAGATCAATGGTTGATTTGTATCCTCGGGCATGTCCAAGACTACGAAATCTGCCGGAAAGACGAGGTTGTGCACTTGAACGAGAACGTCCTCCACTATCCCCCTTGGATATGAAACTGATCGGTCCGCCATAAGTAGAGAGATGGTGGTTGGCTTCATCTTCCCGATCTTGAGCCGGTTGAAAATAGGGAGAGGCATCAAATTTATGCTAGCACCTAGATCGCATAGCACGTTTTGGAAGATTTGATCACCAATTTTGCACGACAACGTGAATCTCCCGGGATCCTTTTGCTTCAATGGTAGCTTCCTTTGGATCACCGCGCTGCACTCCTCCGTGAGATTGATCGTCTCGAACTTCCCCCACTTCTTCTTCCCCGAAACCGCATCCTTGATGAACTTCATGTGGTTGGGCATGTCGCGGAGAGCATCGAGAAGTGGTATGTTGATGTTGACCTTTTGTAGTATCTCCATGAAGCGTTGATACTTCTCGTCTTGCTTCGTCTTGGTCAATCGTTGCGGGAAGGGAGCCTTCGGAGTGTACTTCGGAAGTTGGTGCGGCTGCTGGGCCTCTCGACCGACCTCTCGATCGAGAGAGGTGTCGAGAGGTCCCTTCTGACTTTGCTGTTTGACCTCTCGATCGACCTCTCGATCGAGAGAGGTATCGAGAGGCTCCATTTGTATCTCCTCGTCGTAGACCTCTCGATCCTCCTCTCGATCGAGAGGGGTGTCGAGAGGTGGTTGCTGACTTCCAGGGTGGACCTCTCGATCGACCTCTCGATCGAGAGAGGTGTCGAGAGGCCCTCGCCTCGGCTCTTGTATCCTTGTTTCCTCGAGCACTACGTTCTTGAAGTTCCCGACTCCTTTCTTCTCAGCTTCCAAGGATGGATTTGTGTATGTAGTGCCGCTCCGAAGCTCAATAGCATGAACGTGATGGTTGTTCTTCGGGTTTTGCTCCGTGTTACTTGGGAATTGGCCGGGCTTATGGACTCCTCCTTGAGCGTTGGCTATTTGACTCATTTGCGTCTCCAACATTTGCATTTGTTTGGTCAACGCATTGATGCTACTCGCCAAGTTGTTGGTTGATGTACTTTGAGTGAGCTCCAACGTCCTCAACTTTGCATCTTGTTGTGTCATCCTCATCTCCGATTGAGCCATATATTGACGAATTAAATCGTCGGTGGACATCTCCTTCTTGGGCTCTTGGATGACTCCGTTCTCAACATGGAAGCCGGGAGGTGGTTGCAAGGCGTTGTTCGGATTGGCATAGGAAAAGTTCGGATGATTTCGGTTGTTAGGAACATATGGTTTCTTGTACCCTCCTTGGTAATTCGAACCTCCTTGTCCTCCTTGACTCGGTTGCCACTTGCCCCCTTGTTGCACAAAATTGGCATCTTCCTCTTCGGTTGGGTTTGCTTGATCGTCCGTGATAGCATCGCACCGAAGTACTCCTTTCTTGATAGAATCCAACTCATTTGCTGTTTTTGTGTACTTCTCCATCAAGTCCTCGTAAGCATCGATCCCAATGTTGGCAACTCTCCTTCTTCCAAGCCGTCGATCGGTAGCCTCTTCATAGCTCGAATTTACGGTCAGCTCAATAATCTCCATAGCCACTTCGTACTCATTGTTCAAGAATCCTCCCTTCGAAGCGTAATCGAGCTCCTTCCTACACAACTTGTTCAAACCACGATAGAAGCATGTGATTTGATCCTCCTTACTAATCCCATGATTCGGGCATGCTCGAAGTAACTTCTTGAATCTCCCCCACGCCTCATAAAAGTGCTCATCCTCATATTGTTGAAATTGGTTGATCTCATTGATAAGCTTTTGAGCCCTCGAAGGTGGGAAGAACTTGTTGAGAAACTTCGTGCACATGTCAGCCCAAGTAGTGACCTCCGTCTTGTCCAATCCATCTAACCACTCTCTTGCATCGTCCTTGAGAGACCACACGAAGAGGCTGAGCTTAAGGTAATCCGAAGACACTCCATTGGCTTTGTATGTAGCACAAATATCCAGAAATTGCTTCAAGTGTGCGTTCGGATCCTCCGCCGGTGAACCTCCATATTGGTTGTTTTGCACCATGTTGATGAGGGACGTCTTGAACTCATAGTTGTTGGCTTCGGTAGTCCCCCACCCTCCTTGCTGAAATTGATCAACGACCGGCTTGTAACGGTCGTTCAAAGTCCTCCTCCCCGCTTGATCCCCCATCGAATCGAAACTCCTTGGTGAATCGGGTGGTGAAGAGAGGGGTGTATCGATCTTCTTTGCCTCCTTCTCTCGCCTCAACGCCCTTAGAGAGCGCTCTAACTCCAAATCTATAGGAATAGGTTGTATCCCTTTAGACCTTGTGGTCATGCACTACCTAAAACCAAAGAAGAGAAAAGAAAAACGTGAGATCAATAAACCGAAAACAGAAAATAAAAGTGCCTAAATCACCTATTAATTCTATTTCAAAATACGTGTATGAAATCTAATCAATCCCCGGCAACGGCGCCAAAATTTGATCGCACTATTTCTACCACACAAAAATAGGTGTAATATAATGAAGCACGAGTATCGTATCCACAGGGACTGACAAGTCGAAAACGCACACAATACCTCTACTCAAGAACTAATGTGATGTCTAGGCTTTTAAGGGTTTAATGATTGTGGTATTTATAGACTAGGCAAATAATAAAAAGACTCAATTAAATCAAATAAGGAAATAAAATGTGCAGGAAAATAATTAGTCAAAATTAAACAACTTAAGGCACAAGCAACTAAATAAATAAGGAAAGTGAACAATTAAGGAAAAGTGTTGATTCTAGGGAAGCCTACCTAATCAAACTTATGCAAGCAATTAATGAATACAATTAACCAATTTAATCCAATCTAAATGTGATACATGCAAATATAACTTACACCCCGATTAAAGCAATGCAAGTAGTCACCTAACAAGATCCTAATATTCTCTCGAATTATAAGAAACGAATCAAGTGCAAAATAGAACAAGTACTAATAATATAGTCAACTAGGTTCAACTACGACACCAAATCAACTATATATAAACATATAACAATTCAATTATCAATTAAGAGAATCAAACTATTATATCATGCTTTCATGAGATCGATTATGCAATTATCCGATTAAGGCATAAACACATAATTATGCATACACAATTAATGGCCAGTTAACTATGCATGAGAATAAGCACCATGAAACATGCATCTAGATTGGAAGGCTAATTGTAAACAAAAACACTTACATAGATTCAATTAGGCATTCAATCCCTAAAATCAACTAAAGAATTTAGCTAGACATAATTAAAGTAGACATAAACACAAAAGATTGAAAGAACATGATTAAAAAGTAAGAGTAAGAAAAACTTGGAATTGAATCTTGAACACGAAGAACTTCGAAACTTGAATCTTGAATAAACTTGAAAAGCTCCAATGTAAAATACCAAACTCTGAAATAAAAGTGTGCTAGAAAATATGGTGTTTGCTAGATAGGGTTTACAATGCTAGAATAGGAGTATATATAGGAGAAATTTACATAAGGAAAACCTAGACCAAAAAGGAGTCTAATTAAAATAAGGAGAAAAAATCCTCGGCTGGACACCTCTCGACAGACCTCTCGATCGAGAGGTCGATCGAGAGGGTCAAATTTCTGCTCTCGATCGATAGCTCAAACAGAAGGCACCTCTCGACACCTCTCTCGATCGAGAGGTCGATCGAGAGGCCTTCACTCGAACTCAAATCTTGGATTTTCAGCTTCGATCTTCACGCCTTTTCTCGTCTCGGGGTTTTATCATCGATTTATTATCAATTTATGCCTGAAAACACATAAAAACACCTACAAGCATAATATTGTCCCATATACTAAAAACCATATAAAACATAGACAATACTATAAAATCGAGACACAAAATTGACTCTTTTTGGCTATGAAAACGAGGTAAATTTCACCTATATCAGGACGCCCTCCATTTACTGACATATTCCGTTTTAGGACGTAGACCACACAATCACTTTAACACTTTATACATCTACTTTTTTATTATTTTAACATTTTAATACTATTAAAAAATTCAAATGGACCCACAATTATTCCACTTTAACAGTTTAACACATTAATTTATATATTATTATACCATAAATTTGCAAAAAACCTGTGCCCAGAAAACAATGTCACTAAATGGAGGACGGAGGGAGTAGTAATAAAAGAAAAAATAAAATTGTAAACAAAAAATGTTGATTGTGACTTGTGAGTGGAAAAATTAAATGTTTTAACTATTTGAATTAATTTATTCCGAACAATTTTGCATCAAAGCGTTTGTAGTCCAACGGTTAGGATAATTGCCTTCCAAGCAATAGACCCGGGTTCGACTCCCGGCAAACGCATGTTATATTTTGTTTATTCTTTTCACTTCGGCTATTGTTTTTTTTTTTTTTTTTTTTTTTTTTTTTTTTTTTTTTTTTTCAAAAATTATTTTCCCATGTAAATTGATCTTCATAATTTAACGTCAATTTAAACCTATGAATATTTTTTTTTCCTACCCAAAAGAGTTGGGTTGGGAATCGGTACCGAAATAATCGGTTATAACCGTACCGAACCGCTAACCGCGCGGTATCGGTTAACCGCTAACCGCAATTGCGGTTAGCGGTTCGGTTAACGGTATGGGTTCAAAATTTTTGCGGTTATCGGTTACCCGATAACCGTTCGGGTAATAACCGCATAACCGCAAATAATTAAATAATATAATTTTTATATAATATGTATTTAATAAATATAAACATTTAATAATTTGTCTAGAAAATAGAAATCCCAAATTCTCAATTTTAGAAATTAGAAAAGCGGTGTCTTCTTATGTCGTCATTGGCCTTGGAGATGTATTTTTTTATCTGACATTTTTATTTTAATTCGAAATAAAATGATTTGAAATATTGAAATTTAAATTATTTAATATACATATATAAATATATATTTGTAACTTTGTAAAATCGTTAATTCGTTCAAATAATTCACTTTAAGACGATGAAATATAAAATATCAATATATCATAATAATATATATGACAAAAAGGTGTGAAATAATGAAAGGAGTTAAATGGAAAAATAATTCGAAATTAATAAATTAAATAAAAAAAATTCCTTATTCGGTTATCGGGTAACCGATTACCCGAACCGCAAAACCGCATGCGGTTAGCGGGTAACCGATTACCCAAAACGGTTCGGGAAACGGTATGATTTTTATGGGATTTGCGGTTCGGTTAACCGCAAATTGCGGTTCGGTTACCCGTAACCGCACCGATTCCCACCCCTACAAAAGAGTAGTAGTGCTATTTAGCAAAATATATAACGTTGAAAAAGTCGATGTTAAGTGGAGTGTACCAAATGCATTCATACACAATAATGGGTTGACGTTTATGATCACTTTAATATCTCATTTTCGATATACTCATGCTGAATTTTTTAAAGGCGGGCGTAGTATCGACCCTTTATCATATATTTGTGATAAAAAAAAATAATAAAAAAAAAATTGAAAATATTATTGTCTGGTCCAGTCGCGAACTTGGGCCAATTCAGAAAACTAACTACGAAAAGCCCGTGAAATAGTACTAAGCTCGATCGAAGCCGAAGCCGAAGCCGAAACAAACTCTCATTTCTTAATCCACCTTCCCCCATTCCCATCTCGCGCAATCCCTCCAATTCCTCTCTGATTTCTTAACACTCTCTGCAATTCAGGTACCTCTCGCTCCATTTCGTTGGGATTGTTAATCTCGATGTTAATTTTTTCTGTGATTCCGATTCTTCTCATCTAGGGTTTCTTGCCTTTTCGCCGGATTGATTTATGCGTTTTTCCGTTTTTGGTAATGAATCTGGATTTCTGAAAGTTTGAGTGTGGGAGTGTCGATCTGTGCTTGATTTGACTGGGTTTCATTATCCGTGTGGGATTTGTTCGGTTATTGTTTTCGTAATTTTCTGAAATTGTTATGTGCCTTGGTTTGCTTGCTAGAGATGCTGAGTTTGATTTGAACCTGCTTCGTATTTCGATAAAATTTCTGTTCTTTTATCATTTTTTAATAACACTTGTTTTGGATGTTATTTCGTGTTCGAATTGTGGTGGTATAGTATAGGGGTCAAATGTTGGGTGGTTTTATTGTTTTTTTTTTTTTTTTTCCTGCAATTGATTAGCAAGGTTTGTTTCCTTCAAGCATGAGGTTTTGAACATAGGTATTTGAAAAGCAAGTTGCAATGCCGTAGTTGGTTGTCATCACCCATCGTGTGGCATTGCCCATTGCAGTGCTCGCTATTTCCTAATGTAGCGGAGATAGAACGTTTCTAACATTTTACCTATTTAACTAAATTCATGACAGCTAGTTCATCAATGTAGAATAGCAGCAGGCATAGCACTACTAGAGGAGAATTCAATTAATATGGCTGTTCTTTTATTTGATGTAGAAGTTGATAGAAAGTAAGACAAAGGCAGAATTTCTGGGGGAAGATATGTTGAGAACTTAGGGAGTATCTGTATGACTGTAGTCGTTACTTGTTAGCTATTACAAAATGCCCAATAATTGATAATTTTAGTCAATACCACTTCCTTTCTTAAACCTAATAACAACTCAACTTGTTTCCGAAAAGAAGAATCATCCTAATGGTAGACTATGCAATAGCAGGCTATATTGTGCTACGGGCAATTTGAAAAGGTGCAAATAGGGCCAAGCTGGTATATATATAGGTCGAAGCCAAGTTTCATCTGTATCCTTTAGCATGAAGTTCTGTTCAAACATGTCATTGAGGCTTTCTATGGCTATTTGTTTTTTGATTTAAAATTTCATGGTTGACAAAAGCAAGTGAAGAAGTCCTTGTAACATGCCTTGTTCACGGCTATTTTGTAGCATTCTTGGTACTTAATCACTGTCTTCTCGATCTTAATGACAATCGTTAGGACTTTTACTTTTAGTCAAAGAAGATGAAGGAATACGTTTATGGTACTTCAGTACCCTGCATTTGAAAAGTTGTTTCACGTGAAATTCACGGGGACATTAGTTAATAGTGTAATGATAAATCATGCAGGATGACAGAGACACCCTTTAGGCCAAGAGAGAAGCTCATTGAGAAGCAACGCCTATTCCAAAGTATTCAAAAGCATACGCATTTGAAGGGACCCATGGATAAGATTACTTCGGTTGCCATTCCTTTGGCTATGGCTGGTTCCTGTCTCTTTCTCATTGTGAGTCCATTTCTCAGTTTCCCTCGTCTCATTCCAGAAATGTATATGTGTTCAGTTCATGATTGTAAGTGGCAATTATTGTCCAATTTTTTCAGGGAAGAGGCATTTATAACATGTCTCATGGGATAGGGAAGAAGGAATGAGAAGCTGTCCTCTTTCCAGCGAGGATCCTAATGGAAGTTTCCTTTTGCAAGTTTATGATCTGGAAACTTTTTTCTCGATCATTTAGTATCCGCATTTATCAAATCTAATAATCTCTGAATGGAGGCCATTTGACTACTGAATCATCAAGCATGCTATTCCATTTTCACGTTGTTTGATTTTACTATTAATTTCAGCATTGCTGTTTCGCTTTGATTTGGGAAAATGAAGATCAATCGTTCAATGGCATTATGATTACTTTGCGTTTGCATTATGTTGAGCAGATTAATTCGTTCTTATGATTAATTTGTTCCGGAATTTGGTTTCCAACATTGAGTTTGCTTCTTGTTCCTAGACACACTTGAATTTTTTGTAAGGGATATAGTTACTTTATGGCCCGAACTTTGATACCGTAGTTACTTTATAGCATGAACTTTCAAAAGTTACAAAATTGGCCCGAATTTTGAACCTTTGACGACTTAATGGCCCAAACTTCTAAAATTGAAAAAACTGACCTAATTTGTAAAATAATAATGATTTTATGCCCAAAAATTAGGCATAATATAAATATTAAAGTACAAAAACTTTCCTACAATTAGAAGAAATTAATGATTCAAGAATCAACCATACAATTATCAACTCAAAAACTATATTTGCAAATTGATATTAAAGATGAACTTTTATTTTATTTTCTCAATATTATTTACAGAAATGGTTTAACCCATATTTATAATATAATATTGTGTCTTTCTCTTTTTGAATGAACGCATGCCTAAAAATAAATATAATACGTACACGAGTTTAGTGTTTATGCATCATTAAATGAGAATAAGTATAAAATTTTAATTATAAATGTCAAGCTTAAATTAATTATTGTTCTTTGTTCTCATTTGTACAAAACAAAAATAAAGTGTTTACATTGTTTTGTCATTGTTGAATTTTAATTGTCGAGCCATAAAATTATTATGATGTCAAAATTAGGTTAATTTTGTCATTTTTAGAAGTTTGGGCCATTAAGTCATCAAAAGGTAAAAGTTCGGGCCAATTTTGTAACTTTTGAAAGTCCATGCTATAAAGTAACTATGGAGTCAAAGTTAAGGACGTAAAGTAACTATATCCCTTTTTGTAATAACCACTTAGGTATGATATGTTACTACCATTTTGTTACTCCGTCTTCGATTTTATCCAAAGTTTGCAACTTTCCATAGCAAAAATATTCCCCCTCTATTCATGATTTAGTGAACATAAATCTTGGTCACACACTCACAAGTGTTTCTTTTTCTCTCTCTCTTTTTTTTAACTTGCATTTTGATGATATATATTAATAAATTAATGTGTTAAAGTGTTAAAGTAGGATAATTGTGGGTTCATTTAATATATTTTATGATATTTTATAAGATTCATTGAATGGTGGACGTCATACTATAGAAAAAGTGTCAATAAATTATGAATGAATGGAGTATAAAGTTTGCAAATTTCGTTAGTCTGTCTTTGTTACCTTGCCTCACAAATTTAATCAAAACGCAAACTACAATATGTTCGTTTCAATAACAAATCATTCAAAGTTCACAGTGCAGTGAATATAAGCATACACATATTAAATTTTCATAATGACATTTGATATTCTTTAACAATAATGCTATTTGGTCATAATGTGGCCGGCCACACAATGACATTTTTTATAATATATGTAATTTTAAAAATAGTAAATGATAACTTTAATTTATTACTTTAATATTTTAATTTAAAAATATTTTTTCCCCCAAAATTACATATTTTTCTCTTTTTTTCTAGACAAAAAAGTAAGAAATTCTTTAAAATAGTAAAAATTATCAAATAATAAAAAGATTAATTTTAAAAAATACGCAAAAAATATGGAGTATCACTTTTTGAGTTTTTTATAATCTAAAAAAGTTTGGCATAAATATATAAATTATTTGATACTAAATTTTTTTTAAAAAAAGTGAAATTATGGCCGGCCACATTATGACTGAATAGCATCACTCATTTTTTAATAACAAAATAAATTTGACACTAATCATACATGTAATTAAGAATCTTTTTATTCATAAAAATTTTGTGTTTAAATAATGTAGAATAGCCTAACTAAATTATTCACATCACAACTATCTTTTATCCTTTAATACATTTTTTGTCCAAATTTAAGGACATGACATGACTCTGTTTATGAATAACGTTTTAGATAAATTTATTAGATTACTATCAACATTTTGAATATTTGTCGCTCAGTATTTATTACGTTGCTTTTATTTTGGTAAGTTGCACGTAGTGCATATTGAAACGTATGACAGTTAGATGGTTGTCAAATTGTTTATTATAACCTTTTTTTTTCTTTCTTTCTTTTTTTTTTTTTTTTTTTTTTTTCTTTCTTTTTTTTTTTTCTTTCTTTCTTTTTTTTTTTTTTCTTTCTTTCTTTTTTTTTTTTTTCTTTCTTTCTTTCTTTTTTTTTTCTTTTTTTTTTTTTTTTTTTTTTTTTTTTTTTTTTTTTTTTTTTGAAAAAGAGAATATATTAAGCACAAGAGCAAGGATAAGAAGGAAGACCCTCCACCAATGTCGGGGGCTCGTTCCAGACAAACGGCGAAGGGAAATTCCTAGAAGCTCTAGCGAGACAATGAGCTATAAAATTAGCATGACGTCGTACATGCTTAACACTAAACATCGGATTACCCTCTAAAAATGATTTGCAATTTTCCACAATGCCTCCAAACTCAGAATAGTCAATAACTGGCGAAGAAATAGCATCAACAACAATTTTACTGTCAGTCACGATTTCCACCCTCTCAAAACCTAGCTCCTTAATCCAAGAAAGAGCTTCATGTAATCCCATCACCTCACCCTCTTCAACGCGTAAACAACCTGGCAAACAATTAACTCGCGCAGCAATGAAAGATCCTACATTTGATCTAACAATGATCCCAATACCTGTAGCATTATACTGTGGAAAGAATGCTGCATCAATATTTGCTCGAACCCATCCATTTGATAGATTATGCCAAGCACGACAACCTACCAATTCATTTTGCAGGCCAGTAATAGGAGTCTCACAATTATGAATTGAAGCCCACTCATTAACACCAATTTGAGCTTTAATCCATGTAGCATTAGAACTTGGAGTTGTCTGCTTCCATATAGTAGAATTACATTGATTCCAAATTTGCCACATTAGCATAATGGCATGCACTTTGACCTTATCATCATTCAACTTAATAATTCCAAAGACAAACTCCTTAAAAGACACACTTACAGCAGCAATATCATAAATCCGCTCATGAAAACCTGAAGCATGCCAACACTCCTCTGCAAAAGGGCAATTCATGAAGCAGTGCCATTCATCAATGAAAGCATCAATTGATAGAGGATGGGGCGATTTCCTCTATCAAGAAACGAAAAGAAATAAACGATACAACGGCAGACGCGGGATACTTGCTCGTCGTTCACACCAGATTACGATACGAAAAGGAAAAGCGACAAATAAATAAACTAGGGTTTGTATTGTATTTCTTGTTAATGAAAATAAGATACAACTCTCCTATTTATACTAAATACCTAGGGTTGATTCGACCTACGATTCGGGAAAGAATCAACAAGAAAACCCGAAAAGGAACGACCCAAATAATTAAAACGGGCTAAGCCCAACATCAACTACAATTAATTAAACTAAAACAAATAACGTATCATAAACATAACTCCCGACTTTAGGAAGTTAATACTTTGTCCAGAGGCTTGTCCATAAACTTCCAGCACCTCTTTAAGCTTGGTACATTCACTTCCAATAGAGCGACAAAAAAACATGCAATCGTCAGCAAACATCAAGTGAGAAACGGCTGGACTATAACGACTAGCCTTCAACCCATGAATAGAGCCCCGCCTACATTCTGTATTCAATAAAGCCGAGAGACCTTCTGCACACAAAATAAACAAGTAAGGTGACAATGGATCTCCTTGTCGCAAACCCCTTTCTATGTTAAATCTATAATTCACGTACTTAATGAATATACATTAAATTTATTTATTTGTCACATTTTGTAAGTTATGATATAGACATAAATATATTAATTAAATAGATATTAATTTATAAAACATCGCTAATTCCTTTATGTCCAGTTATATCATTAATAACATATAGTTATAACAATAAAATATTATATAAAAAAATATATTAAACGAATTAAAAGATGTGAAACTTTGCAACAATATATTACCACTATTAATAAATTTAAAAGGATGTTTCAATTGTTACAAGCTAACTGCTACGACACCAGAATGGTGCCAAACAATTTGACCATGCGGGAAGTAATGGGTGTTAAAGCATGTATAATAAATTTAAAAAGATGTTTCAATTGTCACAAGCTAACTGATAAGACACCGGAATGAGGCCACGCAATTCGACCGTACGGGAAGTAATGGGTGTTAAAGCAGGTAATGAAATATGTGACTATGTGTGGAAATAATTATTGGATCCTAATTTTGAGTTCTATTAAATAACAAATCCAATTCAAAAATCAACAATTTTGTGGATCAAATGGCTGCTACTATAAATTATCAATGAAATTAAGTTGGCAGCTGATAACACTTATGAATGCTTAAAAACATTTTTGTTTGATGGTATTCAAAAGAGGCGGTCATTCTTTTATATACTCCTTTCTCATTTTTTTGGTACGTAAGACTAGAGTAAATATTGATTTGCCCAAGATTCAATCACTCAAGATTATTTTAATCTTAGGGGAGGGGGCAAGACAAAAAATGGCAAGATTAATCCTATGTGGCAATAATCCATGACTAAATCTTGGGCAAATCTTGAATTTTATCTTACATACCAAACATCCAAGGGTAAGATTAATTTAGTCTAATCTAACATACCAAACACCCCATAGTAATCAACCAACTATAGAATACTGTAGTGTATATGGTATTATTTAGTATATTCACAAACTTTACACCTCTTTTTTTCTTCACAATTCACACTTCTATATATTGTGGGTTAAATAATAAAGTAGTACATAGGAATATTATGCTACAGGTGACAAGTAGCTAAACCTTTTAATCAGGTGTCTTAGCGCACCTGGCTACCGGGCTCCTCCCTTGAAGGAGTGATTCGGGTTCGATTCCTGGTGGAAGCGAATTATGGAGATATAAGGTGGCTTGGAGATTTTCTTGGAGTGTTTGGGAGCTAGGCGTACTAACATCTAACATTTGTCCGATCAAAAAAAAAAAAAAAGCTAAACCTTTGTTTTTCTTCAAAAATAAATCGATAGAACTGCCATAACTTGTAGCCTTAATCGTATAAAATCGCAGAATCGCTTTCATGTCTATAGTAGCATCTTTTTAATATGCTGATGAGGAGTGTCACATGTTCAACATTTTACCACGATATACCATTTAAAAATAATTTATGGTATGTATTTAAATTATTTTACTATTAATAGTATTGTCACGTCATTCATCGATCCGTTAAGGTCACTTTTGGGTGAGATCGTGGGTAACTAACGATTCCTCTATATCAAAAACTTTGGCAATTTTAGAAGGCAAAAAGTGGGATTCCGAATTTCCGATCTTTGCTAATTCTATATATCCCCAACTCCTCCAAATGAGACACTGTGAGAGAGAAACCAGAGAGGGGAGGGAGGGAGGGAGATGGAGTTGCTGTAATCTCCTTATATACAGAGCCTTTCACCATCTACTATAAGCCGTAAACCTAAATAGTTTCAAGTTCCTAAACGACTAGGGTTTTGGCTTCGTTAAATCGTCGCGCCTCCTCCTCCATTTTGACCGGCGGCGAGCGCACTTCAATTCCTCATCTTCTTCAATGCGCAGCAAGGACAGAATCTCGTATTTCTACGACGGTGCCATTTCTAACTCCGAATCCTGCTTTCGATTCTGCCTCTGTGTGTGTGTGTTTGTGTGTGTTTAACCAGCTGGAAATGTGCTGACCGGAGGAAATAACTGCAGGGGATGTGGGGAACGTTTACTTCGGCCCTAATCACCCCATGAAACCGCACCGTTTGTGCATGACTCACCATTTGGTTCTGGCTTATGAGCTCCACAATAAGATGGAAATCTATGTTCGTATTTCGGCCTTACTTGAATTTCGCTTCCCTTTTGTCTGCTTAGAATTTGCGATTCAAGTTTGCGTTTTTTGTTGTTTATGAATTTTTTGTTTTTCCTGCATAATTAGAGGCCTCACAAGGCATATCCTGTAGAGCTAGCACAGTTCCATTCACCAGATTATGTGGAGTTTCTGCAACGAATCACTCCTGACAAGCAAGAGCAGTTTGCTAGTGAGATGGCCAAATGTACGATTTTTTCGCGTTTCTGTAAATATTTACAGTATTACTACCACATTTTGATCTTAATTCTGAATTTTGTTCGTGCTGATCTACTTGCTTTTAGGATCGCTTTGATGTAGTGTGAATTTCCGAATAACAATTGTTTATTGTAGATAGTCTTGGTGAAGACTGTCCAGTCTTTGAGAATCTGTTCGAGTTCTGTCAAATTTATGCCGGTGGTACATTAGGTGGGTTCTGTTTACGCATATGATGACTCCTCTTCCAAGTTATGCTTTGCAAACACTTCACTGAGCATGCTGGTTTTCTGTCAGATGCTGCACGGAGATTAAATAATCGGCTATGTGATATTGCCATAAACTGGGCTGGTGGATTGCATCATGCGAAGAAGTGTGAGGCATCTGGGTTTTGTTACATCAATGACCTAGTGCTGGGAATTCTGGAGCTCTTGAAGTATCATGCCCGTGTGTTATATATTGATATTGATGTGCATCATGGTGATGGGGTTGAAGAAGCCTTTTACTTCACAGATAGGTTTGAGAAAGCAATATTAGATCTTCGTTAATCACTGATTTTCACATATTGATTATTATTTTTTATATTATTTCCAATTTGTACGAAAAATGGGGGTCCTTTTCTTGCATTGGTGCAGCTAGATGTGCAATCTCATTACTTCTCCCCTAATTTTGCTTCCTAGACATGGAGAGCTAGTATCTGTGGCAACTTTTTTTACCAGCTTTTCATGTACTGTAATGCATAATCAATATATCGAAGTTAGGAGAAGTAGTTGAGTCAGCTGCCATGTACTATAAAATGATAGAAGTAAGCTATAATATCAAATGAAGATTTGAAGAGGGTGAACAGTGCTTATATTTTATCTTGTTTTGGCCATGAATTTATCTTGTTGGGCAAATATATCCTTCAAAAGTATGGAGAAATAATATACCGGCAGACTAGACAACACTGGAGTGATTGATATGTAGGCTTCTGAGCTCAAGTATCAAAGCAATAGTTAATCACTATAAGTATCAATCAAGTAGCTAGGCAAATTTTTTTGGCTAAACACCCTTTGGCTGGTATCTGAGGTGCATAGGATTTTTGGGTGATGTGGGCTGTGGCCTTATATATTGGTAAATTACTTCAGAAGAAGTCAAGAAGAAGCTGTTGTACAGTATTTAATTAATTTGCTTTTTTCGGTACTTTTAAGTTAAGTGGTACTTTGTTACATGGCAGGGTAATGACAGTGAGTTTCCACAAGTATGGTGACTTGTTCTTTCCTGGAACAGGTGATGTCAAGGTGCTTCCTTCACTTCCGCTTTATATACTTATCTGTTTGTCATAGTAGAAAATATGTTGACAATTAAAAATATGTAATGAGCTTCTCTTGGCCAAGTTGCCTGAAGTGCATATTTCACTGTATCACATTATTCGATGGATCTGCACCGTATACAATAATTGCATTCTAATTCTAAAGTTAGTAGTTAGTGTAATAAGATATGCTAGAATTCATTAAGCTTTAGGCTTTCAGGTTATTTATGTCGGCGTTTATTGTGTTTCAGAATATTGCATGTGAATATGATATTATGATTCATATCATGGTCTTTATACAATTTACTCAAACCTGTTCATATCCTCTCACTTTTAAGTCCCACTTTATCTTGATTTCAAAACATAACATATTTTGCTTTAAACTGAAGCACTATGGCATTATGGTACTCCAAAACTGTACTTCTAAAATATTTACGGACAGTAAAACTTCAAATTAGGCCAGTACTGTAGTGATCAGTTTTTATGCTGCTCCATTCAGAGTACTTATGGCCTCTACAGCTAACAAGGGAAAGACTGTAAACTATTAGAAATTAGAATTTCTCTCCATGCATTTCATTGAATGTTGTTTAAGTCATCATTATGAGGAAGTTTACTGCATTGTTGTTGAAGAAGTCTGTTCTTGTGTTTGTTGAATGTTCAAGGACGTTGGAGAAAGAGAAGGCAAAAATTATGCCATAAATGTACCTCTTAGGGATGGAATAGATGATGGGAGCTTCTTGCGTCTCTTCAGAATGGTACCTTCCCATCCGCTCTGGTTATGGTGTTTTCTTGTTCCGTGATAATATAAAAAAAAAAAAATAATTGTTTCTATAGATCATTTCGAAAGTTGTTGAGTGCTATGCTCCTGGAGCTATAGTACTCCAATGTGGAGCAGATTCACTTGCTGGGGATAGATTGGGATGCTTCAACCTTTCTATTGATGGTAATGTGATTAAAGTTTGAATTGTACTATTCCTATTTCTGTATTCTCTCATCTCATATAGACAATTCTCTTATCATGGACATAAACACATTACTTTTCCTACAGGGCATGCGGCTTGTGTAAAGTTTGTCAAGCAACTCAATTTGCCTTTGCTGGTAGGCTATTTAAGTAGGAATATGTTTTGCAATTAGTTGCTGTAAATAAAATTTATATTCTGTTACAAGCAGTTTTCGGCTTGCAGGTAACTGGAGGTGGAGGATACACCAAGGAGAATGTGGCTAGATGTTGGACTGTGGAGACAGGAGCTCTTCTAGGTGTTGAGCTCAATAGCGGTATGCTTACATACATAGAGTTGCTATATCTATTTCTTTATGTTATTTGTTACCTGTTCCGCAGCTCTTCTATGAACTTAAATTGACTTTCAATTAGGGATGCCTGTTCATTTAGTATGCAGAATGAAGTTGCTTGTGCGTCTGTGAGTCAAGTTCCATGCTTTTTAATGGATTAACATTAATTGGCAGTTTTTCCCTGTAGGTTTTGTTAATTTTCCTGTCTGTTATGCTCCTGGAGATATACTGTTTCCTGTTCTCTAGATGCTCATATTATGTACGTGATCATAAATATAGTTGTTGAACATACTCATGGGGTCCATAGCACTATCTTCCGCTCCTATCCTTTGTAAGTCTCATGTGGCTTCTTCGACTCGCTTAAGAATGTTCTAGCCTATAATAGCAGTTTATTGCAAAAAAAATTCCTTCAACTTTGAGCACCATCAGTTCTGATTTAATACTTGTTTTTGAAAAAGATTGGGACATGAGATTTTGGGCCGTTCCCAGAAAAATTATCATATTGCCTTATCCTTTTCAAACCCTTATGTGATATGCCTTACTTTGTTACCTTCATTTATATACGCTAACTCTCCTGTCATGTGTGTGTGTAATGCTGGTATAAATTCTTTGAGGCTGCTTTATCATATATCTATGCTCAACAAAACTACCTTATCCACTGTTCTTCGTCACTTTTAATTTTTCTTTGCAGAGATCCCAGAAAACGACTACTTCAAATATTTCGCTCCAGATTACTCCTTGAAATGTCCGAGTGGACACATGGTATGCGGACACTATTTGCCTCTCTGGGTTGGTTTCAAAAGCAATTAATATCAACTTACATCTGAGCTCATTTGTGTATCTTGTATAAGTTTTATGGTTATGTGCCTATATAACCAGGTCGAACGTACTTTGCAAATAACTAGTTTAAACAAGAAGCAGCTGTTCTCAAGCTTCTGATGTCTTTTAAATTGTTCATCTGGCAGGAGAATATGAATAGCAAATCATACCTTAACAACATCAGACAACAAGTTTGCGAAAATCTCAGTGCTATCCAACATGCTCCTGGTGTTCAAATGCAAGAGGTAACGAATTATCGAACCTATTCAAAGTCCAATTAAAGTTTATAATTGTAGAGCTCAAGAAGCTATATTTCGGATATCTGGAGATAAAATTATCGTTGATGCCTTTGAATTAGTATTTGTTTTATCATGTTGAAGTGCACGTTATCCAGATCCCATTACTGCTTATTAGCCTTTTAACAGTAATGCATATCATATCGCGTTTTGAATCCTGAACGATTGGTGCTTTATCCAGGTGCCTCCGGACTTCTATATTCCTGATTTTGATGAAGATGAGCAGAATCCTGATGAACGTGTAACCCGTAAGTAAATGTTGCACCGACTGTCAACCACCTCTGAATCCCCGCATCCTTTCTTCTCGTATATTGAGTATTCAACTTATCTTCTTTGCTTCCAGGACCCATGCAGGACAAGCATGTTCAGCGAGACGACGAGTATTATGAAGGTGACAATGACAATGATCAGAATACCGATGATGCATAGCTTCTACTAAGAATTTTGATTCGATATGGTACTGTACTGTGCTTGTGTCTTTGCTCAAAGTGTAAATATATAGTAGCCACTAACCCTAGTCACCTTTTGTTGTATTTTGCTTGTTATTGACACACAAAACAAAAGTTAGGCCTTTCTACACGAGGGAGGGATTTGTAAAGGTGTGTTTTGTCTCGATAATTATTGACCTGATTTCATGAAGATTATAAATTTTGATGCAAATTCAAGGAAAATATGAAAATAGCATTGTATGGAGAACAAGTGGAATGATTATATTCGTTATAGCGTGTGTTTGTGTTGTTGCACACTTGTAATATTTTGAGGTACGTTGCTTGTTCTACTCTAACTATTCCTTTTATAGATATCCTGTTATTTTAATAATTCCACAAAATTATAGTATATCCAAATAAGATGGGAAATGGAATATATTTAAAATTGCATTTTTATATAGTTATGGAAATTTAAAAGTCGCCGTTGAGGATTTAAATTCGTCACTTTTAACCCCAAAACTTGATCTCCTACCGCTTGATCAACATACGTGCAAAATCCAACTTTATATGTAAACAATACTACTTGTTATGTTGTATCATTGATTTCAAATCGACATTATTTATTCAGCCATGGTAGTCATACTTAATATACATGGTGTAATAGGAATTGATGGTGTAATAGTGTATTTCGATCGGGCTAGAGATTAGCGACGGACCTTCAACTTTTTGAATCATAAATACAAACATGTAATAAGGGTATGATATCTTGATCAAACTCATGATATTACCCCTCCCTAACATGCACTAAGTATTTCTAACGTGACGTCACTCGTCGATATATTAAGTATGTCCAACGTATGAGCTATCATATGAATATACAATCTACATGTGTCCACGATTTGTTTTTATATTTTTGGGAAGAAGTCTAGGATATTTTTCACAAGTGGATAATGGATATAATTATAAATAGCCCACGACAGATTTCAAAGAAAGATAACTAAACATAAAATTACGTGCATTTGACCCATTGCGCAATTTTACCCATATTCTACCGTACATTCATAAGCCACGTGTCACCGTAATTATCACGGAAATTGCTCTCCTCTCCGTCCCGCGGCGGCGCTGCCTCAATCCCGCCGGAGTTCCCCGCAGATAAGAGTCCTCCGCCGATGACGTAGGCCACCTACTGCCGTGAACTAAGCGGGTAAGCCGATGATTTTTTCCTTCTTTTGTTTCTGTCCCCCCCCCCCATGTCATTGTAAATTGAAATTCGTAAATTCTCCATAAACCTTTCCCCTCCCGTTCAATATTGGGAATAGTAACCTAGATTTGCATATTTGGTTTTTCGAGTAATTTCCTGTTCGTGAAATGAAGATCTCTGCAAATTGTGGGGGCAATTTTGTTTTGTTTTCGGCGATTTTCTGTCAATGGATTATGTAGCGTTCTTATTTCTTTCATTTAGGGTTTTTTTGGATTGAGTCATCGAGCAACGAATGCGAGAGGGGGGAAAGGAAAAAGGAAACTACAGCGCTACAAATTGGCAAATATGATAGGTTTCACTGAATGTGATTGTGTTTCTTCAATTAATCCATGGTCTAGTCTGAATTATATTTACTAGTTTGGGAATTGCAGCGTTGCTTTACGTTAATTTGGTTCGTATGGTATCAATGATTATGACCTTTATTTTTATGGATCTGTGTAGGAATATTGAAGCTGAGACGATCTCTGAATATTTTTGTAGTTTCGATGGCTGCTTCAGAAGCAGCTCTCCGAATTCTGCCTGGGGCAGTGCCGTGCCAGGTTTATAGAAATTTGAGGTCAGCTTCACTGCTTTCCTTTAAGTATGGCAGCCAGAATTTTAGAACTTATGGATCCATATCAGAAAATAACCATTTCACGTCTCAAAAGTATGGGGGAAGCCCTTCTGTTCGAAGTAGTGGTCGTGTATTTGGAGAAGGACAAGGCAATCGGTCAAGTACTCTGCGTTGCAATTGCGTTGATGGTGAAAGTCTACGAGAAACTTCTAGAGACGGCACAAGTAAAAGATTGATTAATGATGTAGCTAAGAATCTTGATGATCATAGCCTTGAAGCAGCAATTCGACTGAAACATGAAAAGGAAGGTATTCGGTATAATAAGGAACTGGCATCGGATGGAACGATTGGCCAGACTTTTGGTACAACAGACTCAAATTCTTTTGAGGATGAAGCATGGAATTTGTTGCGAGCATCAATGGTTCATTATTGTGGCAATCCTGTTGGAACCATTGCTGCTAATGATCCAAGTGACTCGAATATGCTTAACTATGATCAAGTGTTTATACGTGATTTTGTACCTTCGGGGATTGCTTTCCTATTAAATGGAGAATATGAAATTGTTAGGAACTTCATCCTTCACACTCTACAGCTGCAGGTATTGAAATGTCCATAATTCTAGTCAGCCATGTCTAAATAGGTCACATGCACGTCCTTAACTTTAATCATGGATTCTCTTCAATATATTCATCCTAAATAAACGGATTGACCAATTTATCAAGTTACTTTAGGTGGTCACATGATCCTCAGTTTCTAGCTTTGAAAATATATTATGAGGTTAACTACTATCACAATGCAAATCGTAAGCTATTTATTTACTTGTGCTTTTCGATCTCCTTATTGGTCAAAGTAAGTAATGGAACTCTTTTTAGTAGTATATACTACTACTAAATACTTATAAATGCATTTAAGTTTTGAAAATCCCATAACTATTTACTTTGTGCTCTGCTACATGGTTCATTTGTTTCCACAGTTGCTTTTTTGTTTTTTAAGAGTTCTTAATAATAATACAAAGTGCCAAATTATATAATTCATATTCACCCTGTATTTGAAACATTACAGATGTTCCTTTTTATACTACCAAAAGATAAACTACGATAGTTCTGCATTGATGTTCGTACATTTTCCAGCATGTAGAGGTTCAAGGTAAAATGGAGGAGAAAATTATTAATTTCCTAATTTGAGTGTTAGGTAGAGAGCATAACAAATAATCATGGCAAAACCGACTTTCTGGTGTCTGGTTGTTCTGCCCTTTACTTATAATAATGTGTTTCTTCTGTATGAACAGAGTTGGGAGAAAACTATAGATTGCCATAGTCCTGGACAAGGACTAATGCCAGCAAGTTTTAAAGTACGCGTTGTGCCACTAGATGGTGATGATTCTGCAACTGAAGAGGTTTTAGATCCTGACTTTGGAGAGGCTGCAATTGGCCGGGTTGCACCAGTTGATTCGGGTTAGTAAATTTTGCTCTCATTCCTGCAGTTGTGACGGTATGGGAACGTTAAAAAACTGTGGCTTTTCTACTCAGGTTTGTGGTGGATCATATTGTTGCGTGCATATGGAAAAAGCTCTGGAGACCTTTCTGTCCAGCAAAGGGTTGATGTACAGACTGGCATTAAGATGATCTTAAAGCTGTGTTTGGCAGATGGTTTTGATATGTTTCCAACTTTATTAGTAACTGACGGTTCATGCATGATTGATCGCCGTATGGGTATCCATGGCCACCCACTTGAAATTCAGGTTTGCTTTAGTTCTTTCTGTAAATTCATTAATTGAGTGCCATTAATAGACAGTCTTGTTATCCTGTTATGTGTGTCCTCCAATATGACCTTTCCTCTTCCTGAAACTTTTCTGTTTGGTTTGTGGAATTGATTTTGCTTTAACAAAACATTCATAGGTCATTTTCAGGATGAAATAAAATTTCCCCTGCCCCAACACTGCCCAGCGTTGATTCTAGGTCAATGTAGGCATTAAAATTCTGCTGTAAATCACAAAGATTTGCTTCTGTATATCATAAGCAAGAGATTCCTGGCATGTGGCTAAAAGGCACGATTATTAAGTAAATTCATGTTCTGCATAGATTTTCTTCCCTACCCACCTTTTCCTCTAGGTGGATCTTGTTTGAAGTTAATATTCCAATTTGTTGGAAACAAGGTTTTATCTTCCGCAGTCAAGCTTTTACTACCCACTTCACTTTAGAGACAAAGAAAATGCTAAAAATGTCAATTATCTCCTAAGAATAAGAGATGTCAGCATCCATGAAGGTGATGACTGGCTGCGTGTATGAAACTAACATATATTTTCTGTAAATGGTGGATGTTTATAGAGTTGTATTATCTGTTTTTGCAGTCGTTGTTCTATTCAGCTTTGCTTTGTGCCCGTGAGATGCTTGCTCCCGAGGAAGCTTCTGCGGACCTCATGAGGGCACTGAACAACCGGTTAGTCGCTCTATCAATTCACATCCGGGAGTACTACTGGATTGATATGAAGAAACTGAATGAAATTTATCGATACAAGACAGAAGAATACTCATTTGATGCCATCAACAAGTTTAACATCTACCCTGATCAAATTCCTCCATGGCTTGTGGAGTGGATGCCTCACAGAGGAGGCTATCTTATTGGAAATCTGCAGCCAGCACACATGGACTTCCGTTTCTTCTCGCTTGGAAACCTGTGGGCCATAGTATGCAATCTTGCTACCACACAGCAGTCACATGCTATATTGGATCTTATTGAAACCAAATGGTCTGATCTGGTCAGTAACATGCCTTTGAAAATCTGTTACCCTGCTTTAGAGGGTCAGGAATGGAGGATCATCACGGGAAGTGACCCCAAGAACACGTAATGTTTCTTCTTGAAATATTTTGATTAGTGGGGCTTTGTTATTTGACAGATTTGAAATAATGTTATATTGATTTTTGTGCAGGCCTTGGTCTTACCACAATGGAGGTTCATGGCCTACATTGCTCTGGCAGGTTAGTCCCAATCTTTTGTGCATATCTATATATCAGCTCTGAAGTTGGCTTCTGATGGGGACTAATTTAACATAATTATTCTTCAAAAAAGAAGTTGAATGTATTGCAATACTCATGGAAGTGTAATTTGTTGAAGTTTAAATCGAATTGAAGTTCTGTTAGGTGTCTCATTTATATGTTAGCTCTAATTCACTATACTTTAAGGAAAGTGAGCTCTGTTCCTTTGATCGTATTGTTTTTAGTGGCATATTCTTTCTCAGTTTCTTCAATCATTTTAGCATTTGAATCATTCTCAATAAAATCACTAGTTTTTCTCATTAACACTCTTGTTTTCTTCTTCGCAACCGACCCTTTTTTTTTTGTGTGTGTTTCTCATCCTTCTCTTGATTTATCTGTTTTGGCCTTTCAGCTGACCGTGGCATGTATAAAGATGAATAGACCAGAGATTGCCGAAAAGGCAATCAAGATTGCTGAGAAACGCATAGCAACGGACAAGTGGCCAGAATACTACGACACGAAAGGAGCAAGATTCATTGGGAAACAAGCACGACTTTTCCAAACATGGTCGATTGCAGGTTATTTGGTTGCGAAACAACTAATTGCAAATCCAAGCGCAGCAAATATTCTAGTCAACGTCGAAGATGAAGATCTTTTGAATGTCTTCTCCTGTACCCTGAGTGCTAACCCAAGGGGAAAGCGTAGGAAGGGACCAAAACGGAGTTTCATTGTATAAATACACACTTGATATATGAATCGCTGCTCATTCGGAAAGAAGATTAGATGCTGGGACTTGGCTATATACGGGCAATGCGCCTTTCCTCGTATGATTGCAGATCTTAAGCCCTTTTGGATTTTTTCTGTTAGATCAGTTGGCAAGAAATCTCAGCCTTTTTATTTCATGAGATGGCCTTTACATTCTTGTGTTACAATTCTGAGTTTCTACTGTATGTACAAGTTTTTGTTTCTACAATTTTATACAAAGTTTTACCTTTGATCAGAGTATTTTCTCTTAGTAAGTGCTGTAGCTATCAAACCTATTATTCCCTCCGTCCCTTTATTTTGACACAGAGGATCTGTTGCTCGTTTGTCACAATTCAAAAGATTAACGAAACGCGATTTTCATTGCTAGAAATCTTGACGAAAAAGCAAATTACATGTCATAGATAACGGATATACTAATCCCGACGAGTGATTCTGTTACAGAGTATTCAAAAGAATAGTTTCAAAATGTAAAGAGCTGTCTGTAGAGTTGGAAAACACACTAAATGAGAACTTAGCCAAGATTCCTCGTAGCAAGAATGTTTTCCAAGAGCGACTCGCATCCGTCTTCTAGTATATCCAGAACCTACCACAACACACAATTCAAAAGTTCATTTCTCAGTCGAAATGCACATTTAGCCTCTCATGCAGCTTGATGCAGCGCATTGCCACACCCACACGCATGAAAATACCTCAGTTGAAGTTATAAGTAATTGAGAGCAACTGAGTAATAGAGGAATAGCATAAAGGATTCGTTAAACAACTCAGATTAGACGGCCGTTGCAAAGATTTTATCAAAATCACGAGTAGCCTTTGCGGTCGGATTCAACTTGCTAGGATGTATCCACTTAGGTTGGTGAATGAGAGCTTTCTAAATAGCATAGTAATAGTTCTATGACAATTTCATTCGCTCCGAATATCAAATGCCCGATTGACAGGAGAAGTATGATTCTATGCAGGATTGCATTGAGTAAAACCAACAGAACAAGGGAAGTTATTAAGGCAGTGCTTACCCAAATAATAAAACTATAGGTTTATCTAAGCTCGAAACTACAAATGCTGCAAGCTTCTCCTTGGAAAAACCATGTGCATCGGTTCTGTTATGGCTCCTTCCCAATTTCATTCAAAAATGAAATTCTGCTTATACAGAAAATAAACACGAACTTTATATGCATGAGAGTGCTAAGGTTTGCATAGTAAACCATAGAGGGTATCGACATTTTTTTGTTCAAGCTTATCTTAACCTATAAAACAATATATCCACTTGTTTTATCTAAATGCAAAACAAACATATGAACTAAATTAGAACATGTAACTGACTCTCATTCCAAAGAGAAGTGTTTATGTGTGTTACCTTCTCGAAACCTTTCTGGCCACCATAATACGGGTCGGGAACTTCAGTTTCATCATGCCTCTTGCAGTAGGAGCACATTAACTCAACCTGCAACCATCGATCCATTTAATGAAAAGCAATTTCCACAAAAACAATCACAACAAGGCAACCACACAAGCTTCATCAAACCTTCTTAGCTGCATCAGCAGGCAGCGTCTCTCGGTTCTTCCACCTCTCAAGCGCCGCGAGTATATCCTCTTACATCAAAAGAATCAGCACCAGCATTAGCCTAAATTCACTTACGGGGGGGCGTTTACTTCCACATTATAGATTAAATCAATGAACATATCATCTACCACTCAGCACAACTTATGGGGGCATTTAATTCAGCATTTCAAGAATCAGGTAAAACAAGTTCGATAATCTAAAAAGTCCATCAAAGTTAACACTTGATCAGCCTATATTGCTTTTAGAATATTATCCATTCTATATAAAAAAGTTCCATCCACATAATACGAACATAAAACTCCGGCAAAACGTACACGAGTACCTAGGGCCCCCGCCTGCGCTCGCCCCCACGTAGGTCCACCCTTTAACCATATAACAATACAAAATCTACATAACAATTGAATCATCAACATCAACGAAAAGCAAAGCAAAGGCAGAAATATACCTTTGTTCTGCCTATCCATGGCAAGAATGAGATCAAAATCCCTAAAATCTGAGGCTTTTATCGGCCTCGAAATCGAAGTTATCGGAATCCCACGCTTTTTCGCCGCAGCTATCATTCTTGAGTCTGCTGGATTTCCCTTCAGTGATCATAATAAACAGAAATCATCACCACTCAGCACAACTTTTGCCCATAGTGTTCAAGAATCTCATTTACTATTCCTTAAAACCAGGGCACAAGTTCATACCTCATGATAATTGATGGTTCCAGCAGAATCGATGGAGAATCGAGAATCAAGATTCCTTTGCTTAACGATGTGGGAGAAGACACCTTCAGCAGCTGGGCTTCTGCAGATATTGCCGAGACAGACGAAGAGAACTGAGAATGGTTTATTAGCAGAGGCTGATGATGGCGCCGACGCCATGGATGATCACTGAAGAATCGGTCCAGTTTCTGGGTGGGTTTTACTGCAATTCATGTGTATTGGGGAGTTCTTGAGAGGGAGTGTGTGGTGGCAAATTCGTAAATTCCAACATTCTTCAAAATATTCGTTAAATTTTGCTTCCTTTTTTTTTTAATTATTTTTTTAAGATTTTTTTTTTGGTAAATTCTCGTTTTCATTAATCAACAGAATGAAAATGATGCTGAAATAAATTACGTTAAATGTGCCCAAATTGGTGAACCAATGGTGTACCATACACAAAATTAGGAAGTTTTGAATTTTCTCTATTAATGGTGATTTTGAGTTTAGTTATTAGGGCATGTACAATGGAGGGGTTCTTGTCTATGTGGCAAAAACAAGAACCCACAACCTTAATTAGCACCCCCATTGGAGATCCCCTAAATAAGAACCCGGGTTCTTATATAAGATACTGGTTCTTAAGAAAAAGTGGGGCCAACATTCCTTTTTATTTTTTCTCTCTCTTTTATTTTTTTCGAATAAATTAATTAGTGGGACCCTTTAATTATGATAAGAACCTTTATTAAGAACCTTACCATTGTGATTTTTTAATACGAATGAGATCTTGTCTATGTGGCACTTTTAAGAACCTCATTTGGGGTTCTAGCATTGTACATGCCCTTAGTGTATATCAAAACTTCCTAATTTTGTATATGGTACACCATTGGTACACCAATTTGGGGATAGAGGATCTCATCTCAACTGTGCTTGCGTTGACCCAGCGGTATAGGGTTAAGATTAACATATCAAGTCTGCCCAAAGTTTAATGTATTTAGATGACGTGTTAATAAATTAAAGTGTTAAAATGTAATCTCATCTCAACTGTGCTTGCGTTGACCCAGCGGTATAGGGTTAAGATTAGCATATCAAGTCTGCCCAAAGTTTAATGTATTTAGATGACGTGTTAATAAATTAAAGTGTTAAAATGTAATAATTGTGATCCAATATAATATTTTTTATTATATTAAAGTGCTAAGGTGTCAGAGTGCTAACATATATTGTGTCTAAAGATTATCGGCGTCCCGATACAGTAATAAGATCTAAAGATGGTGGTCGGAGAGTACTTTTTTGAGTAATACAAAATCAAAGATTCCATTTCAGATGTGTATGCATCTCTCATTTTGTATTTCCTAACAACTTCCAAACACATTTACACTATATATATATATATGTATATCAGTTACAACAGCAAAGAGATGGTAATCTCCAGTTAGAAAAAAAGCAGAGGGAAAAAGCTAACCTATCTCCACTTTGATTATTGCTAGAACATCTCGAACTCTATTCCATCTCCTCCCCTCTTCTCAAATTCTGCAGGGAGCTTGCTCTTTTTCAAATCGAATAACTTGGGAAGCTCCGGTGGCGTTTCACACCGTATCAAAGCCCAGTTAAGCCCCTCGAAGAAGGGATGTTTCTTGATCTCTGCAGCTCCCTTTTCCGACCCCAGCCTGTTCTCAGGCTCCTTCTTCAGCAACCTTCTAATCAAGTCACGAGCTTGAGTGCTTACCATTGGAGATTGTGGGAACTTGAGGCACTGGGAGACGACGTTTGATATGGTATCCTCGTTGCTCAATCCTTTGAAAGGCGTCTTACCGTATAAGAGTTCGTATAGAAAGATCCCGAATGTCCACCAGTCGACTGCACTTCCATGGCCTTCCCCTTTGATGATCTCCGGAGCTAAGTACTCGTGTGTCCCCACAAAGGAGTTGGATCGTGCGCTCACAGGCTCGACTACTAGCTGTGGCAGTGGGATGATTTGGGAGGCGAGTTCGGATTTTAGTTTACGGGTTCTGGCTGCAGCTGTTAAGAATCTTGGAGTGAAACAGGAAAGCTGCCATGAGGGTTGGAGGCAGAAGGGATCTATGCAGCTAGAATCTGACATCTTCTTTGGTGTTTCGGCCACAGGAAAGGTGGACTTTAGGACCGTAGTGTTTGCAGCACATCTGAAGGATAAGTCGAAATCCGAGAGCATGATGTGGCCATCTTCACGAACTAAAATGTTCTCGGGCTTCAAGTCTCTGTATACAACTCCGAGCATGTGAAGGTATTCGAGGGCAAGAAGAATTTCAGCTGCATAGAATCTGCACATTTTCATATCCGAAGATTCAGACTATCAAACGAACACTTCTATTTCAATATCAATTCTTCAACGACATAAAAATCAGACTTCACTATGTTTAAACATTCAAGAAAGACTAGATCTTTAGAAATCATTTTGCTTGATCTTCCTGTTGAAAAGGTTCAAGAAAACACGACAACATTTAAAACATTTCGTTCATCAGTTCATGCACCACGTCTCGTCCCTATGAAGTTTTTAACCTTGATCAATCCAAACATGTTTTAACGTAATGCAACTCTACAAAATCTTCTAGTTTTAACAATGAGGTCGAACCCTAAATAAAAGCAATAAGGCTGAAATATATTTTACCGGTGAAAGATACGTGCTCGTTACAACCCTTATTTTTCCTTAGCTTTAATCCTTATTATTACTTCTATATAGCTATGATCATATATCAATTTTCAGACAATGAGTTTCTAAGTATTCAATCTTTTCAACTAATCATACACAAGACGTTTTTTGAAAAATGAAACTTATTAATCGTAAATAGAGCTGAAATATTGTACCTGGCTGCTTTCTCTGGAAAATTCCGAGTGAGCTGCTTTTGTCGAAGCACATGGAGATCACCCCCAGGGCAGTATTCCATAACGACACATGAATACTTACTTGTCGTGAAATGCGCATAGAGTGTAGGAAGAAAAGGATGATCCAGAATTTCCAAAACCTCTTTCTCAGTTTGAGCCCTCTGCATTTTCTTTCTGCTACTCAAAAATTCAGTATCCATAACCTTCAAAGCAAAGAGGCAGCTCGAGCCAATCAGCTCAGAGAGGTAAACGGTGCCAATATCTCCACCACCTATCTTCCTCAAAATTTTAAAATGTGACATTCCCAATTTACCATGCTGCTTTTGGACAGCGCTTATGGCTTCCCATCTCAAGTCCTTTGACATATGAGGTCGGTAGCCACTTCGACTTGAACCACTCAGATAGCTCTCATCACTATAGCTTGTAGTAGTGCTATATTCTCCAATGCTACTTTTCGAACTCTGAGAGAACTCTCCCTTCTCATCGGATCTTAATTTTTCATTGGCTTTCATCACAACACTCTTTGTTTTGCTAGCATTAGAGTCCTGAGAATTTGACGGAGATGATTTCTCCAATTCTTCACACTCCTTTCCCAGGAAAGAATCTGGTGTTTGATGGGCTATTTTGCTGGACGGGTAGTCATCATCATTCTTCGGCCCTTCACTATGATGACTGTGATTCTTGGTAGCAAAGACTATTTTTGGCACAATCTTCTTCTTCGCAATGTTTTGGGGTCTTGGATGTTGTTCACGAAAACCAAAACCTTCTTTCGGGTTTCTTACTTGCCCAGTTTTCAAAACATTTGATGATAAAGATGCAGATTTCAACTTACCCACATGCTTCTTCAATGAATCAGGTATAGGAAGTTCACATCCACCATTAGTCGGAATAGGAGAGATATCTTCTGAAAGAACAGAAGACTTCCCCTTTCTCTCAGATACTTCAGCTACTGAAACATTTCCAGATTCAGGAGAGCTTCTTTCAGGTACGAAAGATATCTCCATCAAATTCCCTTTGTTTTCATCGAGAGGTTGACTGGTTTGACTTGCCTCGATCACTACAGCTCTATACAACTTTTTGGCAGTTCCTACTTCTGAGATCCCAGGAGACGCTGATGGTCTCAATACGCGCTTCTTCACTGCAGCCATCTCCGAAGCTTGAGATATGCATAAACCTCGCAAAGCCTGCTTCAAACTCACTGGTTCTGAAAATCCAATACCCGATGCATGAGAAGGGCTAACTCTCATTGGCCTTTTCATGGCACTTTTGTGCAAAGCATCTCCAACATTTCGTTCTGATTTACGAGAGCTAGCAGTCTCGATTGCTTCAAAGATTTTATTAATGTCATCCTCAATACTATGTTTCTTCAGAGATTTACCTCTAACTTTAGATTCAGAGTCGTAGCTTTCTGTCAACTCTACTATTTCATGAGTACTATACAGCGTACTCATGGTCGTGGAAGGCAAGTATTACAAATGAAACTAGCAAAAGCTTATCTTCAACCCATCCCAGACTATGCATTCGAATTCAAGCCATAAACATGAATCGACTCTTCAATCAGGCCAGAATTCAGCACTCATGCAAATTACCTTGAATTTCACAAACGACGAGTATCAGCTGCACTTCCAAGAAGTCACCAACCAGTATTCAGTTTAATAACAGAACGAATGATATTGGCAACACATTGCTCTTTCACTTCTATAACTTTCCCACAGTTGAAACTCATAGTTAAAGCCTCAAATAAACAGAGAGAGCAGAAGCAACCACAGAACTCGAACATTTATACGAAATTCACTCAATAGAATTCTTCCATCAATCAATCAAAGTTTGTGCTGAAAAAGTAATCCTCAAAATTCTCAAAACTTTAGACAAGAAGATTATTCAAGCAAAGATTCTACTCTACTCTCTTCAAAATCACATGAGCAAGTTCAAGAAAATCATAGAAGCTACAAAGGGACAAAAGAAGTTCAGCTTTTTATGAGTTTGGACACCACAAAAATCACCTTTTAGATACAGCAAAAAAAGGAAAGAGGAAAAGGCATAAACCACTAGCAGAACCTAATTATAATTCTTGCACAAAGCCCACTTGACTCTACAATGGATTAAAGGATGAAAGAAACTGGTCAAAACCCCATTTATTTCATGTTGTCTCTCTCAGTTTCACAGACTAATAACAAGGATATATCACTTCAAGAAGCTGGACCACTCTTCAATCCACCCAGAATTCAAAAAGATTTCAGAACTCCATATTAAACAAAATACACAAATTACACATTAGCATGCCTGGAAAAAAGTTGATGAAAATTTGCAGAAAACAGAAAGGAAGTATACCTGTTGTAAGGATCAAAACAGCAAGATGAGGGCAAACACAAAGGCTCTCTCTCTCTCTCCCCCCAAAAAAACTCAAAATGGGAAGAAAAAGAGCCTAAAGGAATTCGAAAAGGAAAAAAAGAGGAAACAAGAAAACCCCACGAAGAAATATATACAGGATCAACGATTTTAAATTTCTTTAGTGTTCTTGCGCAAGAACATCACGAGAAAGTGAGGTTGGGAGTAATTGCGAAATTGAATTGGGTGGGTAAAAGGGTGTTAGCATACAAGTGAAAACTGTAAAGCAGAGAGAGAGAGAGCGGGGAATTGTTTATGCCAATCACGAGAAGAAGCGGCGTACTGTATTTCCTTTTGTGTATGGATGATGATGATAAAGAGTGTATTAGTCTAAGCTCTTCTACTACAACTTTTTTGTGGGTACAAAAATGGCGGAAAAAGGGGAGAGACAATAGAAAATTGGAAAGGGGGGTCGCCGTGGCTCGCAATCGCGTAGTATATAAATTCAAGAATTCTTCTAAAGTGTGCGTAGAAAACAAGGGTGTTGGTGTCAAACTGAAATCAACGCCATTGACGTAGACTGTCGTTCTTTCTCCTGCATTTCAATTTTCAACTACCTTTATTTACTTCCTCTCTTCTTTTTAACTTTTCTTTACTTGCTTTGCTTATTATTACTACTATTACTATTGTTTTACCAAAGTTAACTTGTTTAGTACCTCCATCTCATAATACGAGTAGAGTAGTCTCATTTACTATTTATGTTTATCTCATATATTAGTGTTATTTTTTAAAATGACAAAGAATAATTGGCTACAATTAACTCCCTCTCCTCACAATCCATTACAACTATATATTTCCTTCCTCATTGGCTATTGTATCATTTTCAAATCGGACTACTTATATCTTATATGAGATTGGGGTAGTATTAATTTACCAAAGGTAATGTAATAGTGGTAGAATATCTATGAGATGTTGCAATAAGGAAAATGTTTGTTCCCTTACACGTATCAATTAGAGTGAAACAGGAGGAATATTTCATTTTTTATGTTCAACTAACAAAAAAGTTATGCACATTTTATTTTTGGGCACACTCCTGTCAGTCTGGCCTCACGGTGATGCCGGATCTTGATTGACACTTTTATTCATTATGATTGATACTAAATGTAATTGCACTTTTGTTTACAAAGATTGACACTTTTACAAAAAAAAGAAAAATAATAATAATAATAATAATAATAATAATAATAATAATAATAATAAAATAAAATAAAATAACATTAATAATGAATATTAATTTTATCTTGTGGAAATTATAACTAATATGTATGACTTATATATATATATATATATATATATATATATATATATATATATATATATATATATATATATATAGGGGTGGGTTCTTATGGGAGATGGTATCAAACTTGAGAACTAGGAACCAATCCTATCCACTCCTTTTAAAGAATCTAATGGTGGATATTAATTCTCAAATTATCTATTTTACTTTTTTAATGATTTATTTCTAATATTAAAGGGTAGATTAGGGAAAAAAAGAGAAAAAGATTATGCGTTCCAAGATTGTCGCCACTTCCTATAATTAATTATTCTATTAATTAACATAAATATTTGAATGCAACTAAGACCTATTTCTATGCTTAAATAATCATATTTATATGCTATTTTCCTATTTATTTATGCTTAATAACCTGCATATGAAAATTACATGTTTTTTTTTTTAATATCAATTCATGTTTAAATTTCGTGAATGACAATGAATATTCAAATGCAACTAATACCTATTCCTATGCTTAAATAATCATTTTATATTCTATCTTCCTATTTATTTATGCTTAATAACTTGTATATGAAAATTACAACAAAAAAAAAAAATAGAATAAAAAAACATAGATGAATATTCGAATGCAACTAAGACCTATTCCTATGCTTAAATAATCATATTTATATGCTATGATCCTATTTATTTATGCTTCATAACTTTTATATGAAAAATTAAAAATTAAAAAAAAAAAAAAAGAATAACAAAACATAGATGAATATTCGAATGCAACTAAGACCTATTCTTATACTTAAATAATCATATTTATATGCTATCTTCTGATTTATTTATGCTTAATAACTTGTATATGAAAATTACAAAAAACAAAATAAAAAAAAAAAAAAAAACATAGATGAATATTTGAATGCAACTAAGATTTATTCCTATGCTTAAATAATCATGTTTATATGCTATATTCCTATTTATTTATGCTTACTAATTTGCATATGAAAATTACCAAAAAAAAAAAAAAGAGAGAGAGAGAGAGAGAGAGAGAGAGAGAGAGAGAGAGAGAGAGAGAGAGAGAATATAAAAACATAGATGAAAATGTCAAGATAGAAGAAGAAGAAGAAGAAGAAGAAGAAGATTTAAGAAGAAGAAGAATATTACGGCAGAGAAAATATAAATGGGTGATTAATCCCTTGAAATATGGAACAAATAAATGAAGATTACATTAATATCCTTTTCCTAAACAAAACATGCCTTATTTAATTAATTTACATGAATACATCATAACCATCAATCTATTGAAATGGAGGGTCTAGATTAGTTCCTAGTTCTCACTAACTAATATGGTTAGCATATGAACCAATCCCTATATATATATATATATATAAACCATTATACAAAACATTATAATAACAAGTTGATAAAAAATATATAAAGAATTATTTATATTACATAGATTGACACTTTCATTCAGAACAATTGACACTTTTATTCATGAAGATAGACACTTTTGCTGGAGAATTATATATCCTAAATTTCAATTTATAATCCATATTTTACCTTATACAATTGAAATTGAATACTAAAATTATAAAACCCTAAATTGATATGTAAACCCTATAAAGTAATTGTAATTTACAACATACATATAAAATTTTATTTATAAGATTGTCATTTTTATTCATATAGATTAACATTTTTATTAATAAAGATTGACATTTTACTTGAACGGGTCGGATCAACACGAACCGAGTCTAGTTGACCCGAACTGGAATAAGGTCAACTGGGTCGGGTTGACCTCATTCGGGTTGGATCATGCTAGTCGGGTCGGGTCCGACCGCATAGGAGTTTTTGCCCTTATTTTTTAATGTGGAACCCACTTTTTTCTTTTGTCTTTTTTTGGGGGGGAGGGGGTGGTGAACCCTGGCCTATTGGATTACGATTTAATCCCTCAGCCATTGGGTCGCCCCTAATGGGCTGAATGTGTAATCTCGCTTAGTCCAAACTTTATTGCATTACTTATTATGAAAATTAATTAAAATTCGTGCTCCTTAGTTAGTGACATTTCCAAAAAAAAAAATTATTAGAGAGTGTTTAAATACTTAATTTTTTGCTACAAAGGGTTATGATTGGGAAAAAAATTAAATTGATTTTATAAGCTTAAAAAAACACTTTTGATCTAGTGAATGGAGTATTATATTGAGGCGGATAAAAAAAATATTCACTAGTTAATAGGTAAATACTACCCACCCATTTAGTTTTCTATAAATTCTACCCATTTTTCATTGTTAAGATGAAAATACCCTTAAAGCAAATGAAAGAGAACATGCACGGTCGTGTAAAGGCGCAATCTCACGCTCATGCGAAATGAGACATTCGCATGAGTGCGAATCACCATTGGTTCTCCATCCATCCATGTCTATCACCACACCGTTGCCATCATTTTTTCATGGAAGGTTCTGTAGAGGGTAAATCTACAATTGAGTTGGATCGGATTGGTTCGACCCGATTGATCATATCCGACTGAAGACGAGGCACTAGCGACCTGTCAAACAAAACAAACGTGAGAGCTCTTCGATGGACACGGGTGGGGGTGTCAGCCGAAGGACCTCCGACGCTCAAGTCAGTTATCGGAAAATAAAGAAGACCGAAAATAGAAATCAAGTAAAAGAAGAATCTGAGTTAAGATGTAGATCCCGATTTAAATAATGATGATGAGCGTGGATGATATGGAAGTGATGGTAGGCGGCGCCGTCTGACTGAAGTTCAATAGACGCCGACTGATGGAGCGTGGAGGGTTTCAGAGAGGAGGAGTCAGTTGGCGAGTGGAGTGAATGCGTGAGTGAGAGCCTGTCCCCGACCTAGCAGTCGGGAGTTTATATATATATAACGACCGTCTGACTAGGGTTTTCCCTTCAAACCCTAGTCCGCCTCAAACTACTGAGAACGTGGGGAGATTTTCTCCCGGCTGACTCGCTTCGTCCGTTTGGTAGTTAGTTGAGATTAGTCTAGATCCTTCGGCTGATTGAGTGGACCCCAAGGCGGTTTGTGGGTTCAGTCGGCCCAACATAAACAAATCTTTTGAATAATTAGTTGGGCCAAACAATTGTTCCGTATGACTGACGGACTGGTTATTCTCAAATACTTGAAGTTGGGCCAATTAAGCGTGGATAACTAGGTTTGGACCAGTCAAGCGGATTTTGCCCACTACAAGTTCTTCATAGTGCGGAGAAGCGAAATGCATTCTTTCGCGCTATAGCATCGTCGCGTGATAACAAATATTACCATCGTATCCTTCACAGCAGCACCATCTCTTAAAGTTTGTGTTTCTTCCCCATGCAAAATACGGAAGCATGAAGATGCATATTGTTTCTTTTTTTGATAGGGCTTCATACCTCACTATGTTTTATGTTTTATAGTTCACAAAATGGCATCATCTTCGAGGTTCATGTCGTCATCTTCATCCTACAACTTCGCGCTTTGTATCTTCAGTATACCCAATTGCATTGCCTAATCGAGATTAAATGAATTGGATATAATCTACTCCCTCCGTCCTCTATCTGTTGGACCTATTACTATGAATGGACGTCCTCCATCTGTTGGACATTTTCTCTTTAAGAAGTAGACCCCACAACAAAAGTACATTTATACCCTTCTCAACCATTTTTTTATTACTAAAGAATGTGATGGACCCACCACTTTACTTACTAATTAATCAACAACAATAAATGATATTTAAAGGAAAAACTTTACATGTCATCAATTGCATTAAACTGTGTGCCCAATCAAAAGGTCCAACAAATGGAGGACGGAGGGAGTATATAATATTAAGTGGTATGTAGAATTTAGTGTTTATTAAACTTGTGGGTATTGTTTACCATTAACCATGAATACAGTGTAATGGAAAATATTTGATCAGAACTTCAGAAGACATTAGTACAACGTAGTATACTATTACAGTCTGCTATCACAAGACGATTATTTGTTATTTTCTTAATTGACTTAGCATATTGACAATTTGCAAGCCGTGATTTAAGCATTTTCAGACCAACATATCACATACTATTCCTAAATTTCTACTACATCGATTATTATTTGAAAATATAATTAATGATAAAGTTTGGCTAAAGATTTGGTGTGGATATAATGAGATGTATTATATAAATTATAATAATGCAAACTTGAGGGAGAAGAGCATAACAAATAACGTGGTGATGTTTCGTGTTCTCTATACACGCTCTAGATTTTGGCCGCTCCTCTCATACTCTCAAGGGGCGGCTCGGCGGCGTTTCAGCTGCCTCACCCGGAATGTCCTACATTTAGCGGCGGATATGCATACTGTCCAACAAGGACTAGCATCGCCGCCTTAGTATGGCACACAACCATCCTAGCAGTGGCAGCCGCGTGTAGCAATGCTCGACCACCACGAGAGTGAGCCGGTGAAGTATAGTACACCGAGGGCTCTTGGAACGTGGGGTGAGATGCAAGGCCGGCACAATGGCTTTGCTATCCGAACATTGTCTAACTTCTGTTTGGTTGACGGAGCGTCGTCGATCGATATTTGTATTCGAAATCGGAGGTTCTAGTTGCTGCCAACGATTCGAAAATGAATAACTACCGAGTTATTACATGTTGGCATCTCTTGTTTTTTATTCATTTTAGTTCATTTACAATTGAAATTGAACCTGAGACTGTGTGTGTGAGTAAGGGTGACGGCGGATGAGAGATGTCTCTTCCGAGCGTGCACGTGACATGATTGGGGAAAGGAGAGGTGGCGTCAGATGAAATTCATCAGAAAAAACTTTGAGATAATACTTTCATCTTCTCTTATTATGGTTTAGTGCCCGACAAATGCTACTGCTCTTTTTACGAATTTTGGAGACTTTGAGGTATTACTTTCATCGTGTTGTTTGAATGTTGTACTTTTATCTTGTTGTTTCAATATAACACGATTGTGTTATGTGTTGTTACATATTGAGCAAACTCTACATGAGGATTTAGGAGTAGAACCAAATCAAGATTTCACCATTCCCTAACTATAACTATAGGAAACCCAACAATTTTTAATTAGTCTTAATTTCATCTATGACTCCTCATTCATTAGGATAAGGGATAAGATGTATCATATGCCAACTTATGTGTTTAGAGATAATATTTTCATCTCCTAATGGTATGGTTCTTGTTATGGTTTTGTTCATGACAAATGCTACAACTCTTTCTACAAGATTTGGAAACTTTGAGATAATACTTTCATCTTGTTGTTTGAATGTAACACGATGGTGTTATGTGTTGTTACAATTTGAGTAAACTCTATATGAAGATTTAGAAGTGGAACCAAATTAAGATTTCATTTTCCCCTCACAGTTGGATACCTAACAATTTTATTCATAGTCTTTCTCTAAAATCACATGGTCAAAAATCTATATTATATTAAAACAAAACAAAAAAGCAATTTTTTTTTTGCCGCCAAAATAAGGTTGATATTGTAATTTTGATATTTTAACAGTTATTTTTAAGAAGTAGTTGTATAACAATAATTCAATTTCATAATATTAAAAAGTATTAATTGTGGAAACAGTTATAAGCATGCACGCACAAGTTAAATTAAACATATACAATTAATTTAATTAATAATTTAAATAATGAGTTATACAAATTCATTTGTACAAAAGGGAACGTGACATTGAAGACGATATTATTTCTTTTACGGGATACTACGCGTTTCCACTCGTAGTATCCCGTAAAAGAAATAATATTTCAAAATTATATCGTAAAACCCGTACTACGTCTCGGTGGAAACGCATGCCGGAAAGTCAAAAAGTCAACTGTGCCATCAATAACGGGACGGAGGGAGTATTATCTGTAGGGAAATAAATTTCACGGTAGCATCAAAAAGGCCTCGATTTCTGCACTTCAAGATAAGCTCCATGAAGGAAATGATTGAAACCTGAACTACTACTAATCTCTTCTTTTTTTTTTTCCCCCTTTTTTTTTAAAAAAACAATTAACAGAATTTTGATGATATGGAGTAGTGTTGCCCACGGTTCCGGTTCCAGTTAGAACTGGAACCGGAACCGCCGGTTACGGTTCCCATGGGAGAGGAACCGGAACCGAACCGCCCATAGCCGGTTCCGGTTACGGTTCCCGGAACCGCCGGTTCCGGTTCGGTTCCGGTTCTAACCATGAAGAACCGGCCCTTCATTTATTAATATATATATATATATATATTTTTTTTTTCTCTCTCGAATTTTTATTTAATAATACTCAATAATGCCGTCCACCGTCGACTAACAATGCTTAAATACGAAACCAAAAATTACGAAAGGACCCCAAACAAAAAATGCGAAAATTACGAAATAACCCGAAAAACTATAAAATTGCAGTTTTGACCCTCTAAATGATGGAATTTGCCCAAAATCCGCCAGCGCTCATGGCAAAACATGAGTTTTGCTCAGAACGTCGTTTCCACCCGAAAAACACTAGGATTTCGTCAAATTCTGAAACTTGCGCGAATTCTTCAGATGATCGAGGCGTAATTGCATAAATCGTGCCGCATCACATGGCACGTGTATCATTGTATGTATCAATGTATGTTCAGAATTCAGATTACCAAAAATCAATTACCAAATTCATTAAGTATCATTGTTAATGCGGCACGATTTATGCAATTACGCCTCGATCATCCGAAGAATTCGCGCAAGTTTCAGAATTTGGCGAAATCCTAGTGTTTTTCGGGTGGAAACGACGTTCTGAGCAAAACTCATACTTCGCCATGAGCGCTGGCGGATTTTGGGCAAATTCCATCATTTAGAGGGTCAAAACTGCAATTTTATAGTTTTCGGGTTATTTCGTAATTTTCGCATTTTTTGTTTGGGGTCCTTTTGTTATTTTTCAGACCTTGGCGATTAGGGTTTACTATTTAATCGCTGTCAGAACATTGTAGCCGCAGTTTTTGATTGAATCGAAGTTTGATTTCTCTCGTTTGACGAGTATTGTTCTTCCTGTCACGCATACGCTGCATCACCAAAGAAGTAAAAGATGAGAGGATTCTCACTCTCTCAAATTATTTTTGGGCTGAAACGGTGGAACCAAACACAATGGTGGTTTCACACTATTAGAATTTCAAAAAATGCAAAAAAATTAAAAATTAAAAAAATCGAGAACCGGGAACCGCCGGTTCTACAAATGGAACCGGGAACCGCCGGTTCTTAATCGGGAACCGTCCGAACCGGGAACCGCCGGTTTAGAACCGCCGGTTCACGGTTCCTGGCGTCGCGAACCGGAACCGGACCGCCGATTCCTCCGGTTCCTCAACCGGTTCCTAACCGGCGGTTCCGGTTACGGTTATAAAACCGCCTGTTCCGGTTAAAATTCCGGTTAGAACCGGCGGTTCCGGTTAGTTTGGGCAGCACTAATATGGAGCCGTTCAAATACAGTTTTGGGAGCGGGCAAGAGTTGTCTTATTTGCGTCCAACGTGCAAGGCTAACATATCAGGGCTTTTCGACGGTGGTCTCTAATTGGATCCTTATAATTTATGATCTTTGTGCATCATCACATGTTGTTCTTGATTGGTGTGTTAATGTTAGGATTTTCGTAGTGTTGTCGAGTCCGTTTCGTTATGTTTTGCGTCTCTTTCGTTTGTATTTTGCTATGATTTGGTTGTTTGGAGTTTGGTTCGTGTAGGATCGTTAGGTGGAAGAAACGGAAGGAAACGGCTCGAAAAAGGCGAAGAATTGAGGAAATATCAAGTTTGGAGCGAGCAAGACGCTGGACGATCGTCCAAGGCTCTGGACGACCGTCCAGAGTGCGCTGGACGAGCGCTCACTGCGGTGGACGAGCGTCCAGAGTGGAAATTAAAGAAGCCAGTGAGTGCGACGTTGGACGAGCGTCCAGCGCACACTGGACGACCGTCCAACGTTCCGGCCAGCAAATTTTTCCTTATTTATCTAGGTTTTTACCTAGTATATATATACCATCCTTGTACACGAATTATATCCATCTTTTAGCATATTTTAGCTTTAGTTTTCAGATTCAAATACTTTAGTTTAGCTTTCTATTGTTCGGATCCGGATTCGTTCTTCGTTTATTGCAATTTAATTCAAGGCGTTTATTTAATTCAAGTTCTTCGTTCTTCATCTCAATTTTCGTAAGTTTTCTTATTGCTTTCGTTTATTCGTTTTAATTGCTTGCTTTCGTTTTAGATTCGTTTTTCTTAATTGCTCCGTTTAAATTCCTTAGTTTAATTTCGTTCTTTCGATTTCAAGTTTAAAGTTTAGATTCGTTTTTCTTGCTTTCAATTCTCTTTCGTTTTTCAAAGTTTTCAAGTTAGATTAATTTGCTTTTAATTTCCAGATTTCAATTCATCATGTCTAGATTTATTTATGCTTCTTTCTTTGCTTTCGTTTCCTTCGTTGCTTTCTTTATTGCTTTCTTTTCGATTCTTGCCTAGGTAGATTTAATTGCTTTCTTCTAGTTTAATTCTTAGATTTATTTCTTGAGTTCTAGATTAGTTATTTAATTGCTTTTATTTACTTGCTTTGATTTATTTTATTGCCTAGGAATTTAAAACAAAAACCCCAAAATATTCTTTACTTGCTTTCTTAGATTAGATTTTTACTACATAATTAATTGCCCTGTTAAGTTTTCCTTGAGATTCGATACTTAGGTTTTACTTGCTAGTGCTACGATAGATTTCGTCTATTGCGAACACTTTTTAGTGAAACAAATTTTGGCGCCGTTGCCGGGGAAAACTTTAGGCTTTTGATTGTGTAGTATTTTTATTTGCTTTATTTTTATTTGTGTTTATTCGATTTCTTGTTTCTCCCACTCGGTGCGTTTAACCCTTTTGTTGAGTGTTGTTTATGCATGGTCGCCGAAGTCTTCAAAGGAATTTAGCGCCCTACGTCGACAACGTCCATCAAAGGAAAGCGATCTTAGCCGTGAAGGAGAAGGAGGAGATCGATTCTCAAGACTTTGGTTTAGTCTTGTTGTTTGCAGAGCCCGAAGCCATGGCAGCTAGAGTCATGGGCGATTTTGCTCGCCCCACATTCACAGCCACCACTTCGGCGATTGTCCTGACGGAAGCGGTCAGGAATCATGAGCTTAAACCTCACCACATGGCGTTGCTTCCATCCTACCACGGGCTGGCCAACGAGGATGCGTTGACGTTCATCCGAGAGTTTTGCACGGTGGTGCAAACTTTCCCACTCGCGGGACTCACGGAGGACACCTTGAAGATGAAGTGCTTCCCGTACACCCTCAAGGATCGAGCAAGGTCGTGGTATTTGGCGCTCCCGGCCAACTCTCTCGCCACATGGAATGCGGTGTGCGAGAAGTTCATGCTAAAGTACTATCCCAACCGCAAGACTCAAGAGGTGCGGTCAAAGATTATGAATTTCTCCCAACACAACGATGAGCCATTTCACGAAGCATGGGAGAGGTTCCAAGAGCTGCTCCAACAATGCCCTCATCATCAAATGGCACCGGAGTTGCTTTGGCAATATTTCTACGACGCCCTCAACCAAACTTGCCAATTCATGGTGGATAGTTCGGCCGGAGGCAACATAGCGGTCAAGACAGCTGATGAGTTGAAGGATATTTTCGAGACGCTTGCTGCGAGTTCTCAACAAAAATCAGTTAGATCGAGGAACGTGGAGGCGAGTGCAATTTCGATGAGCCCCGACTTGAAGAAGCAAATTGCCGACATGTATAGGGATCTCGAGAATTTGAAGGTTAAGCAAAGTGCACCGGCCCCGAAGGAGGAAGAGAGGAAGCCCGATCAATGCGAGATTTGTGGAGAGCTTGGACACATCAAGGAGGTGTGCCACAACATGGGGGAGTTTCAATACGAAGGAGGAGCCGAGGTCTACGCCGCTCAAGGATACCCACCTCAAGCACCACATCAAGGATACCAAGGGGGATACAATGGACGCTACCAAAATCCGAGGCCGACACAAGGGCAAGGTAACCCCCCTACTTATCCGAATAGGCGTCCTCCACCATATAATAACCCCTATCCTCCTCCACCAAATCCCTACTACCCTCAACCTCCACCATATTATCCACCCCCTCAATACCCTCCAAATCCATATTACCCACCACCTCCATATTACCCTCCTCAACCTAATCCTTCATCGCCATACCCTCCACCTCCTCCCCAAAATTCTCGTCCTCAAGGACCTCCACAAAAGCCCCCCGCCGATGAGGATCGTTTCCAAGCACTAGATGCAAACATGAAGCGGCTCGAGACGGCCATTGGTCAAATTTCTGGATCTATGCACTTGATGCAACAACCGGGGCGGATTCCGAGCCAAGGGATCCAACCACAACAAGCTAACGAGGTGCAATATCCCCCATATGTTCCTCCCTTTCCACCACATCAAGCCCAAGCCGTTTCGGTGCTACGGAGCGGGAGGCACGTGGATAATGGAGTCACAATGCCGCCTCAAGGCCGTTCGAATGATAGGTGGAGCCCGAATTCGCGATGGGGATCGAGCAAAAACCTGGCAGCGCAGCACGCTGGACGACCGTCCAGCGTTTCTGGACGAGCGTCCAACGTTGGACGGCCGCCCAACGTCACGCGTGCCCCTGGACGAGCGCCAGACACCCTTTCAGCGAAGCCCGCGCTGGACGAGCGTCCAGCGCACACTGGACGACCGTCCAGCGCTGAACAAGAGCAGACTGCGAGCCCTTCCTTGGACGAGCGTCCAGCCGACACTGGACGACTGTCCAGCGCCCAGAATGCACACACGGAGTCCGAGGAAGCTGAGAAAGAGTCCCAACCTCTCCACAAGACGTCCAATCCTTATGTTCCTCCCATTCCTTATCCGAGTCGAGTGAAGAACAAGAAGCGGGATCAACAATTCATGGATTTGTACAGGCTTCTTTCAAAGGTGGACGTGAACTTGCCTCTCCTTGATGTCATTCGCAATGTGCCACCGTTCGTGCGGTTCGTGAAGGAGTTGACATCGAGGAAGAAGCCGTTCGATGAGATGGAGACGATTGCGGTATCGGAGGTGGCGACATCAATTATGCAACACCCTCTTCCACCTAAGCAACGAGACCCAGGTTCTTTCGTTATCACTATCTCCTTAGGTAATGGTAAGGAAGCATGTGGTATGCTAGATTTAGGTGCCGGTATTAATCTTATGCCTTATTCTATCTTTAAGCAATTAGAGTTAGGAGAACTTAAACCCACTCGCATGAGCCTTCAATTGGCGGATAGGTCTATTAGGTACCCTAGAGGTATTATTGAGGATATTCTTGTTCGCGTAGGGGGTTTAATTGTTCCCGTTGATTTCGTGGTTTTAGAGATAGGTGAGGTACAAGAGAATGGTATTGAGCACACACTTTTGCTAGGTCGTCCTTTCATGGCTACAACTAATACTTTGATTGATGTGAAGAGTGGTGTGATTAAGATGTCCGTTTTAGGAGAAGATGTTTCGTTTTCTGTGCATAAGAGTCGGCCTATGTCATCGGTTAATTTAATTGATAATTGTTCTTTCATCGATAAGGTTGATGCCTTGGCCGAGTGTTCTTTTGTGCAGGATTTTGACACCGAGGAGGTGTGTTGGGGATCCGGAGATCAAATGGAGTGGGAGCGAATGGAGAGAGATATTGGGATCAAGCTACCGTTTCCACCTCAAGATCCCGAGCCCGGCTCGAAGATTCCGGAGCCGTTGGAGTTGAAAGAGCTGCCTTCGCATTTGAAATATATATTTTTAGAGGGAGGCAACCAAAAACCCGTAATCATCTCTTCTTCTTTGTCTCTTGCAGAGGAAGGAGCTTTGGTGGGCATACTCAAGGAGAACAAGCTCGCTTTTGGATGGAGCTTGGCGGATATACGAGGAATTAGCCCGGCCACGTGCATGCATCGCATCAATCTCGAAGAAGGCGCCCGCCCCAAACGAGATGGACAAAGGAGGCTCAACCCAATGCTCATGGAGGTCGTGCGCAAGGAAATCTACAAGCTATTGGCGGAGGGTATTATCTATGCCATCGCCGATAGTGAGTGGGTTAGCCCGGTGCACGTCGTCCCAAAGAAGGGAGGAATCACGGTGTCAAAGAACGAGAAGGACGAGTTGGTCGCCTCGCGCCCGGTTACCGGTTGGAGGATGTGCATCGATTATCGGAAGCTTAATGCTTCCACCAAAAAGGACCACTTTCCTCTCCCTTTTATTGATCAAATGCTTGATAAGTTAGCCGGGCAAGAGTTTTATTGTTTTCTAGATGGCTTGTCAGGTTACTACCAAATTGCGATAGCTCCGGAGGATCAAGCAAAGACGGCCTTCACAAGCCCTTTCGGGACCTATGCTTATAGGAGGATGCCATTTGGTCTCTGCAACGCACCGGGTACGTTCCAAAGATGCATGATGTCTATTTTTTCGGAATTTATCGGTGATTTTGTAGAGATTTTTATGGATGATTTTTCTGTTTTCGGGTCGTCTTTCCATGATTGCTTGTTAAAAATAGAGAGAGTCCTTAAGAGATGCATTGAGAGTGGACTTACCTTGAGTTGGGAAAAGAGTCATCTTATGGTTAGAAGTGGAATTGTTTTAGGCCATATAGTTTCGAGTAAGGGCATAGAGGTCGACAAAGCGAAAGTGGAGGTGATTGAAAAATTGCCACCACCTAGTGATGTCAAAGGTATTAGGAGTTTCCTTGGTCATGCGGGCTTTTATAGACGATTCATTAAGGATTTTTCTAAAATTAGCCAACCTCTTTGTCGTTTGCTTGCTCAAGATGTGCCTTTCCACTTTGATGAGTCTTGTATGAATGCTTTTCTCACTTTAAAAGAAAAACTCATCTCTGCTCCCGTTGTAGTCGGTCCCGATTGGTCATTGCCTTTTGAGATTATGTGTGATGCGTCTAATAATGCCGTAGGGGCTGTTTTGGGTCAAAGAGTCGATAAGATGCTTCGTGTGATTTACTATGCTAGTTTAACTCTTAATCCGGCTCAAGTGAATTACACCACCACCGAACAAGAGATGCTTGCCGTTGTTTTTGCCTTAGATAAATTTAGATCTTACATCATAGGGTCTAAGGTGATTATTTATAGTGATCATGGTGCTCTTAAACATCTTTTGACTAAAGCCCAAGCAAAACCTAGGTTGATTAGATGGGTCTTATTATTGCAAGAATTTGATATTGAGATTCGTGATAGGAAAGGTAGTGATAATCTTGTGGCCGACCATCTCTCTCGTCTCGATTCACCTCCCCCTTATGCTTCTCTTGATGATATTTGTGATTCCTTTCCCTTTGAGAATGTTAATGAAGTGAGTGCTACTCCTTGGTTTGCCGATATTGCTAATTACTTGGCCGATAAGGACACTAAACCCGTCCTTAACGCTCAAGAAGAGAAAAGGTTTCTTCGTTTGTGTAGGCAATACTATTGGGAGGATCCTCACTTGTTCAAGCTTGGGAAGGATGAGGTGATTCGAAGGTGCGTTCCCGACCACGAGCAAACCGAGGTGCTGCGACATTGTCACGAGGAGCCGAGTGGAGGACATTTTGGAGGCCAAAAGACTGCTCATAAGGTGCTACAAAGTGGATTATATTGGCCTACCTTGTTCAAGGATGCTCAAGCCTTCTACCTTGCATGCGATCGTTGCCAACGCACAGGTTCTATAGGTCGCCGTAATGAGATGCCCCTTAATCCTATTTTAGTGGTTGAGATTTTTGATGTGTGGGGCATCGACTTTATGGGACCTTTTCCTAAATCCCATGGTTTCGAATATATTTTACTTGCCGTCGATTACGTGTCTAAGTGGGTAGAAGCCATACCCACGAAGACATGTGATTCTCACGTTGTCTTGAAGTTTGTGCAGGAAAATATCTTGTGTAGGTTTGGTTTTCCTCGTGTGATCATTAGTGATGGGGGAAAACATTTTTGCAACAAGTTGTTCGCCAAGCTCATGAAGAAGAACGCCATCACACACAAGGTGGCGACTCCTTATCATCCACAAACCTCGGGACAAGCGGAGACGAGCAATCGCCAAATCAAGGGGATTTTAGAGAAGACGGTCAAGCCATCGAGGAAGGATTGGGCCGACAAGTTGAACGACGCTCTTTGGGCATATCGCACGGCTTACAAAGGCGTGCTTGGGATGAGTCCCTATAGGCTCGTCTATGGTAAGTCGTGTCATTTGCCCGTTGAGATCGAGTTCAAAGCATATTGGGCCCTCAAGCGCATCAATTTCGACCTCGACGATGCTCATGATCGGAGGATTTTGCAAATGGAGGAGCTCGACGAGCTAAGGAACGAAGCCTATGACAATGCCAAGATTTACAAGGACAAGGTGAAACGTCTACATGATAGACGCATAGCCTTCAAGGAGTTCAAACCCGGAATGAAGGTACTTCTCTTTCACTCTCGTCTTCGATTATTTTCGGGTAAACTTAAGTCTAGGTGGGGAGGTCCATACACGGTGGTGCAAGTTTTCCCCCATGGTGCGGTGGAAATCAAGAACGAGGATTCGGGATACATTTTCTCGGTCAACGGGCAACGATTGAAGCCATATGTCGAAGGGACAACATTACCTCACACGGTGGAAACAATTCTCATCTCCGACCCTCCACTTCTCTCTTGAATTTTTGGTACGTCAAGCTAATGACGTTAAACAAGCGCTTGGTGGGAGGCAACCCACTTTCTCTATTTTATTTTTGTAGAATAGGATGTATTTTCTTTTTATTTTCATTATTTTTCGTGTGTTTTTCTTTAAGTGTATGTGCAGGGAATGGTTCTTAAGGATTGCAATGGCACGGAAGGCGTCGAGAGGGAGAAAAATGGAGATTTTGAGCACAATTCCGCGAGGGCTGCTCTGGACGGGCGTCCAGCGCACGCTGGGCGACCGTCCAGCGTATTTTTGAGTTGCTGGAAATTTTCAGCGAGGGTCGCGTTGGACGAGCGTCCAGCGCGCGCTGGACGAGCGTCCAACGTAATTCACCCCTTTAATTTTCTGCGAACGCCGCGCTGGACGGGCGTCCAACGTACGCTGGACGAGCGTCCAGCGCAAGACGGGCCCAATTCGATTTTGAATCTGATTTTCACTAGGTTTAACCCTCTTCTCCTCTCTTCTCTTTCTCACGCCTCCCTCTCTAAGTTGCAGATTGACCACACGAACTCCAGCCGCCGCCGTTGTAACCGCCTCAGCCGCCGGAATCCACTGCCGCCGCACCAGCCGCGACGCACAGCCGCCGTGTTCCTGTCAGCACCTCGCCCTGCCCTCGTCGCCGCCGCCACACAGCCGCCTTCTCCCACGTCCAGCGCTCGCCCACTCGCCGTCCACTCGCCGTCGACGAGCTCGCCCAGCGCTCAAATTCACCTTGGACGAGCGTCCAAGGAGTTGTGGACGAGCGTCCAACCCGCCTGCTGCCCGTCTTCGTTTTCGGCCCGTTCCGGTCCGTTTTCGCCGTCGATTTACCCCGTCTCATCCCCGTTTCGTCCCAGTCACTACCATGGTTCGTGGAGAGCTCGGAGCAGCCCGTCCTCTCACCGATGCACGCATTCCGTTGCATCGCCGCCCCGATTACCACCCGTCCGGAGTTTCCCCCGAGCTTTATGGCCGTCAACAGCACGTTCCCTTCCCGACAGAGAGGTTCGAGACCATAAATTTCTATGCCCGTCTACGAGGTAAGGATATTCGACCTCCTAGGCACTACAATATGGATTTTCTTCGTCGTTTACCTATGTGGGATACACTTAGAGGATACATAGATTGTTTAGGGCTTATGCGTTTAATAACCCATGCTTGGGAGGGTCATGAGAGCTTATGTATCGAAATGTGTTCTAGTTTTAGGTTAGAACGTAATGAGGAAAATGAGCTTTGCATGTATGCTACTTTTCGGGGTGAGTTGTGGGAAATCCCTAGGCGAGTGATGCATGAGGCATTTGGTTTTCATGTGGGTGATGGTTTGTCTGAGTTCATGCCGTCTGATTTTAATGTGTCTAATGCTTGGTTTGAGTTGACGGGCGTTACTAATTATAAAGCTTCTGGGGTGCCGAGTGCTTTTATCAAAGATCATGCTTTATTAATTCTTCATCGTTTTCTGTCTTGCATGATTACTGGTAAGAAAGAGCACAACAAGGTTAATGCGTTAGAAATTTATTTGCTCCATTGTGCTTCTAACGGTATTAGGGTGTGTATGGCTCCATTTATATGGTCCCAACTTACTAATGTGCAAACCAAGAGTGGTGCACACCCTACTTTAAGTTATGTGGCTACAGGTTTGGCACGCCAATTGCGTGTAGATATTTCTCAAAGCACCGGTTTAACTCGAAGCAAGGAGATCACCCTCAACGAGCTTATCAACGCTCATCTCATGCGAGGGGCGACCGAGTTCGTTCCCGTTCGGGAGAGAGCGTCTGTCATTGCTTATCATGCAGCTCGTCATCAACATGGTCTCCCAAGTCAAGAGTCGGAGGATGAGGAGGAGGAATATGAGGACGGAGACGATGATGAGGAGCAAGGGGATGATGAGGAGCACAACGAGGACGAAGAAGAGGATGGAGACGAGGCGGAGGAGCAGCACGTCCCGGACGACAACGAGCGTTTGATTCACTACTACACTAGCCGAGATCGCGTCCGGGCTCGTCAAAATATGGAGGCCGAGGTTCCCCCTTATTGGGCCGACTTTAGGACCGATTTTACACAATTCCAAGAGAATGTGTTTAATCGGTTCGATGATTTGTCGACCCAAGTGACGGGGTTGAATAGTCGAGTGTCCCACATGGAGAGTCACTTGACTCGTTTTACCGACTTCTCGGTGGCCTCTACCTCTACCTCTACTCCACCGGACCCGAACGACCCTCGTTGGTGGTCTCCTTACGATCCCCGATGGAATGATCCACGTTTCCGAGGTTTCTTCAACCCATAGCATGTTTGTGTCTTTTATTTTTGTTTGAGTCTTTTATTGTTTTCTTTTTATTTTGTTCTATTTTACGCTTTGGTATTTGTGTTTTGTGTTTGTTTTGTAGGTGATGCTTGGAGTCTCTCGAGATTTTGAGTATTCGTGTTGTTTGTCTTCATGCGATAAGTTTTTTCTATCCCTTTCCTTTTTATTTTCTCGCAATGGGGACATTGCTTGATTTTAAGTGTGGGGGGGGGGGGTCTTCGAACTTTTGGCATGAAGTTTTTATTTTTGTTGAGTCATTAGGAGTTAATTGAGTCGTTGAGTCAAATGAGCATGTGATGATAGTATTGTGGACTTGGCCAATGATAGAGAATTGTTGATTTTTGGAAAAATTCATGATCTTTATTATGCATGGAACCTTGGCGAAGCGACGCATTTTATTCGATGAATTTGATGTATGCTATGATGTCGGGAACTAGATAGTTTGAACCCGTGAGATTTGAGCTTTTTGTGCATATTTATGCCTATTCTTGATTGAGTGATCATGCTTGCTTCGTTGTTTCTAGAACTTGCCTTGTTTCTCCATCAAGACCTTAGTATATTTACGAACTAGGAAATGATCTTAGGCCATTCTTTCGTAGCCACATGATTCCTATACACTAACCTTGTTCATAATCCTTTGTTTACCCCTTTTGAGCCTTTATTAGCCGTTCTTTGTGAAACCGGATGATAGGAGGTTTGGATGATTATGGGTATCCTTAGTTGTAGTTGGTGATATGGAAGGAGAAAATTTGAAAATACTTGTTGTGGTGTAGAAGGAGAGAAAGAAAAGGAATTTGAGATGCTTGTTTAAGTGTAGTTAGCTATCCCTATAAGCTTAGAAAAAAAAAAAAAAAAGATAAAAAAATATAGAGCCTTTGTTCGAATTAGAAAGAACATGTATTAGTTGAGCTCTAGAAAAAAAAAAGAAAAGAAAAAGAAAAAATAAGCATAAGGGGATAGTTAGCTTTGATTTGTATAGTTTAGCATCTTTGAGTTTGTAATTGGTGTGTTGGAGGGTAGAAGATGGAGATTAAAATCCATATTTTGGTTGGAGTTGAAAAAAGAGGTTGATGATTTAGAGCATTTTGAGTCACTTAGCCTATATATTCCCTACCTTAACCAATGTCCCTACATTACAAGCTTATATAAAGACCTTTTTGATCCTTGTTTGTAGATATTACATTAGGTGGAGATGTTGAGATTAAAGGCAAGCTTATGGTAAACATGTTGCATTGCATTGATGTTGAGTGAACCCTCTTGATGTGCATTATATTACATCTTTTCTTTGAGAGAGTTGAGTGTTTACTTTCATATACAAAATTTCACATGTTTGGGAGTGTTCTTTGATGGATTAGCATACTTTGAATTAGTTGAGTAGATTGTGTTGATTGATGCTAAGGTTGTGTGCATAATTTTGATCATGAACATGAGAGTTGTTTTTGAAAAGCTTTGAGGCCAATATAGTTCACGATACTTGAATCTATTGTTTGTTTTGTTTTGCTTGAGGACAAGCAAAGGTCTAAGTGTGGGGGAGTTTGATTGGTGTGTTAATGTTAGGATTTTCGTAGTGTTGTCGAGTCCGTTTCGTTATGTTTTGCGTCTCTTTCGTTTGTATTTTGCTATGATTTGGTTGTTTGGAGTTTGGTTCGTGTAGGATCGTTAGGTGGAAGAAACGGAAGGAAACGGCTCGAAAAAGGCGAAGAATTGAGGAAATATCAAGTTTGGAGCGAGCAAGACGCTGGACGATCGTCCAAGGCTCTGGACGACCGTCCAGAGTGCGCTGGACGAGTGCTCACTGCGGTGGACGAGCGTCCAGAGTGGAAATTAAAGAAGCCAGCGAGTGCGACGTTGGACGAGCGTCCAGCGCACACTGGACGACCGTCCAACGTTCCGGCCAGCAAATTTTTCCTTATTTATCTAGGTTTTTACCTAGTATATATATACCATCCTTGTACACGAATTATATCCATCTTTTAGCATATTTTAGCTTTAGTTTTCAGATTCAAATACTTTAGTTTAGCTTTCTATTGTTCGGATCCGGATTCGTTCTTCGTTTATTGCAATTTAATTCAAGGCGTTTATTTAATTCAAGTTCTTCGTTCTTCATCTCAATTTTCGTAAGTTTTCTTATTGCTTTCGTTTATTCATTTTAATTGCTTGCTTTCGTTTTAGATTCGTTTTTCTTAATTGCTCCGTTTAAATTCCTTAGTTTAATTTCGTTCTTTCGATTTCAAGTTTAAAGTTTAGATTCGTTTTTCTTGCTTTCAATTCTCTTTCGTTTTTCAAAGTTTTCAAGTTAGATTAATTTGCTTTTAATTTCCAGATTTCAATTCATCATGTCTAGATTTATTTATGCTTCTTTCTTTGCTTTCGTTTCCTTCGTTGCTTTCTTTATTGCTTTCTTTTCGATTCTTGCCTAGGTAGATTTAATTGCTTTCTTCTAGTTTAATTCTTAGATTTATTTCTTGAGTTCTAGATTAGTTATTTAATTGCTTTTATTTACTTGCTTTGATTTATTTTATTGCCTAGGAATTTAAAACAAAAACCCCAAAATATTCTTTACTTGCTTTCTTAGATTAGATTTTTACTACATAATTAATTGCCCTGTTAAGTTTTCCTTGAGATTCGATACTTAGGTTTTACTTGCTAGTGCTACGATAGATTTCGTCTATTGCGAACACTTTTTAGTGAAACAGTTCTCATGGTTACATTCTTGTTGAAGAGAGAAGTTCCAAATATTAGTATCTTTAATAAGGATTCAATTTGTGTTTACTTTTTTTTCTTTGAAGATTTTCTTTTGTTTTGATTGTAGAAGAAGCTAGTTATCATCATTATGCACTGAAGTAAAATGATCAGTTTTTATATTCAAATATTTTGGGCTCTCTTCAATTGTTATTTTTGGTCTTTAACATTTTTTTTATGTCAAAATATTTTATCTCGGGCAAAGTAATGTAACAAAAGTTAATTATATTATACCCTTGCATAAGTGCTTAATAGGTTCAAATTCAGAAGCTCCGGTATGTTCTATATATTCATTGCCTCAAGGCTTATAATTTATAAAATTATGAAATGTTTGTTTCGTGCGATGGCAATGAGGATGACTCTTCTAAAGAATATTAGTAGTACTTATAATAATCTTACGATTTATTAGATGGTTTTGTAGGTTGTTTACTATCCTAACTTTTGAGACAATAAGTAGTGTTTAGCTTTACTGTTTACTGTATTGGTCATACTGCAATTTTCATTTATCTTTATTAAGTGATAAATGACGTTACCGTATATCACATAATTTGATATAAATTTATTCCAGATGAATGATGTGCTACTTACCTAATGGTCATTGTTTCAATATTAATTTATAAGGTACTGAATATATTACAATTAAAAAAATCGAACAAAATAATGTCGGAACGAAAAAATAACGAAGGAGCTCACAAAGGAACACCATTGGAAGAATAACACATCATTTCTCTTTTATTCCGTGCATCGCACGGGGTACAAAACTTATAAATAATATAACAAGCTCATCTTCAATATCTATTTTTTTAAATGGACACTAACATATTTTTACTGATCTATATATAGTCGTGACCGTGCATTAGGTGGTTGTGATCGTGACTGGTCGAGTAATCGTGATGACAACAAATCAACTACTATTACATTATACGAGTTAGAGGAACTTACCACAATAAGTCGCCATAAAATTTGACAAAATAATAGGTGGACGAACATTAAATCGTGCCCAAAGAACTATTTACACCAACCCACCTACGTGGTAACAATTTCAGATAACTAATGTTGGGAACCCTTTGCAGTTAATTTTGATGATGTTTCTCAAAACCATACTTGGACATTATTTGTTATTGAGTTAGAGGTTGACAAAGTTGTTCTCAATGTATAGTATAGAACAATGAGCTCTCAATTCTAGAAAGGTTGTTATGTCATGTAAAGGTCAAGGCTGTTCTCAATAGCTTTGCCTATAGAAGAACACCCCGTCATAGTCAACCTGCTCTTTAGGTACTCCAGCTCGTTAACAAATTCAAGACATCAAGCTGTTGGAAGATACCTCAGGACGATGATCTATCTCCATTGATCAAACTACCACGTCAGTTGCCAGCTAGGACAAGACCCAACGAAAAGTGATGAGTCAACTCTAATGGCTAGTTGACACGTCATCAAGTCTTCAACGGCTAGTTGACGCGTCAGCACCAGACTCCAACGGCTAGAGCCCTCTTCGTTTGGAGGAAATGGTGTGGTGGCGGGCGTAATGGTGGTCGTTCTAGTGGAGGTGTTCGCGGCGGTGGTCTTCCTCGAAAGCCCCCTTGCCAAATCTGTCGTGGAGAGCACTACGCGGATAAGTGTCCTCTATATCTCTCTCGTGCGCCTCCGACTGCTGCAAATTTGGCCGAAGCTTTCTCTTCTATTTGCAACATCTATAGCCCTTCTCCGGATTGGTATATAGACTCTGTTGCCTCAGCTCATATGACGTCAGATCCATCCTCTCTTGAAGTACATTTTGCTCCCGGCAAACTCCCTCTCCACTTGAAGTACGACATGCGAGAAGTTCATGATGAAATACTACCACAACCGCAAAGCTCAAGAGGTGCGGTCCAAAATCATGAATTTTGCTCAAAATATCGATGAAAATTTCCACGAGGCTTGGGAGAGGTTCCAAGAGCTACAACAATGTCCTCATCACCAAATGGCATCGGAATTATTCTAGCAATATTTCTACGATGCTCTCAACCAAACGTGTCAATTCATGGTCATGGTGGATAGCTTGGCCGGAGGAAGCATTAGAGTCAAGTTGGCTAACGAGATGAGAACACTCTTTGAGACTCTTGCCCAACAAAACTTATCTCGGCCTAGGAAAGTGAAGGCGCAAGTGTGATCGTCATGAGCCATGACATGAAGAAGCATATGACCGACATGATGAGGGAGCTGAAAGATCTCAAGATGAAGCAATTGACACCACCAATTGAAGAGAGAGAGAGAGCTGAAATTGTCCGACGTATGAAGGAGGAGCCGAGGTCTATGCGGCACAAGATTATGCACATCAAGGTCCATCTCAACAAGGTTATCAAGGGATCGGAGGAGGAACCAAAACCCAGGATGGAGACCACCTCAAGGACGAAGTACAAGCTCAAACTACCCTAATCGTCGTTCACCACCATATAGCCACTCATACCCTCCATGTTTCACCAAAAAGTGTTTGCAATAGAACAAAATCCTATCGTAGCACTAGTAAGTAAAACCTAAGTATCGAATCTCAAGGAAAACTTAACAGGGCAATTAATTATGTAGTAAATCCTAATCTAGCCTAAATCTAGGAAAGCAAGTAAAGAAGAATTTGGGGTTTTTTTTAAAAATCCTAGGCAAATAAAATAAATCAAAGCAAGTAAATAAAAGCAATTAAATAACTAATCTAGAACTCAAGAAATAAATCTAAGAATTAAACTAGAAGAAAGCAATAAATCTACCTAGGCAAGAATCGAAAAGAAAGCAATAAAGAAAGCAATAAAGAAAGCATAAACTACTCTAGACATGATGAATAAAATCTGGAAATTAAAAGGCTAATTAATCTAACTATGAAAGCTTTGAAAAACGAGAGAATCGAAACTAGAAAAACGAATCTAAACTTTAAACTAGAAATCGAAAGAACGAAATTAAAACTAAGCACATTAAATGAAGCAATTAAAAGAACGAATCTAAAACTAAAGCAAAGCAATTAAAGCAAATAAACGAAAGCAATAAAAGAACTTACGAGAAATAAACGAAGACGAAGAACGCGAATTAAATAAAGAAGTCTTGAATTAAACGAACTAAGGATCCGGATCCGAACAAAGTAAAACTAATCTAGAGAATTTTAGTGCTGAAAAATAAAGCTAACTAATGCTAAAAACTGATAAAAGATGATCCCAATTCGTCCCAAAGTACTAGTATTTATAATAGGAAGAAAACCTAATCATATAAGGAAACTAATAGCTGGACGCGGACATCTGGACGGTCGTCCAGATTTGTTAAGGACTTGGCCGTTCGGCCAAATCAGGTACTGGTACTTCACGCCACAATCATCTGGACGATCGTCCAGATTCTGGACAATCGTCCAAATCACGTTCTGGACGATTGCGCGCGCTTCTCTTGTTTCGGCCGTATCTTCCTCGTCCGAACTCCAAATTGACCTCCGTTTTCGCCTATGCGCTCCTATCGAACCCCTCTTCGATATAATGCTTTCATTACATCCAAAATGAATCTTCAATAAAATCATGAGAGGTTAGAACTCGAGGTCAATGATTGCTTTTCTTCTCGTTTCCGCCCTTTTTATCCTACAAGTACCAAAAACTCCAAACAACCAAATCATAGCCAAAGACACACAAAAAGACACAAAAACACAACGAAAAAAGACACAAAAACATAATGAAAATCCTAACATCTAGACACCAATCAAAATCCCCCACACTTAGAACTTTGCTTGTCCTCAAGCAATATAAACATACAACTTAGACTCAATCCAAACAATTCAAATCATAGAACATTTAATCACCGGAATCGACAAACTCAAACGAGGTCACTTTAATCCCAAGTTACGATCAATCATCATCAATGAGCTGTGTGGCTTATCAACCCAAGCAAGAGGAAAAGCAATGATACACACATCTCACAAATATCTAGATCACCACAACTTTAGACGTCTAGCCTACTTCCCCTTTTTATTCAATACATAAACAACTCTCTTTTTTTTCTTTTTTTTTTTTTACACAAGTGAACGTTTTTTGGCACATAATTCACTAGGTTTAATCATCGATTGGTCACATCGAGCCTCCTAGTGCGGTTTCCCGTACCCATTGTCAAGAGGGGTAGAATGCATACGAACACATTATTCTAATATACATGAGTATCATCTAGGACAAAGTTCATGAAATGTGATCATTCGAGGGTCTCTCGAAGCCTTTTCATGTGGTTTCCCATGCTCATTACTCTAGTATTTTCATACGTTACAAGTAAGAGGAGCAGAATCCTATCAACTCTTTTATTCACATATAAACACACTTTTTTTTTTTATTTTTTTTCTTTTCTAAGGGGAAAGTAAACTAGCAATCCAAGTCGCAACAATCTAGATTTATCACTCAACCAAAAATCATAAATCATTTTCCTCAAACTCAAATCAATTCGTGCCCCACAACTCATCGAATCATAATCAACAACAACTCAAGATTAAACCAACCTAATTTATGCTCAAATCAAGTCCAACAACTAAAGATTCCATCGTTGAATCATTCACATTGATCCTAAGTTACATGCTTATAGGGCTCAAAATCAAACAAATTCCTAAGTGAGGGAACATGAGGACTCGATCAACTAGACTCGATCAACAAGACAACAAAACCACAAAAACTTCATGCCAAAAGTTCAAAGACCCTCCCCCACACTTAAAATCAAGCAATGTCCCCATTGCAAGAAAATAAAAAGGAAAGGGATAGAAGGAACTTATCGCATGTTGACAACCAATAACTCAAAATCTCAAAAGACTCCAAGTAGTACCTACAAAACAAAACACAAAACAAAACAAAATACCAAAGCGTAAAATTGCACAAAACAAAGAAAAAGAAATAAAAGACTCAAATATAAAAAAAACAAGGCTATTAGTTGAATGGAACTTGGAACCTCGGATCTTGCCAACGGGGATCAAGAGGAGACCAAAAACGAGGATCATTCGGGTCCGGTGGAACTGATTCTGGCCGATCGTCCAGATTACCCCAGGAATCTCGCCGATCGGCCAAATGAGAGGCTGACTGCCCGACGCCAATTCCTGCAAAAACACTAAAACTAACACGAAAAATCAAATAATAACAAGAAATACTTAAAAAAGAATAAAATCCTAAAAAAATTTTACGTGGGTTGCCTCCCACCAAGCGCTTGTTTATCGTCATTAGCTTGACGTATGATGTGATCAACCAAAGCCCGCGGCACCAAGCGACGTGTTGGTGCTCTTTGCGAAATACACACACTTCTTCCTCGAACAATCCCGAAGATCAAGAACTTGGTCATCATCAACTCTCGACTCCCCCACACTTAGTTCGAACTCCTCCTCAAACATCTTCGAGTTAAACTCTGCAAGAAAAAATGTTTCACAATTGGTGAGGTTAGAAAGAAAAGAGTTAATGATCACTTCCTCTTTCGATGAATGCGTCGAGCTGTCCTCTTCCTCGACATCATCCTCCTCCAAATTCTATAGAAATTCCTCGATAATGTCCTCTTCTTCATCCACACAACTAAAGAATTCGTCATCTTCAATGGACTCTTCTTCTTCAATGAATTCTTCAAGAGCTGCTACCCTGTTAGAAATCTCACAAACATTTTCCTCAACATGAGGGTTAGCAAGCTTAACATAAGAGCATAAATGAAGAGAGGAACTAGGAATAGAAGGTGAATTTCCAAATACCGAAAATGTTACCGAACCTCCTTCACCGGCCATGCTCAATGTGCCGGTACCTACGTCAATTCGAGCTCGAGTAGTGGCCATGAATGGTCGTCCCAATAAAAGTAGATGTCCGGTTGCACTCTTAGCTCCTTTGCCCTCGTGAAGCACTACAAAGTCGGTAACAACTCGCATTCCACCAACAAGGACAGTGACGTCTTCCACAACTCCCAAAGGACTGCTCACGGTGCCGTCTGCTAGCTCAATGCGCATGTCGGTAGCTTGAAGGACTCTTGAGTTCATCTTCTCGAAAATAGAATACGGCATCAAGTTCACCGCAGCTCCTAAGTCCATCAATCCGGAAACGGTCTCTCCGCTATCCAAAATGATGCTCAAATCGAAAACTCCCGGATCCCCTCATTTAGGAAATGAGTTGATAGGCTTGGGGTCCTTTGTCTCCTTCTTCATGATACTCCGAATAGGTGGAATATACGGGTTGAGCATTTGCTTCTTGTTCTTCACTCTACTCGGGAATGGAATAGGGGGAACGTACGGATCGGGCGTCTTGTGGAGAACGGGAACATCCTTCTTATCATCCTCGGACTCCGTGTGCTGTTCGTCGGTTTTGGCCGATCGGCCAGAGTCGGGGTGACTTGGCCGATCGTCCAGATTGGGTGCTGGATGCTCGGGCGAGTATGGCATTCTGGACGAGCGTCCAGAATCTGGCCGACCGTCCAGATCAGCTACTGGACGAACTTGGCCGAAGGGTGTTGCCGGGGTTCCCGGGCCGTTCCATCGAGCGCTCGGGCCCCGTCTATCTCCCATGGGCCCTTGAGGAGGCATCGGAACTCCATTGCGTTGTAACACCGTGATTGCATGAGCTTGGTGAGGTGGAACGGGAGGAACATATGGAGGATATGGGGCTTGCACCTCGTTGGCTTGTTGTGGTTGAATCCCTTGGCTCGGAATTCGCCCCGGTTGCTGCATCAGGTGCATGGAACTAGAAATTTGGCCAATGGCCAACTCGAGCCTCTTAATGTTCGCATCAAGTGCATGGAGACGATCCTCATCGACGGGAGGCTTTTGAGGAGGTCCTTGAGGACGAGAATTTGGGTATGATGGTGGTGGTGTAGGAGTAGGTTGAGGTGGGTAATATGGAGGTGGTGGATAATAGGGATGTGGAGGGTATTGAGGAGGTGGATAATATGGTGGAGAAGGGTAGTAGGGATTTGGTGGAGGAGGATATGGGTTATTATATGGTGGAGGGCGACGATATTGAAAATTTGGGTTCGTACCTTGCCCTTGAGGTGGTGGTCCTTGTGGCATGTAACCTTGGGCAGCAAAGACATCGGCTCCTCCTTCATGAGTGAATGCTCCCATATTGTGGCAAACCTCCTTGATGTGTCCCAACTCTCCACAAATTTCGCATTGGTCCGGCTTCCTTTCCTCCTCCTTCGGGGCCGGTGCACTTTGCTTCACCTTCAAGTTTTCGAGATCCCTTAACATATCGGCCATTTGCTTCTTCAAATCGGGACTCATCGAAATCGCACTCGCCTCCACTTTCCTCGGTCTAGCTGATTTTTGTTGAGAACTCGCAGCGAGCGTCTCGAAAATATCCTTCAACTCGTCAGCTGTCTTGACCGCTATGTTGCCTCCGGCCGAACTATCCACCATGAACTGACAAGTTTGGTTGAGGGCATCGTAGAAATATTGCCAAAGCAACTCCGATGCCATTTGATGATGGGGGCATTGTTGAAGTAGCTCTTGGAACCTCTCCCATGCTTCGTGAAATGGCTCATCGTTGTCTTGGGAGAAATTCATAATCTTTGACCGCACCTCTTGAGTCTTGCGGTTGGGATAGTACTTGAGCATAAACTTCTCGCACACCGCATTCCATGTGGCGAGAGAGTTGGCCGGGAGCGCCAAATACCATGACTTTGCTCGATCCTTGAGGGTGTACGGGAAGCACTTCATCTTCAAGTTGTCCTCCGTGAGTCCCGAGAGTGGGAAAGTTTGCACCACCGTGCAAAACTCTCGGATGAACGTCAAAGCATCCTCGTTGGGCAGCCCTAGGTAGGATGGGAGCAACGCCATGTGATGAGATTTAAGCTCATGATTCCTGACCGCTTCCGTCAGGACAATCGCCGAAGTGGTGGCTGTGAATGTGGGGCGAGCAAAATCGCCCATGACTCTAGCTGCCATGGCTTCGGGCTCTGCAAACAACAAGACTAAACCAAAGTCTTGAGAATCGATCTCCTCCTTCTCCTTCGCGGCTAAAATCGCTTTCCTTTGATGGATGTTGTCGAAGTAGGGCGCTAAATTCCTTTGAAGACTTCGGCGACCATGCATAAACAACACTCAACAAAAGGGTTAAACGCACCGAGTGGAAGAAATAAGAAAATCGAAGAAACACAAATAAAAATAAAACAAATAAAAATACTACACAATAAATCGCCTAAAGTTTTCCCCGGCAACGGCGCCAAAATTTGTTTCACCAAAAAGTGTTTGCAATAGAACAAAATCCTATCGTAGCACTAGTAAGTAAAACCTAAGTATCGAATCTCAAGGAAAACTTAACAGGGCAATTAATTATGTAGTAAATCCTAATCTAGCCTAAATCTAGGAAAGCAAGTAAAGAAGAATTTGGGGTTTTTGTTTTAAATCCTAGGCAAGTAAAATAAATCAAAGCAAGTAAATAAAAGCAATTAAATAACTAATCTAGAACTCAAGAAATAAATCTAAGAATTAAACTAGAAGAAAGCAATAAATCTACCTAGGCAAGAATCGAAAAGAAAGCAATAAAGAAAGCATAAACTACTCTAGACATGATGAATAAAATCTGGAAATTAAAAGGCTAATTAATCTAACTATGAAAGCTTTGAAAAACGAGAGAATCGAAACTAGAAAAACGAATCTAAACTTTAAACTAGAAATCGAAAGAACGAAATTAAAACTAAGCACATTAAACGAAGCAATTAAAAGAACGAATCTAAAACTAAAGCAAAGCAATTAAAGCAAATAAACGAAAGCAATAAAAGAACTTACGAGAAATAAACGAAGACGAAGAACGCGAATTAAATAAAGAAGTCTTGAATTAAACGAACTAAGGATCCGGATCCGAACAAAGTAAAACTAATCTAGAGAATTTTAGTGCTGAAAAATAAAGCTAACTAATGCTAAAAACTGATAAAAGATGATCCCAATTCGTCCCAAAGTACTAGTATTTATAATAGGAAGAAAACCTAATCATATAAGGAAACTAATAGCTGGACGCGGACATCTGGACGGTCGTCCAGATTTGTTAAGGACTTGGCCGTTCGGCCAAATCAGGTACTGGTACTTCACGCCACAATCATCTGGACGATCGTCCAAATCACGTTCTGGACGATTGCGCGCGCTTCTCTTGTTTCGGCCGTATCTTCCTCGTCCGAACTCCAAATTGACCTTCGTTTTCGCCTATACGCTCCTATCGAACCCCTCTTCGATATAATGCTTTAATTACATCCAAAATGAATCTTCAATAAAATCATGAGAGGTTAGAACTCGAGGTCAATGATTGCTTTTCTTCTCGTTTCCGCCCTTTTTATCCTACAAGTACCAAAAACTCCAAACAACCAAATCATAGCCAAAGACACACGAAAAGACACAAAAACACAACGAAAAAAGACACAAAAACATAATGAAAATCCTAACATCTAGACACCAATCACTCCACAACAACCTTATTCCCTTTCTCCACCATCGTATTGTCCGCCTCCACAAAGCTCTTACTACCCTTCTCCACCTCAAACATATTACTCACTGTTGGGAACCCCTTGCAGTTTGATTTTGATGATGTTTATCGAAACCACACTTAGGCATATTTTACTTGTTTAGGGTCAAGGCCGATAGATCGACCTGCTACCTGTTAGTGCAGGTCGATGCTCTCTAATGTTTAAATGCAAGTTCGATCCACCCTGTAAGAGAAAGGTCGATATGATCGACCTGCCTCATTCGGATCGAGCTGGCATATCTGTCTGTCTATCGACCTTCCTTATCAAGCTTCCAGCCTGCATTGCCTTAGAAGATTTCAAGTGCTGAACTTTCACATCAAGGTCGATGCCCCACCTTCATGGAGCGTCACGACCTGATCCATGCCACGTGGTGTGCCAGCAAGGACGAATCTTCCCAACGGCTAGAAGTGAGTCAGCTTCCAACGGCTAGTGCCACGTCAGCTTGACTCCAACGGCTAGTTTTTCAAAACTGCCTATAAATACTTCAAGCCATATCGGATTCAAATACGGGAAACTCAAGCTATCAACGCCAAATCTCTACCCAAAATCTCTCTCAAGTTCATATCCATTCAAGTGTTCTAAATCCGATTAGTTTCCCAAACACTTGACGAAGAGAGGTTTCCGATTCCGATAAACACCACAACGACGAAGCGTTCACTGCTGCTTGTCGTTGGTTCAACAACTTCTTCTCCGACTAGTTCGAAGTTAGAAAGCTTGTTTGTGTTTTCGCCATTATAGAGTTAGTCAAGCTCTGTAAAAGTGAAAGGTTGTTTGTACGTTTCAGTACGAAAGGTTGTAAGGGTCACGACCCAAAACTCGTGTCTAGATATTTTCAGGTTAGATTGTATCTAGAACTGATACTCAGTCAGTATAAATAAGAGAGAGGTTGAATCCAAAGGTAAAGGGATTCTCAGGTCGAGTCGACCTGACGTGGACGTAGGAGGGTTTCTCCGAACCACGCTATATCGCGGTCTCTCTCTCTCTCTCTCTCTCTCTCTCTCTCTCTCTCTCTCTCTCTCTCTCTCTCTCTCTCTCTCTCTTTATTTATCGCCCTTATATTTTATTATCAAACTGACGAGCATCAACCTGCATATCACGCATCAACCTGCTATCTACTTTCAAGATTTTTCAAAGAGTAAATCAACCTCCACCAACTTCCGCATTAACAACAGTTTGATAAATCAAGCTGGATACCATACGAGCTTGATAGATCAAACTGTCTCTGATAAATATCGACCTTGACAATCAACCTTTAGATCGACATGATTTTCAAAAGTCAAAAACGGTTGGTTATTGGTGTATTACCCCCCCCCCCCCATACACCAATTACTCTTTCCCGGGACCAACAAGTGGTATCAGAGCAGTGGTTCTTTTGACCGCTGCTTTGCATACTAAAAGTTCTTTATCAAACTTTTGGTCATTTTGAACCGATCCTTAGAAAAATCTTTTCATTCATTTCATATCATATTATTTGCTATGGAGGCTTCTCTTCTCAGGGTTTGTGAAGACTTTTCCATTCAAGGCTATGAAGACTGGAGTTTCCGAATCAAGATGTGTCTCAAGGCACATCATGTCCTTATGTGGGATATCATCGAAAATGGACCCTCCCCCATCTATGCAGCGAAGGTTATTGTGGATGGAACAGCCCCCGGGGAGGCTACATACGAGAAAGTCCTCAAAAATCCTCGCGACTACACAACCGAGGAAAGGAAGGAGGCCAGCCTCGATGATTACGCAAAGGGACTCATCTCCAGCACCGTGAAGGGCGTCTATCTGGCCAAGATCCAAAATCTTGAAACGGCCAAAGAAATGTGGGACACCCTCCGGTCCATCAGCCTTGGCTCAGAGGAAATGAAGGAGAACAAGCTGTCTATGGCGTGCAGCAAGTTCGATGACTTCAAAATGGTTTCGGGAGAAACCATAGAAGCAATGAAAATTCGCTTCACCGAGATTATTCTCGAAGTCGCTGCAATCAACCCATACAAATATACGCAACGCGAGAAGAATCTTAAAGTGATACGTGCCCTTCCCGCAAATTGGCACGTATACGCCGCCATGCATCCAGCCCGATCGGATTTCAACTCCCTCACCACTGAAGATTTTTTCGACATTCTTGTCGGAAATGAATATGAGATGATCCGCATCCATGGATCAACACAGCCTTCCACCAGCAAGAAGGCTTGATGAAAAGAACAAGGAGGTAGCTTTCAAGGCCGACTCAGCCTCAGCTGCTACCCCAAGTCCGATTGACGAATCCATCGTCAAGAAGTTCGAGAAGATGACTCTCGACTATGCTCTAGCTGCTAGGAGAAATGAGAAGCTCCTAGGAAAGGTTGTCAAATACAAAAAGTTCTATCGTGACAACAAGCGAAACATCTCAAACCGCAACCACGACCGCCCTGACAAAAAGGGAGAAGGTAAACCCTCAACCTTCAATTCTTCTAACACACCCGAGGGTGGTTGTTTTAATTGTGGCAGGCCAGGTCACTACAAGACCGACTGCCCGGATCTTACCAAGGCCAAGAGAGACGAGCTCCGTGCAAAGCGCGATAAGAAGCTCAAAGATCAACGAGCTGCAATGATCGCCGAAGAAACAAAGGAAGCTCACCTCTCTGACAGCTCTTCAAGTGATGACGAAGGTTACATCGCTTTCGACGAAAGTGATGATGAAGAATGTTTCGTTGGAGAGCACCAACAAAACGAGGGATCTTAAAGGTAGATCTTCAACCCATTTCACTTTCTTTTTCTGACGATGATTGTGCAGAAGAAGGTGATGAAGACCTATCCGAGGCTGTGTCTTGGGAAGAAATCAAGAAACAGCTGGATGACTATGCCGACCTTGTGGAAACACTCAAAGAGGTCGTTGAAGATAATGCTGAGCTTATGGACAAAAATGAAAAATACAAGCTAGCATTAGAAGAAAGATTCTCTCCCTACGATGAAGAAAAGGAAAGGGAGATCGATGCCCTAAAGTCAAAGGTTGAAGAATTGACTTTACGGGTCAAGGAGTTCGATACCAGGGAGCTCGAGAAGGACGAGTCCCTCAAGACCAAAGATGCCGAAATACATAGCCTTACCTCAAAATTGGCTGACTTGGTAATTCGACACGAACTCCTCGTGAAAAAGGAAGAAAAACTTCAACTCACCTTGAGTCAGTTGAAGAAAAGCGGAAAGAAATTAGAAGAAGTCCAATCCATGCAACGCAATCCGCGCGATCACTCTGGTATTGGATTCAAGGGAAAATCCAAGGAAAGCAAGGGCAAAGACTGCGAGATCACGTTCGTGAGAGCGCAGCCTAAATCAAAGAGTGTTCGAAAAGCTCATCAAGCTCTCCCAGATAAGATGGTCAAGCTGAAGAATCCAGTTCGACAGCCCCAAGCCATCCTTGTAAACCAACACAAGAAGGAACAGCCTGTTCCTCAAAAGAAAGAGAGTCGACCTGCCCAGCATCGACGACCTGCCCCCTCACATCAAAAGCAGACTGTCCATCCAGGGCGATACCAAGGCCAGTACTATCAAAGGCCGTATCACCCTCAGTTCTTCTTTCCTGCTCCTCAAGGTTGTCACTGCCACTATTCTCAACAGTCGAACTTCCAAGACTGGCAGTATCAACCTGGTCTTCATGAAGAGCAGTATTATCAGCCTCGTCGCCCTCGCTCAAAGAAGTCCAAGGCTCCCAAGCCCAAGACCGCCACTGCCTCGTCCTCAGCCTCGGATAGAAGCAGACCGGCAAAACAAATTTGGGTCCCAAAGGCCGTTCCCGCAACCGATGTAGAACCCAATCTCAAGTGGGTTGCTAAGTTTAACTAATTGCAGGTCGGGAAGGCTCAAAGAAGGAGCCAAGTAGCTCGTGGAGCTGTATGGATCATTGATAGTGGATGCTCAAAGCACATGACGTGTTACAAAACGCTACTATCAAACTATCAAGAATGAGACGGGCCTCTTGTAACCTTTGGAGGAAATTCTAAGGGACTTACGAGAGGCCAGGGCGATCTAAAAGTTGGTAAAACAACTATCTCTAACGTTTCTTATGTTGAAGGTCTAAATCATAACTTATTCTCTGTGTCTCAATTCTGCTCGAGTGGTAAACGAGTAGAATTCTCTGCTAACAAATGTCTCGTGAAAAATGAGGAAGGAGAAATACTTCTTACCGGAATCTTGCAGGATAGACTCTATATTGTTCAATGGACAGATTGGATAGAGACCTGCCTGGTCACAAAGGCTGATTCCGAGACAAGCTGGTTATGGCACAAGAGGTTGAGTCACTTGAACTTCAAGGCCATCAACAAGCTCGCACGCAACAAGCTGGTGAACGACTTGCCAGATCAAGTCTTCAATCGTGATCACATCTGCAGAGTCTGTCAAGCTGGAAAGCAAACAAGATCATCCTTTCCAAGCGTGACGGCACAAACATCAAATCGAATTCTTGAGCTTCTCCATCTCGACCTCTTTGGTCCAGTCACTCCCTTGAGTATAAACGGTAGAAAATACGCTCTCGTTATTATAGATGATTATTCTAGATTTACGTGGGTTATTTTCATGTTCAAAAAGAAGGAGACTTTGGAGAAGCTACCTGCATTGCTGAGCAAACTGTGCAATCAAAAGGAGAAATCCATTATCTCCATTCGATCTGATCGAGGCACCGAATTTATCAATGCGATGATTGAAGAATATTGCGCAAAGAGTGGAATTCATCATCAAACTTCAGCTGCACGCACACCTCAACAAAACGGCGTAGTGGAACGTCGTAACAGGTCGCTGAAGGAAGCAACTCGCACCATGTTGGATGAAACCAACCTTCCAAAGAAGTTTTGGGCAGAGGCCGTTAACACAGCCTGCTATACCATAAACAGGTCAATCATCACTACCCGACATGGAAAGACTCCACACGAGCTGTGGAACAACAAGCTCCTCAGGTTAAAGTATTTTAAAGCTTTTGGGTGCTTGTGTTACATTCATAACAATGGGAAATCTCAATTAAAGACTTTTGATAGCAAGGCCGATCCAGGAGTATTTTTAGGATACTCAGAGGTTAGCAAAGCTTATAGAGTCTTTAATAAGAAAACCCTAGTTGTGGAGGTAACACCTCATGTTGTGTTTGATGAATCTACTTGTCTGTGCAGATAATCAAGTACAGGTACAGATCAGCCCGCTGCTAACAGGCCGTCTAACTCCCCCATTGACGACCTGCTAGTATGGACCCCAAATGATTTGGAGGAAGAGGATCAATCTGATCCGAAGGTCACACATCAAGGGGGAAGTGATGCAAATGTTCATACTTCGAGCTGTAATACATCAGCCGGACCTAACCAGGCTGATCCCCCTCCCTCAGTCCCCCAGACTGATGCTGTTCACGACCTTACATCCCAAATCGAGCAGCTCGACAGCACAATGGAGCAGCTCAACATCCAGGCCGAACAGCAGCCTGATCAACAGCCCGAGCAACAGCACGTTCCCACTGATCAACCTTCAACTCACCCGGAGTTTGACGAACCCATTAATGAGCCCGAGCCAATCATTTCAAATGAAGAAAGAGCTCGAGGCAGACGGTGGATCGATGCTCATCCAAAAGAACTCATTGTTGGGAACCCAAACCAAGGAGTACGAACAAGAAGGACGATTGGTGAAAGCGCACTTCTAAGTTGCTATCTCTCTCGCATAGAACCCAAAGATGCAATTGAAGCTCTTCGTGATGCTGACTGGATTCAAGCCATGCAAGAAGAACTCAATGAATTCAAGAGAAATGAAGTATGGTCTCTAGTTGATCGTCCTTATCATCAGGGCGTCATTGGAGTCAAATGGGTTTACAAGAACAAGAGAGACGAATCTGGAGAAGTTGTCAGAAATAAAGCCCGATTGGTAGCAAAGGGTTACTGTCAACAAGAAGGAATCGATTATGATGAGACGTTTGCCCCCGTTGCAAGATTAGAAGCTATAAGGCTGTTTCTAGCTTATGCCGCTCATCAACGATTCAAAGTCTACCAGATGGATGTTAAAAGTGCGTTCCTCAATGGCGTTCTCGAAGAGGAAGTCTATGTGGAACAGCCTCCTGGATTCGAGGAGGGTGATTCAAGCAAAGTCTACAAACTGCACAAGGCCGTCTACGGTCTTAAGCAAGCTCCTCGAGCTTGGTATGAGACACTATCATCCTTCCTCATCGAATCAGGATTCAAGCGTGGTTCAGTCGACAAGACGCTATTCACTATCAAAGTGAATGAACATATCCTTTTAGTACAAATTTATGTTGATGATATCATTTTTGGATCTAAATCTCCCATCTTATGCGAAAAATTTGGTAACCTCATGACAGAAAAATATAAAATGTCTATGATGGGGGAAATGAATTTCTTTCTAGGGTTGCAGGTCAAGCAGTCCAATGAAGGAATCTTCATTAGCCAAACAAAGTACGCACACGAGCTGGTTGACAAGTTTGGTGTCAAAGACAGCAAGCCTGTCAAAATACCGATGCTCTCTGGTGGGAAGATCGACCCGGATCCCGAAGGAAAACCTGCCAACATAACACAGTACAGGGGTATTATTGGTTCATTACTTTATCTAACTGCTAGTCGACCTGACATCACTTTTGCAGTTGGAGTGTGTGCTAGATTTCAAGCTAATCCGAAGGAATCACACTTGGAAGCAGTAAAGAAAATTCTTCGATACATCAAAGGAACCACAAATTTAGGTCTATGGTATCCTTGTGATGATAATTTGCAGCTTACAGGTTACTCAGATTCTGATCATGCAGGGTGCAAGCTCGATAGGAAATCTACCTCGGGTACTTGCCATTTTCTCGGAAACAAGCTGATATCATGGTTTTCAAAGAAACAAACTTCAGTAGCCACCTCCACCACAGAGGCCGAGTACATGGCCGCAGGAAGTTGTTGTGCACAAATCTTGTGGATCAAACAACAACTTAAGGATTATGAAGTTGAAGTCAGTGAAGTGCCTATATTCTGCGACAGCTCGAGTGCCATCGCCATTACTCAGAATCCAGTTCTTCATTCAAGATGCAAACACGTGGATATTCGACATCACTTTATTCGTGATCACGTGGAAAAGAAGAACGTGGTTATTGAGAAGATACACACTGACATTCAACGAGCTAATATTCTAACCAAACCCCTAGCCGAAGAAAGATTCAAAATGCTATGTGGAAAGCTAGGGTTATTAAATGTTGAGTCATCAGGCCGATCGTAAGCCTACAGGCCGTCATTTCCTCAACAGCCTGCCACCTCCTTCAAAAGTTTGTTCGGGACCAACAATCGGGACGAACAGGCCGATATTAAGGGGGAACAGGCCGTCAACTACTCAACAGGCCGTTACCATTTGAACATTTGAACAGGGAGTTACTATTTGAACAGGCCGTTCGTGATGTAGAGATGGGAAATAGTAACAGCCTTTTTCAAGATCGATGAGTCTGCCGTCACCCCGTATCCCTTCCTACAGGCCGATGACAGACCGTTCTCGATCAACAGGCCGTCTATATCAACAGGCCGTGTCTGTCAACAGGCCGTGTCTGTCAACAGGCCGTGTCCATCAACATCGACCTGTGTTCCTCAATTGAGGGGGAACACTTGCCCAAATGATCCATCATTTGAGGGGGAACAAAGGCCGATGTCAGCCTCCAGGGCGTTTACTTCGCCAGGCCGACATCACAAGTCCAGGCCGATACCACATGTCCAGGACGTTTATTTCGCCAGGCCGATGTCTTCCCTCAGGCCGTTCATTTCGACAGGCCGTTCTTTGCCACAAGGCCGATATCATCAGACCGATATCAACCTGAATGCAACTGCATTTATGAAGGAAGAATCAAAAGGGCAGTATCACCCTTTTGTCTTATAAACTTCTTGAATACGCATTGAATTCTTCATTTATTATTGATATTTATTTCTCAATGCTTTACATTATTTAAGGGTCTGGTAATTTGCAGAAAATAAGGAAAATGGGAGTAATGATTACCATTTTTGTAAAACATCCAGTCAAGTGTCAAATATTGACACATTGACCAATGTTGCATGTAATTCCCTACCACTTTTCTGAAAAAGCGCCATATTTCGCACGTTTCCTTACCTCACGCGCGGATGTGAGCCGCTTCACATTCCACGCGCTTAAATCGTGCGGACGTGGTGTAATTTGAAAATTTTAACCCTTTCAAATTCGAACGATCTCAACCGTTCGAATTTTCTATATATATGTCATGCAGTTTCTTCACAAAAACTTACTTGCCTTCTTCATAATTCTCAGCAAAACCTAGTTTTTATTCTCTGCAAAAACCAAACTGCCGCCGTCGTGTTCTTCGTTTTTCTGCTTTCTCACTTTCTGCATCAAATCACACGCCGTGGTTTGTGTTCTTTTCACCGATTCAGTTTCAATTTTTCTGTCAAGTTCTTCATTATTGTTTTTCTAATCTTTCTCGAAAAATTTGCAGGAAAAACAACAATGGCTGAAAAAGTTTCTACCTCCGGTCGAAAGGAATTGTAGTGGTCGGAAATTGAAGACTACTTGACCGCTCGCATCAAATTCGAGCCATACATGGTGCGCGAAAACTTCGGTTTTCGCGATCTTGATTCCATGTTCGCCCTGGTGGAGACGTGCTTTCCCTTCCATTAGATCATCTCCACCCGGCCGGCGAAGAATCTTCCCAAGCTTGTGGGTGCCTTCTTCTACAACAGGAACGAGGGCGATTCCGTGTCTACCCACACCGTCTCCCTCGGAACCCAGAAGGCCATGATCACCATCAACATTCTTGACGCGGTGAAGGCTGCCTTCGGTATTGGGGAAGGAGGGACGATGCAGCTCTCGGAAATATCTCGAGACCAACTGCAGCAGGTTGCAGACCGCGTGTTGATTGAGCAAAGGCAGTACGTGCCGATATCCTTTAAGAGGAACGAGATGCGTCCCAAATTCCGCCTCCTAATGGACTTCGTGCAGAAGTGCTTTTTAGGGCACATCGGGAATTACGACCAGGTCACCCCATTCAAATTTCAATTAATGGCGGCCGTAATCCTCGACCTGCCCATTAGTTGGGCCAAGTTAATGGTCTCCCTGCTCTGGGAAGAAGCCAGGCAGATCGTCTGCGAGACAGAGGGAGAGGCCGTAGTGAAAGTGTCTCTCCACAACGAGAAAAGGCCGATTCGCCTTGGGACGAAGGCCACATGTATTATCATTTCCTACTTCAAGAATAGGAAATGGTCCAATGAGCCGGCCTTCCCCCCTCTGTTTATTCCAAAAGATCTCCACCAACTGGAGATGGCGATTGGGGTGGCGCCGCAGATTTATTACAACTCCCCAGACAATGTCAGGGCGCACCTCGCTAAGACCGGCGAATCCAAAGTCGGTTGGAGGATTCCAGATCGACCCGTCCAAAAGAAGAGGAAGGCCGATGTCGACCTGGTTCCCTCTCGCCCTGCCAAGAAGGCACCACCTGTGAAGAAGACTCCTCCACGGAGGACGCAGTCGGCCTCCGGTGATCCACCCAGGCCGCTTCACAAGATTCTCCCCGTGCAGTTCGAGGAATCTGCACCTCACAGGGAGCCATCACCCTCTCCATCGCCCTCTCATTCTGCCGAACGGACTCCATCTCCAGTCCGTTCCGCCGCCGAGCCGTCCGCCTCGAAGCAACGCCCTGCATCTTCTCCGCAGGTTGTTGTTCCCTCCCCTGTGAGGTCCCCCCCAGTCCATCGAGCTGGATCTGTAGAGATCCAGGATCTCACTGCGGAAGATTCCCAGTCTTCCCCCCTTCGGCATGTGCCCGTGGAGGAAGACACCATCTTGCCCATCCAGCCTTTCTCCGAGCAGGCCGTGTCTCCTGCTCAAGCAATGGTGGCTTCGATGAAGGCCGAGGCCAGGCTGAAGGTGATCGACCTGATGCCGGGGATTGCTCAACTCCCCAAGTCCCTCGACCTCGCTACTCGCCTCCAGTTCTATCTGGCCTGTAAGTCGAGTTATTATTTTGTGTTCGAGGCCTTACTGCAAGTCTCCTCCCTTGAGGAATTGAAGATCGAGGAGTTGGCGCTGGAAGCAGAGTTTGGCTTCTACAGTGCGGAGGATGTGGCTTCCAATTTCCAATCTATAGTGCTGCGCCGCATGAAGGTCGAGGCCAAGCTTCTGGGTATCGACCTTCGCCCTCTCTACACTCTCTCCCGCGCCCTCTTCAACTCCGCCGCCGATGTTGGAGACGAGTTTGAGATGATTCAAACTCCGGAGCAATCACCACCCAGGAATGAGGGTGGTGATCAGCTTCTTGAGGCTGCTGCTCTGTCTCCCAAAATTTCGAAGGTTGATGTGGAGGTCGTGCTCGATACCATTTCTGCCAAGCTCGAGTCCATCATCATCAACCTTCCCGAGCAAATCAAGCAGGCCGTAGCAGAGGCCCGGGTCAATATTTTGAACGATGCCAAGACCCAGGCCGATGAAGCTACCAGGGAGCGAGTCACGGACTTCGCTGTCAATCTCTTGAAGGAGTATACTGACAAGCTCCTACCGGCCCAGCTCGTTGCAAATAGGATGGCGTCCCTCGATGAGATCGGGGAAGTAAAGGAGGACATTGCCAAGGTTGATCAGCGTGTGTCTTCCTTGACCTCATCAATCTCAACCTCGGCATCGGCCTCCAACGATCAAATCAACGCCATCCACGGCACTCTTTCCTCCCTTCTCAATGGCCAACAGGAGTTGAAGGATGTCGTGTCCAAGCTGCAAGAGGAGGATGCTACTCTTCTTTCCCTTATCAAAGCCCTGACTGATGATGTCGAAAAGGGGGAAGAAGAAAGAGCAGCCGCTGCCGCTTCAAGGAAGAAGAGAACAGGCAAATCGAAATCTTCTTCATCTTCCTTGGCTCGTCCTCCTCCTCCTCCGCCGCCAAAATCTCAAATTCTCAAGGTTGCAGCCTCCAAGGCCGACGCCTCCAAGGCCGTCGCTTCCCAGGACGATCCCATGGCTGCTGCCGCTGCTGCCCAGGCCGCCGCATCCAAAGCTCGTCTGGCAAGAGAGGTCGCGCTCATTGAAGCCATGCTTTTGGCCGGTGCGACCCCGGATCAATCTGTTGATCCTGAAGAGCAGAAGCGCTTCGTTGCCAAGCGCCGGGCTGATGAAGCAAGGAAGAAGAGGGAGATAGACTGGATCAGCCAGTCCGCCCTCGTTTTGAATGCTGGAGTCCAGCAGCAGGCCGTCGAGTGGCTCGACGAAAAGCAGAACAACCTGCTGCGGGAGCTCAACAGTTGCTTCTTCCTCCTCCATTATTGGATCCAGGACCCATCCCTTCCTGCCGACGCCGATGACGCCTATGCAGCTTACATGCTCAAATTCCCTTACCAAGACTTCATTGGTGAGCTTCGGAAGAAAGCTGCAGAGGCCGGTGTGATGATAAGGGCCCCAGCAAAGCAATACTTTACGCCCTTGTTTCTTGGTGATTCGGGGTACATGGATTACTCACGAATCGACCAATACATCGCACAGACCGCCATCGGACTGAATGTCAACGTGTCAAATTCCGATCCCGACTATTGCCGAATTAGGGATGGAATTTACGCGAGTATGAAGTCGAAGTCAAGGGAGCAGGTCCAGGAGGAAAGAATTGCAGCCCGTGCCAAGCTGCAGCAGATGTAGTTAGATGATTTTGTAATTTTTGCTATTCATTTATGCTCTCAGCCTGTTGTAAATTCTCTATGTATTTTGCTATCGAGCTTAATGAAGCAAAAATCATCTTTCGTCCTGACGACAATATCTCTTTGTCCAGGCATCTGCCTTTACTGCTTTATTTACTTTGATTTATTATCTGCCTTACTTATATTTCCTTATCGACCTTTATGGTCAATCGATTTTTTAATCGTTTTATATCTTAGGAAATATTTGTAAAGTGTATGGTTTCGACATCATCAAAAAGGGGGAAATTGTTGGGAACCCCTTGCAGTTTGATTTTGATGATGTTTATCGAAACCACACTTAGGCATATTTTACTTGTTTAGGGTCAAGGCCGATAGATCGACCTGCTACATGTTAGTGCAGGTCGATGCTCTCTAATGTTTAAATGCAAGTTCGATCCACCCTGTAAGAGAAAGGTCGATATGATCGACCTGCCTCATTCGGATCGAGCTGGCATATTTGCCTGTCTATCGACCTTCCTTATCAAGCTTCCAGCCTGCATTGCCTTAGAAGATTTCAAGTGTTGAACTTTCAGATCAAGGTCGATGCCCCACCTTCATGGAGCGTCACGACCTGATCCTTGCCACGTGGTGTGCCAGCAAGGACGAATCTTCCCAACGGTTAGAAGTGAGTCAGCTTCCAACGGCTAGTGCCACGTCAGCTTGACTCCAACGGCTAGTTTTTCAAAACTGCCTATAAATACTTCAAGCCATATCGGATTCAAATACGGGAAACTCAAGCTATCAACGCCAAATCTCTACCCAAAATCTCTCTCAAGTTCATATCCATTCAAGTGTTCTAAATCCGATTAGTTTCCCAAACACTTGACGAAGAGAGGTTTCCGATTCCGATAAACACCACAACGACGAAGCGTTCACTGCTGCTTGTCGTTGGTTCAACAACTTCTTCTCCGACTAGTTCGAAGTTAGAAAGCTTGTTTGTGTTTTCGCCATTATAGAGTTAGTCAAGCTCTGTAAAAGTGAAAGGTTGTTTGTACGTTTCAGTACGAAAGGTTGTAAGGGTCACGACCCAAAACTCGTGTCTAGATATTTTCAGGTTAGATTGTATCTAGAACTGATACTCAGTCAGTATAAATAAGAGAGAGGTTGAATCCAAAGGTAAAGGGATTCTCAGGTCGAGTCGACCTGACGTGGACGTAGGAGGGTTTCTCCGAACCACGCTATATCGCGGTCTCTCTCTCTCTCTCTCTCTTTATTTATCGCCCTTATATTTTATTATCAAACTGACGAGCATCAACCTGCATATCACGCATCAACTTGCTATCTACTTTCAGCCTTAAGATTTTTCAAAGAGTAAATCAACCTCCACCAACTTCCGCATTAACAAAAGTTTGATAAATCTAGCTTGATACCATACGAGCTTGATAGATCAAACTGCCTCTGATAAAGATCGACCTTGACAATCGACCTTTAGATCGACCTGATTTTCAAAAGTCAAAAACGGTTGGTTATTGGTGTATTCCCCCCCCCCCCCCCCCCCCCATACACCAATTACTCTTTCCCGGGACCAACACTCACCTTCATATTATCCTCCACCTTCATACTCTCCAGTTCCCAAACTAATCCGCATCCTCAAGCTCCACCTTAAAAGCCTCCTCTTGACATTAACCTCGCGACCTACCTTCAAGAGAGCAAGTTGACCTATAAAGCTCAAAATTTGTAATTTTGAGTCCAACTTATGTTACAATAAAATGCATTTAAAATTTGAGCCCAACTTATGAAATCTGTAAATTTAAATCTCATTTAATGTAATATAACTAGGACTTTTGTAAATTTTATTTTCATATAATACTCAATAAAAACAAATTCAAAAACTAGTAAAGCACAACGAAACACTGCATTTTTATCAATATTTATAGGGTTATTGGCATATAAATACACGAACTATAGGCCCAATTTGGTTTTTACCACGAACTTTAAAACTTGTCAATTAATACACCAACTTAAGTTGTTGTGCAATTTTTTCACGATTTCAATTTTCCGGCCAGAAAAAGCTGACGTGGCTAATTTCCGATCCGAGGTGGCAAAAACGGACGACAACTTAAACGACGTCGCTTACAAATAATAGAAAACGAGATCGTTTTATTCATCTCTCTCCCTCTCCCTCTCACACGACTCTCCCTCTTTCTAGAGACCCCAGAAACTCACCTTCACCCTCAGCCACTCACCTTCACCCTCAGCCGCACCTTCGGCCGCCAAGCCATCTTCACGACCAACGCCGCCAACGTGAAGCACATCCTCAACTCCAACTTCCACAACTACGAGAAAGGCAACTTCACTAAGAATTACCTCAGGGACCTGCTCGGCGACGGAATCTTCAATGTCGACGGCGATCGGTGGAAGTACCAGCGGAAGGTCTCCAGCCACAAGTTCAACACCAAAGCGCTCCGCAAGTTCGTCGGAACCGCCGTCGACGACGATATCTCCGACCGCCTCGTCCCCTTCATGAGCGTCGCCGCCGCCGAGAGCACCGTCGTCGATTTGCAGAACATCCTCCAGCGAGGAGAAATTCGCAGTCGATTTTGACAAATCGATGCTTCTCTCCTGCAGCAGATTCGTCTCTTTCGTCCCCTACTTCTGGAAAATTAAAAAAGCCCTAAAAAGTGGATCGGAGAAGGAGCTCAAAATCGCAGCCGAATGAGTTCGAGTTTTTGCTAAACAAATCATCCGAGAGAAAAAGCAGAGGATTTCATCCGCAAAATCGATCGACGACGAAGATCTCCTCTCTAGATTCATGAGCTCCGGCCACTCCGATGAGGATTTCGTCACCGATATAGTGATTAGCTTCATCCTCGCCGGCAGAGACACCACCTCCGCTGCTCTAATGTGGTTTTTCTGGCTGATTTCGAGAAATCCAGAGGTTGAAGGCTTAACCCATCGTGGCGGTGGACACGAAGATCTCCTCTCTAGATTCATGAGCTCCGGCCACTCCAATTGTTCAGAGAGAGTGAGCGAGAATGGCAGGAGAGCGAGAGGGATAGAGAGAGGTTCAAGAGAGAGGGGGAGATGATGAGTTTTGATGTGGAATTTGAGAGTGGTGACGGGCATGGATTGTTCATGGTGTCAACCGCCGTCCTGGACCTTCTGGTAGCGGCGACGGTGACGGCATGATGCAAAGGGGCTGGTGAAGAAGAAGATTAGGTTTTGGTAAATGCGACGACGTCGTTTTCAATAAGTTGGGCCATGTACACATGCCACATCTTCTAATTTGAGCCACGTGGATGCCTTATCAATAATTTTTGCCACGTCGTATTAATTTTGCCACCTCGGATCGGAAATTAGTCACGTCAGCTTTTTCTGGCCGGAAAATTGAAATCGTGGAAAAATTGCACAACTTAAGTTGGTGTATTAATTGACAAGTTTTAAAGTTCGTGGTAAAAACCAAATTGGGCCTATAGTTCGTGTATTTATATGCCAATAACCCATATTTATATAGAGTATCATATTCTCTCTAACCACAAGCTTTAAGCTAGTGCATCTCACGGAATATTTATAATTATACCCTTTAATAACACTTGAACACATTACCATCACACATTACATGACAACAATATAGTATTACTACCTCCGTCCCATTTCATCAGTTACGTTTGTTATTTTGGATCATCTCATTTCATTAGTCTTGTTTCCTAAAATGGAAAGAATTAACCCTTCATTTTCAATGTGAACCCTTTACTTTTTACTTTTAACACTTGCGTATAAAATCACGTGCAAAAAAATAAACATGACTACTGAAATGGACGAAGGGAGTATTAAACTTTGTACGGACCCCTCAGAACCCTAAATATTATGAATGAAAGGAGCATTTATTTATTTATTTTAAAAAACAGGGTGAAGACTTTTGTGGTGTCGAGTTGATGCCTATAGAAGAGTAGAGTTTGAATTGAGGTTGCTTTGCTCCCCATTTTATGGGAAGTAATGGGCTACCTTAAAAGTATACCTCATCTAGGTATATTCCAAAGAGTTCAATTACTCTAATACATCGAAAATATCTTCATTTTCATTTTTTAATCATACATCACTTGAAATGTTTGTTTCTTTTAACATGATTTTAAAAAAAATTATGACTCCACCTTTATCCTTTATTATCGTATTATTTATTCCTATCCTTTATTATCGTATTATTTATTCCTATGCAGAAGAGGGAAAAAAAAAAAAAAAGACATTTTAAATGAGACGGAGTGATTATTTTATCTAGGGGCCCAACTAGTAGTGTTTATTAAAAAAACGGATGTATGTAATCTATATACTAATAGCAGCACCGGACAGCCTTTTTTAGTAACTTCTTAATTTTATAAATTGTAACTTTTATAAATTAAATTTTTATCAATTGAAGGTATTTATTAATATCCATCATACATCAAAGTCAAAGCGTCAAAGCAAGTAATTAGAATTCGTAAAACGCATACGTATATTAATGAAGAAATTTAAGTTTATATAAAATACAATAATGTGATTAGCATATAGTATAGATTAAACTTTGGTATAGTTACATGTCTAATATTTCTTATAAACTTAAACTATATTAAATATATACATATATGGATTAATATAATAAATAGATATAAGATTTTAAGTGTGGATCTATCGGTCTATATTATGTCCATGACCTAATATATATAGATAATTAGGCGGATTAAAAATAAATTACCACCCTTTACTCTAAAATTTAAGAAAAATAATTGCCACATTACTACCTACCAATTATGGGATTCAATCCCCAATTACGAACGATTCTTGAATTCAATCATAAATTGAATTTATATAGGAATGAATCAATTCCCTATCAATTACCGCACTAATGATAGGGCAAATTAATGTTCAAATCATCATTCCTTTCTTTTGTTACTTTCATTCATCACTAACATGCTATAAAAAGAGTGAGAATTCATTTATTTCTAAAGAAAAATTATTTATTCTTTGTATACTATGTTTGACTGGTCTATATAGGTTTGGGTGATTTTTTTTCTATTGCGGAGGATATTAGGCGGTTGTAAACTGGTCATGGCTAATTGAGGTACGAGTATCATATAGATACTAATCATACTATGTTCGGCACTCGGCATCAGTGTTGGATTAGGTTTGCAACGGTGGAAGAAAGCGTGAGAATGTTGAGGAAAGGGAGTGATTTGCTTAATTTGTACTCTAATATGTAAACTTTGATTTTGCCACATTAGTTTTTGTAAAAATATTAAAATAATCATTTTTATATCTATATCTATCTATCTATGTATAAGAGTAACGGATAATTCTTTTTAGTAACTTTGGAAATCCATAATTAGTAATTAATTTTTATTTATTAATAATTTAGTATTTCAATCTATGAAAATAATATTTACAAATAGTAAGATATAATTGTGTATCAGTGGTCTATAATTAATAATAATTTAAACGTTAAAATGCCAATTTATACGACCATATTTATGTTATTATATATTTTTCTATTTTCATGTATTTTTATGTCTATATATTAGAACTTCTGAACAACACATGTAGTACATCACAATTTTGCAATCTTTTTATATTATTTGTTCTTTTTCCTCATTAGCTAGATAAACAATTCGTATTCCAAGATTGGTAATGAATGAGTCGACAAACAATAGATTTCCTGCCAAAATATATATATATTTATAGACTTTTGCACATATCACTTGGCGATATATAGAATATTTTGAGATTTGAAGCAACGCATATGTATAATTTTATTTTTTTTGGTCTAATTTATTGATATTGAGTAGTTTTTGGCAATTATGTGTCCTTCTATCATCTATGTACATAGCCCCTTTTGTATATGTTCTATTTTGCTCAATTTTTTTCAGTTACATCATTTCATGCGTATAGTATGGCAGGGAGAAAGCATCGATTCATTTATTAGTACAACTTAATCCTTAATTTGTTAGATATACATCACCTAAAAAATGGATTGTGAACTATTTATACATACTTAAATCAAATCATATAATATATAAAAACCCCACGCGTCGCGTGGGTGTGTCACTAGTATTAAGAAACACTATAACGCTTAGGGAAATGGTTAAAAACGTAAAATAATTAGAATGATGATGGCCATGGCTTTTTTTTTTTTTTTAACTTTTTAACGGCGGAAAAGTGAAGTAAAAGACACATTCACATCATTACTGTTGAATTTTGCTCAAATACTTCATTTAGATTGAAAATTAAAATAAAAATAGTGTTTTTTTAATGAAATGACAAAAGCCCTTGTTTATATACGTAGATTAAATGCTAGCGCTATAACTTAGCATGTGCAAATTTCAAATAAAACTTCTTTACCTTTATATCTCCCTCCGTCTTGCTCAAGTCAACATTTTTATTTTGGACGTAGAATTTAAGAAGTGTTTAAGTTAAATGTGTATATTTCATATATTGTTTAATGTTTTGTTAAACCTCTAAATGTATTTATGTTTGATCTTAAGTAAAGTAAAATAATATATCAAAACCTTTAATATAATATAAAATTGTAAAAATCAAAAAAGAAACGAACACATTATGAGTTTTATAATTTAAGTTGTATTGATATGCGTGCAGAGTGTTAGTGTTTGAGTTCCTTCTTAATTATGCTTAATTCTTTTCAAAAATATGGAAGGTGTCATCTTATGTAGGACAGCCAAAACATGAATGAATGTCGTATTACACGGGACGGATGGAGTACGTGTTTAGCCTAAAGGTATCAAAATAAAATCTTGCGTTTAGACTTTCAACGGATATTGATGTTATAGGTAAATATCTATTCTAATTTATATATATATATATATATATATATATATATATATATATATTATCATGTCAGTCGTAAACACATTAAGTATGCCCATAATTAGCGAAAACGACACATTTTTACTTTATGAAACATATAATTACATTTTTTATCAAATTAAGAATCGTTGCTTTACCCATTAATACAGTACAATACATGGATATCATATAAATATGAATCTCCGTAACGCGACCTTTAAATTTTATGTTAATAATTTTTATAAAAATAAATAAATAAATCATGTGAATTGGGATAAGAGAAAGAAATAGAATTTGCAGTTTAAATATAAGTAATGGACTCAAGTTTGGGCCAGGCTTCAATCTGTAGAAGCCCATTAGTATTAATATACAAAGAGACAGTGTATATCTTGGCCCATTTCCAACAATCATCATGGACAGATACCTCTACATGAATTATTGAAATTTTTTATTTTCATTCACAAACTATTCACATGTTAACAACAAAGGATCAATTAACGTGTTTTAATTTTGAAACACCAAAAGTGTAGAAATATATACAGGCAATGTTCTAAAACTCGCTAGACGCTAGTCGGGCGATAGAGGAAGGACTGTGGTTTAGAAAACAATTTATTTTTATTATTTTTACAACATATCATCCTTTAGAAACCATATTAACATATATTATTCATAATTTTATTACCATGTTCATGATAAAAACAGAGATATGATAAGTAGTAGTCTAATTCAATAAATTTCATAGTATACAACAAAATTTTCTGACTTTCAACATAATATCAATAGGTATTGAATTCAATATTTTATAATATAAATTAACACGAAATTCGTTTAGCCATCTAAATCATGTATAGTAACACTTAAAGACAAACTAGACTTTAAATAGATTGACATTGGATGACGTTAAGTGCTTAGGCGGGGACTCGCACTAGTTGGATCAGTGGGGTGCCGCCGCCTAGCGCCCAGGCAGGGACTAGACGGACCTAGGCGGAGACTTTCAGAACATTGTCACCAACACATGCAACCTGTTTTTTTTAACATCTATTGCCTTCACTCGCATATCGAATGTAGGAGAGATTGTTATACAAAAAAAATTATAAGTTTAAGGTTTTATAGAGTACTAGTAACACACCCACGCGATGCGTGGAGATTTTATACGTTACATAATTAGTTGATTTTAAGTATGTAAAAATATTTCAAGTCTCACCTTGAGCATATTCCAATTAAAATATGTTAATTACCATTAATATAAGTGTCTTCAACCGAACCATGCGACCAAGCTAACATGAGTAAGCCCCTTAAAATATTATCACATATGATTGATCATTGCTTAAAAAAAAAAGTGTGAATAAGTTTTATGAATGAGAGGAAATATTATTCTGTCATTAGAAAGAATTTATAGCTAAGTTATTTCTTAAGTAAAATAAATATTGAACACATATTTACTATCATTTTCATAACACTTTAATTTATATAAGCAACCGTTAATTTTTCTTATCACCTTTTTTTTTTTTTTTTTTTTTTTTTCATTTGGCCACTTTTTTTGGCGCTTTCCTATTTTGCACTTTAAACTTCTATTCAGTTAAATATTTTTTTATCAGCTCACAACTCATTGATGTAGCGGATTTGAGCCTTTGATCTCAAGTATGATGGAAGTGTGTTGCTCCCTCCATTTATAATCATACATATTAAGTACTCATCCAAAATGTTAATATATACAATATCGCTAGCTAAGCTAGCCTAATTATGCAATTAATTTATGTTAAAGACATATAGATTGATATTGTAGCATTGTGTAGCGTATGAAATTGTATTTATTGCTAATACATTTCCTTAAATTACACTAATTACATAAAATGATAATTTATCTATATAAAGTATTGCTTTTTCTCTTCAAAAACTAATTTCAATTTTTTTTTTAATAGATAAACATTTAAAATTTGTTTGTGCGTATATGTATGTTTTGGTTAACACATAGGTATTAATATATTTATAATAGTATGTATATAACTATGGCAAAATGAATAAAAAGATTAGTGTATATTAATACTTATGCTATTTAATTATCCGCAAAAATTCTTTTAAAAGAGGTATTATCATTAAAATGTCTCAATAATTATACTTTATAGATATACATTTTAATTATTGAGTATATGATATCAATATTACATTTACTTAATCATTAAAAAAAATCTTACCAGTAAATAAATAAAATTTGTGTAAGTTACTATTTATAGAAGACAAAACTTACTAATCATGGCAGTTACGTAACCGCTATAGTATATAGATAAGGATAGTATTTAAATAAACATCTTGAGACAAAAAAAAGTGTTTTTTTTTTCTATATTATGGAATAGTAATTAGACCAAAAGTAAATTAATTTTGACTTCTCTATGAAACTCAATTTTTACGTCTCATATGCGTTTTTTGTAATGTTAACTATTAATTGGTGTTTGTAAACTAATAATTCACAATTATGATGTCATTTACATATATAATTTCTGAAAATGAAAATTTGAAAATAATAAAAATAGTAAGTTAGTATAGATAATAAGCATCTAACTCGATAGTTTCATTTTTCGTCTCATTTTTTCTATATCAATAACACTTAGTGCAATTGATGTTATTATATAATTCTAAGATTTGTTGCTAGATTTTAAAGAATTTGATTGCTAGACATTTTTGAGTATGGAGAAGACATAGATAAAGTTATTCGTTTCGTTTGTTCATATCCAATGACTTGAGAGTAATAAATTTTTTAATTTAAAAACTTTTATTAGCAAAAAAGTCAAGGTTAATTATCATAATCATGAAAAAGGAGATATTAAAAAAATAAATTAGAAAACATGAAAGTATTAAAAACTAATTGCTATAGAAAAAGTGTAAACAGTAACTTGAAAAATAGTGTTAATTAGATTTTACATTTTCTTTTCTATATGGAACAACAATTTAAAAAGCAAGTTGACCATACATTCTCAACCATTTTGAAATAAAATTGATAAATAAATATAGAAAAAAAAAAAAAAAAAAAACTCATCCTTCTACCATAAGATAACATATTTCTATTAATTCCCAATCTAAAAGCCAAATATGATACTTAAAATATAAATCAATTACATCGACAATCTTTTTACATGATTTGGATACATTGGTTTTCTTAAACAAATGGCAATACCGAAATCATCAGAATAGGAAAATGCGCAATATGATCTTATAGATGCATGATAAACTTAATATAAATCCAATAAGGTTTCGATACATAAAAATGCCTTCATGCTCTGCTTCTTCCTCCCATGTGAAGCTCGAATCGAGCTACATCATGCAATTTTTCCTCCCCGCTGTTGATCACTTAAATTGCTTTTGCACTTTCTTTTCTATAGAACAAGTAACAATTTAGAGAGCAAATATATTACCATATATCTTCGATCATTTAAATTTTTAAAAATTGATACAGTACATATAAGTATAGAAAAAATTATACACAGAAGTTCCTTTTACCACAAAAGCTAAAGGTGATAGATAGAGGTGATATCCTTTATTGTATTTTTAGTGTGACAATTTTTATTACATCGATGGAGACGACACGCGAAAAATGAGAAGGATAGGAGAATCAATATTTTGCATGGTTATGCATATAAATAGAACAATTAATTTTCCATGAATTAAAAATGATGATAGTACGTACATAACTTCACGAATCATGCAAAGAACAAACCGTTGGTTTGCCGATTCATTCATCATGACATATGTTGGTTTGCCGACGTATTCATCCCAAATGATGGAATACGAATGAAAAAACAAAAGGACAACAATATTAAAAGATAAAAAAATTAAGATATTCTACATGTGTTGTTGAGAAGTTTCATAATATATAGGCAAAGAAATACATAAAAATAGGAAAGTAAACAATAACATTAATTTGGTGGCATAAATTTTGCATTGTAACGTTTAAAATTAAGTATTGATTATAGACTATTGATACACAATTATGACATATTATTAATTTGTAAAATTTATTTTCATAAATTAAAATACTAAATTACCAATAAATATAGTTAATTACTCAATATAGATTAAAATTTAGAAATATAGATTCAAAAAATTAATTTTTAAATATAATTTAAATATTGCATTATAATAATTGTTTTTCTCTTTCAGTTTAAAAAAATAATTATGAAACATGTTTCTTTGAATTTGTATGCAAATAAACATATTTAATGAAATTTCATACTTATATATTGTACCAGTATATGATACTATATGTATATAGACACACTCAAAAAGTATAATGAAAATAAAATAATAATTTGCAATAAATTTAAACTTTGTAACATCTAAATACAATTGATTAGTTGGTTAAAAAATATTAAAAGACAATTATGATTTACCATGAATACATTTATTTATAAAAAAAAGTTTAAAATAAAAATATAAAAAAATAAAAGTTACTATTTATAGATTATCAGAGTTACTATAAACGGCAGCTCGGTGCTGCTATTAGTATAAGTAACAATCTACCAAACACATAGTGTATATTACTATTAATCTTGGTTTTTATCGACGAAGCGCAGAACAGATGTTAAGACACTTCCCTTTCAACTAAGAAGTCGAGGATTCGAGTCATCTTGAATGCGCCGTGTGAGTGTGATTGTATTAGCCATCTAAAAAGAAATCTTGGTTTTTACCAAATTGCTATCATATAATTTATTTGGGTACTATTCATATAACATATATTAGTTATATTAATCAAATCATTTCATAACTTGTCTACCAAACAATGTAGGTATTACAATCACATGTTCAAGAAAAGTTGGTCATATGATATGAAAATATTTGTTACCCTAAATCTAGCTAGGAATATTCTCTTCAAATGGATTTCTCTATAATTTTCTTAAACTTGAAAGGAATTGGGAGAGAAATGTATTAAACTCTCAAAAGTCAAAACCTCCCTTTTTGCTAAAAAAAAAAAAAAAAAAAAAAAAAAAAAAAAAAAAAAAAAAAAAAAAACACAAGTTAATTGGGTTCTTTAATTTGTCATACATAGTTTAATCCATTCATCTTATATTTTTAATTAGTTGATCTCAAATGAAAATAATAGAATCAATAAGTGCAACCAAACAAACTAGCAAATACTAGAAGACGAATTACAATTAAATGGTATTTTCTCCGTACGAATTACAATAAAATACTAGACAATGCATATTCTTTTTTGGACCGTCTCACACAAAACGACGCACCTTTCATTTTTTAGAAAGAATTAGGCATAATTAACGAAGAATTCAAACACATAACTCAGCACACATCTCAATATAATTAAATTACAACACTTAAAATTATTGTAACTTGTTTATTTAATTTGTTTTTTCAAATTTTACAAAATTTAAATTATAAAAAAAGGTCTCGATACTTTATACTATTATTTAAGATCAAACATCAATATGTATAGAAGTTTAAATACAGATTGAACAAGGTATGTAACTTACACACTTAAATTCTTAGTAACCTCCTCCTTAATTTTCGCATTCCAGAAAAATGTGTCGTTTTGAACGAGACGAAGAACAAAGAATAGTACTAGTAGCAATCAATTCCGGCTCTCTACTAGTCTTGGCCCAATAATTGACATAATTGGATCCATACAAAGAAATTAAATGATCGTAGAAAATTCAGATCACTGCATTGTCTGTGTTGTTCAAGTAGTACATGGTTCACATATGTTGTGGCTACGTCGCCATATATAAATACGTCAATTTCACAAATCAGAATATTTAAATGCCCTTTTAATTCCAAAAAATAAAAATAAAAAAGGCCCATCATCATCTTTATCACTTAATAAATGCTAATAAACCCATCAAAATAAAAAAGCAAATACGGAGTATGTAAATTGACATCGATATTCTAATTAATATGTAAAGAATTGACGTCGATTGAAATTCTTTTTACGAAATGAGACGGAGAATGAATATTCGTCGTAGTATAAAATAAACTTAACGACAACTGAAAGGGGGTGTATTCAATTCAGATTTTGCAGGATTTTTATAGACTTTGAAAAGTAGGTGGATTTTTATAGACTTTTAAAATCCATAGACTCTGCGCAGAGTTTGACTAGACTCTATACAGAGTTTGACTGACTCTATTTATTGATTTTGATGAATTTTCATGGACTTGCAGTACTGTGGAATATTTTTTTAATTAATTTCCATGGATTTGCATAGACTCCGACGCTGAACTATTGTAACTATTTATTTATATAAATAAATGCATATGAGTCACATTTGTAAATAAATAAATAAATTATCTATATTATTTGAAAAAAAAAACAAATAACTTTATTCAAATTGTTTGAATATGTTTGTAGGGAGTATCAAAATTCATCAAATTATGTCATCTTTCAAAACAAGAATCGTATTTTAAAGAAAGTCCAATTAATGTATTTTTAATAATAAAAAAAATTACTCTTATTTTTTTTTCGTTCAAATGTTATATTTCAGTTTAGTCATTATTTAATTCCTTAAACCTTAAAAAACGTGGCAATAATTTAACCATAAAAAATCAAAATGAAAGTTGAGATTTAAAAGTTACATGTTCGAATTTTATAAGAACGAGGGATTTTATGAAAATATTGATTTTCAAACAAACTCTAGTAAACAAATTTTTGGTACTAGATAGTCATAATTTGGATGTCTTTTAAAATAAACTATAATTATTTGGAGAAAAGATAAAAAGTACAGAAGAGGGTGGCGAAAATAGTAACTTTGAGTTTTTTTCAGAGAATGCGTAGAAATCTCTGGGTTTTATAAAAGATTTTGAAAAGTGAAATCTCTTTATATTTTAAAAAAAGAATCCAGCAAAATCCATAGACTTTTAAAATCCATGGACTGTTGAATACCTATAGATTTTTTAAGACTTTAAAAAGTCTGCATTGAATACCTCAGGATTTTTAAAGACTTTATAAAATCTGAATTGGAATACCTACAGATTTCTAAAATCCATAAAAATCCTGCAGAATCTGAATTGAATAGTTTCGAATATATCTAGTTACTACTCTAAGTAGGGACAGATTCAGAAAAATTTGTCGAACCGGGCTAAAATATTGAAGCAGCTATAATGTAATGTTTTAAATAAAATTCCATGTTATAGTTATAAAATTGTATGAATTGTTGGGGGCCGATGCTCCGGACGAAGTGCAACTTAATTGGTTGGATGTTTAATCTAAATTAATTTTGGATTGAATTCGAACCATCTCTATTTTAAAGCGCATTTCAATTGATAATATGTTTCTCTTTCGGTCAATATGTCAGGAATTGAGGAGGACGAAAGTAAGGGTTTATATAAAATGAATTTGAAATATAAAATGAATCTGAAATATAAATAAAAATTGTGTATTTATACTGGCCTAGCGGGTAGGAAGTTAAATTTTAGAGTCAAACATCTCGAATTCAAATCGTTTATAGCACGGTCGTTGAAATTTCTATCGTTAAAAGTTCAAAAAATAAAAAACTAGCTACTCAAAACTCAAAAGACATCCTATTTAAAATAGATAAAACCAATTACATTATTGTAACATTGTTCCTTTTCTAAATATAGAAAATGTTATAATTACGATTAGCCATAATAATATTAATGTAAACCAAAAGTCGAAATTATATTTAAGCAATTATCCTATTTCCTCATTAAACATTAAACAACCCTACTTTTTACAACTAATGATATTTGTTTTTAAAGACTAAAACTAATTATAAATCCTACTGTAATAAGATTGATATTCACTAATAAATAATTGCAAATTGAAGAATTAAATAACATTATAAATAAAACAATATTCACACACAAATGGGAAACAAAAATTAGGATAAATAATTTCATGTGAATAAATTAAAGTATCCACATACTCCCTCCGGTCTTTTACAGTTGAGTCGAAACTTTTCGACACGGGAATTAAGAAGAGTTGTTTAGTACATTAAGTATGTTTGGTAATTGAGAAGAGAATGGGATTATGTTTATAATTATTAAGTACTTTATTTTATTTTAATTAATATAAAAAATGTTTTTTATTAATTAATATTTTTTTTGTTTTTCAGTTTATTTTAAATTAATTTAAAATTTTCTGGAATTTTTTTTTATAAAATTATTGTTGATGTTTAAAATTAAAATAAAAAACTTTTCTGGATTTTTTTTATATAAAATTAAAACTTTTCTGGATTTATTTTAAGAGGCAAAAAAGAAAATACCCAAATTGACTTTGAAAAAACAATTTTAGGTATGGAATATAGTTTACAATAAAAATACCCATATTTTGGTATGGTGGACAATAATACCCTTACTTTACTTTTAGCACATGGTCACTCCCTCCTCCCCTTTCTTCTCCCTACACGTGCTTCCCTCATTCATTTTTCTTTCTTTTCTTTTTTTTTTTTTTCTTTTTCTGCTTTATTTATTTATTTATTTATTTATTTATTTATTTATTTATTTATTTATTTATTTATTATTTTTTTTCGTTTTTTCCAAAAACATTTCCAGTTTTTTTTTTCTCAATTTTTTTTTTCTACCTTTTTTTGTATATTTCGATAAGTACAAGTACACAGTAATATTTCGATAAGTACAAGTACACAGTAATTTTAGGTTCTTTTAGTAATGTGTACTGGTAAGTGGTAAACGAATAATATCAAATTGTACTGTGTACTGATAAGCCGTGAGGGACTAATATCTAATTTTAACATCAATTTCAAATTTCATTGTTCTCATTAAAACAATCGAATGTATAATAACCCAGTATAAGATGTAGAGCTTTACACAAAACCCAAAACCCAAAAACCCAAACCCAAAAACCCAACCCCCAACCTGGAGAGAAAACCCAAGCTACGAGGTTGAACAAAATCATAGAAAACAAACAAAAAATTCAACAAAATCAAAATTGTAACTGTAGTACACAATACATTTATATCATGTAGTACTGTTTACCGGTAAGTGGTAAGCGAAAAATATCAAATTGTACTATAGTACGTAATACATTTATGTTATTTAGTACTATGTACTAAATATTAGGTAAAGTTTCTGGGGAAAAATTGTAGTAACCATTGTCATAAAAACAAATGCACGAACCATAAATCAAAAGCAAAATACTAGCAACAGAAGGCACTCACAGCTCAAGCCCTTCTTCCCCATTCTCTGCAATCTTGGGCACTTTATTTGTACCCGTTTTAAACGAGGCATTGCCCCTCCCGCCTCTCCCACCTGCAATAACAATGCCCTCTGCCCTGGATATAGCAATTCAAAGAGAACATCTCCATTACTCTCTCTCACTACAGTCCCTGGGGGAACCTTAACCACCACACTCTCACCCTTTGCACCGTTCTTCTGTTGTCCCTGCCCATGGCTTCCCCTCCCCCCTCGAAAATGGATACTCTTCCTAAAAGGCAACAGAGAGTTCATAGTTCCATCCACTTCCATATAAAAATAGTAGTCCGTATTGAAACAAAGAGAACACGAAAAACAATACGAAGAAAAACCACAAACTAACAACAGCAAAGAATTACCAGAACACGAAGGAAAACCACAAACTATTCGTACACAATCGCTAAACTTCTTTGCCATTTCATACCCCTTGAATTCCTGCAGACATACGTACTTCTGAGGTTACCAAATTACACTTTGACGAAACAGAATGAATATCTACAATCTCAGAGTGAAAGTCTAGCTGAAAAATATAAAAAGCTTATACTAGTAAAAGAAGAGTCATAGATGAATCAACATCAGACTTCGAAGAAGTTAATACCTGAAATTGATATGCAAGCACAGGATTCCTGAAATTCATTCGAGACGAATTCGCCGAGGTCATCGTATGCTCCTGAATTTCTTAGAATTTAAAAAACCATCACTCAATTTACATGCGAATAGAACTAAAAACTAGTAAAGCAACAAACTACAAACACAACTTTGAGGAGATGAGATCAAGTAAGCATACTCGTATAACTTGGCTGTAGTCAATTTTCTCAGCAACGAGGCCGCGGCGGTAGACATACGGTAGGTCGGCTCCGGCTTGTCGGCGCCGGTCGTCTCAGACGATTCAGACCGGTGGTTGGCGCGGCGTTCTTTCCGTTTGGCCATCTCCGACGGCGAAACTCCGAATCACGATTCCGATCTTCGTCAAGTTCAATGAACTCAACTGCTGTCTTGTACTCCGCTTGCAAATCCGCCGGAATTTCATATTGGGAAAAACATCGCCGCCGTCGATCCACCGGCTGGATTTGGTTGAAACTTTCAGCGAACCTTCCCACATGCAGGGCGAGGTCCCCTGTGAAGTTTGGTTGCAATCGGCCGGCCAGATTCGCCGGAAATCGCAGAGCGGCGCCGAAACCCTAATTTGGGTCCGCCGGCGGATGGCTTCACAACCACCACCAACGTGTGCGCCTTGATGAGAGGGTTATGAATTTGTGTTTTTTATGGCAAGATTCGCCGCCGGCGCCGGTGAGAGAGAGGAAGAGAGTATGTGAAAGAAAGGGAGGGATAGAAGAAAAGAAGAACCACCATCTTTTTTTTTTGCAAAGACGAAAATAAAGCCGGGAAGATTTTAGGCAATAATAAATATCAAAGATAGGGGTATTTTTGTCCACCCAAATCAAAAATTGGGTGTTTTTATTGTAAACTATATTCCATACCTAATATTGTTTTGACAAAGCCAAAAGGGGTAAAAACATATATTATCTCTTATTTTAAATTAATTTAAAATTTTCTGGATTTTTTTTTATATAATTATTGTTGATGTTTAAAATTAAAATAAAAAACTTTTATGGATTTTTTTTTTATATATAAAATTAAAACTTTTCTGGATTTATTTTAAATTAATTTAAAATTTTCTGGATTTTTTTTTTATATAAAATTATTGTTGATGTTTAAAATTAAAATAAAAAACTTTTCTGGATTTTTTTTATATAAAATTAAAACTTTTCTGGATTTATTTTAAATTAATTTAAAATTTCTGGATTTTTTTTTATAAAATTATTGTTGATGTTTAAAATTAAAATAAAAAACTTTTCTGGATTTTTTTTTTATATAAAATTAAAACTTTTCTGGATTTATTTTAAACTAATTTAAAATTTTCTGGATTTTTTTTATATAATTATTGTTGATGTTTAAAATTAAAATAAAAAACTATTCTGGAATTTTTTTTTTAATATAAAATTAAAACTTTTCTGGATTTATTTTAAATTAATTTAAAATTTTCTGGATTTTTTTTTATATAAAATTATTGTTGATGTTTAAAATTAAAATAAAAAACTTTTATGGATTTTTTTTTATATAAAATTAAAACTTTTCTGGATTTATTTTAAATTAATTTAAAATTATTTTGAGAGAGACGGCAATGGCGATAATGGAGAAATTGAGAAATTGGGGCGTAATTAGTATGTTAATTAAGTAAAATAAGGGGTACAATTAGTTGTGTGTTTAATACTTAATTTTTACCCAAAAATGAAACGACTCAACTTCGAGAGACCGGCCAAATCGGGAAAGTGACTCAACTGTAAAAGACCGGAGGGAGTATTACCATATCGATCGCAAACACGTTAGTCATTACTTTTCATTTTTAATACTTACGTACGAAATGCCACGTCAAAAAGAAACGGTGCTAGTGAAATGAAACGAGTACTCCCTATGTCCACCATTTACTGACACAATTACTATATTGGGACGTTCACCATTTACTGACATTTTCTGTTTTAGGACATAGACCCCACAATCACTTTAACACTTTAACACTTTATACATCTACTTTTTATTACTTTAACATTTTAATACTATTAAAAAATTCAAATGGACCCACAATTATTCCATTTTAACACTTTAACACGTTAATTTATTATTATACCATCAAAATGCAAAAAAAAAGTTGTGCCCATAAAACTATGTCATTATATAGTGGATGGAGGGAGTATATATTACCTCCATCCCATTATACTCCCTCCGGTCTTTTACAGTTGAGTCACTTTCCCGATTGGGCCGGTCTCTCCTAGTTGAGTCGTTTCCTTTTTGGGTAAAAATTAAGTATTAAACACACAACTAATTGTACCCCTTATTTTACTTAATTAACATACTAATTACGCCCCAATTTCTCAATTTCTCCATTATCGCCATTGCCGTCTCTCTCGAAATAATTTTAAATTAATTTAAAATAAATCCAGAAAAGTTTTAATTTTATAAAAAAAAAAATCTAGAAAAGTTTTTTATTTTAATTTTAAACATCAACAATAATTTTATAAAAAAAAAAAATTCCAGAAAATTTTAAATTAATTTAAAATAAATCCAGAAAAGTTTTAATTTTATATAAAAAAAAATTCAGAAAAGTTTTTTATTTTAATTTTAAACATCAACAATAATTTTATTAAAAAAAATTCCAGAAAATTTTAAATTAATTTAAAATAAATCCAGAAAAGTTTTAATTTATAAAAAAAAAATCAGAAAAGTTTTTTATTTTAATTTTAAACATCAACAATAATTTTATAAAAAAAATCCAGAAAATTTTAAATTAATTTAAAATAAATCCAGAAAAGTTTTAATTTTATATAAAAAAAAATCCAGAAATTTTTTTTATTTTAATTTTAAACATCAACAATAATTTTATAAAAAAAATTCCAGAAAATTTTAATTTTATATAAAAAAAATCCAGAAAAGTTTTTTATTTTAATTTTAAACATTAATAATAATTTTATAAAAAAAAATCCAGAAAATTTTAAATTAATTTAAAATAAACTGAAAAACAAAAAAATATTAATTAATAAAAAACATTTTTTATATTAATTAAAACAACTCTTCTCAATTATAAACATAATCTCATTCTCTTCTCAATTACCAAACATACTTAAAGTACTAAACAACTCTTCTTAATTCCCATGTCGAAAAGTTTCGACTCAACTGTAAAAGACCGGAGGGAGTATTAGTCTACATTGCCTTATTAGGACATCTCATTTATTAGTCCACTTACTAAAAATGACAAAGAGTATGTGGCCACAATTAACTCTCATCTCCTTAGAATTAACTATAGCCACATATCTCTCTTTGCATTGACTATTGTGCTCATCCCATTGTGGACTAATATAATAGGATGAAGTTAGTATTTTACATGACTCGAGCTAAAACCGTTAAATTTATTGCCCAAAGGTATATATTCACCAAAAAATTATCAAATGCTAAAAATAAATAAGCAACCAACCAAAAATTAGTTAAAGTCCATCTTTTGATCTCGGGCCCAAATCAAACGACATCGTCTTACATTCATTCTTTACACATTTTGAAACGTCAATTACCACCCAACCGGTGTCTATTCAAATCCCCTCCCTCTCTCTCTCTCTCTCTCTCTCTCTCTCTCTAACACGCTGTCGCTGCTGCTGGTCAGAGAATTGCGCGGCCGGCAATGGAGCCGTGCGCGGCGGACGAATTAGCCAACGACCTCGACAGCATGAGCTTCAACTCCACAACCACCACCACCGCCACCGACATCCATCGCTCCACCAGCTCCGGCTCCGACTGGACCTCCTCCTCCTGCCGCTTCCCTCTCCCCTCCTCCGCCCCTAAACCCTACCCCTCCGCCGCCGCCCCCTCCGGCGATCCGTGCTGGGACTCCGTCCGCCGCTTCCCCTCCCTCTCCATCACCGACCTCCGATTCCTCCACCGCCTCGGCTCCGGCGACATCGGATCCGTCTACCTGGCCGAGCTCAAGCACGCCGCCGCCGCCGCACCCAAGGCGGCGACGGCGGCGGCGCTGTTCGCGGCGAAGGTGATGGACAAGAGGGAGCTAGCGAGCCGTAATAAGGAAGGGAGAGCGAGGACAGAAAGGGAAATTCTCGAGATCCTCGACCACCCCTTTCTTCCGACGCTCTACGCCGCCGTCGACTCGCCGAAGTGGTCGTGCCTCCTCACCGAGTTCTGCCCCGGCGGCGACCTCCACGTCCTCCGCCAGCGCCAGCCGTTCAAACGCTTCCCCGACTCCGCCGTCAGGTGCGCCTCTCTTCCACCATCTCCGCCGTCCGTACACCTTGCATGCATTGCTCCTAATTACTTTATTAATTTGTCTTTAATTTAAGAAAATTCCGAGCATATAATTAGAGAATATTATCTCAAAATAAAACTATTGATTATTACAAAATTTTGATAACGCTACATCAAATATCAAAGGTTTAAATCCATTATATATTCCCTGCGGATTTATATCTATGTATAAACGCTATTCCGTCGCTGTGTGCATATATTCTTATAGGTAGTATATCGGTACTAAAATCACCATCATAAACAAACAAAAAAATAAATAAATAACGAGTAAATAAATAAATAAAAATACTCTAATTTTTTTAATGATATATTTAGGTTAAATTTCAAAATTATGACAATTTTACCTTTATAAACTAAAATTTGCAACGCCATTTATTTTATTTACTCGTTATTTATTTGGAGAAATTCTACTGCTACTTCGAAACAAGTAAAAGAGAGGTTTCCAAAAGTGTGGTACTGTATGATTATTCCGTTGATGTGTGACGCGGGGGAGGTGGGCCCCACCGCAGGGACGAAAGCCAAAGAGGAGGGAGCTTCGATCTTGCAGGGCTTTGCAGGTGCAAACCCCCTCCATCACACCCTACACGTGGAATCTACTATTTGGATTTTTTTTTACTTTTGCTACAGTAGTTTAGTTTTTTTTTTTTAATAATCCTTTTTGATAATTTTGTTTTTATGTTAATTTCAAACTCTTAATTAGATTAAATCAAAAAATTATTTAAGCTATGATTTGACCAAAATATATTATAATACCACACACATATATAAATCACTACTAATTAATTGTAAAATTTAATTAAATTAAAGATCTAAAATTTAATTTGTTGAATTTTGAAAGCAAATAAGTAATTACATATTGCGTAAAAAAAAAGGAGGGAGTACTAGGAGAAATTGGAATATAACCCTTTTAAAAAAAGAGAAAAACTTTAATTTTATTTATAACATGTCAGGTTAGAAAAAAAAAACGTAAGGAGTATTTTATATTTACAGAGTTTCTTGTTTGTATTATTTTTATTTGTCCTAGATTTCTTTTAATTACATAAAATATAACCCCAATTTTCGAATTTTAAAATTAAATATTATGAAGTGAATTCACTGCTTCACACTGCAATGAAGAAGAAAAAAAGGGGAAAAAAAAAAAAGAAAGAAGGAAAGAAGAGAGGATAGTGGAATACACGTGGAGGGAGATTAGAGGGGGGTTTGCATTGCAAACAATTTCTCAAGTTTGCAAGATCGAATCTGCTAGCCAAAGAGGTAGCGTACGTATCCCGTGGGACCCACAGCTGTTGTTAACTCCAGTGTCAGCGTTCTAGTGAGAGAAAACGGAAATCTACTGTAGACCGAGAAAACTCTCCTCTCCCTCCCTCCTTAATTATTTTGTTACTAACACCTAACAACACTCATTACTACTATTGTAATTACTTTAGTTTTTTATTTCCCCCCCCCCCCCCCCCCCTAAATTTAGTTTGGTTACACTATATTTTTTTAAATTTTGTTTTTGATACACTTTCCCGTCTCATTCTATAAATCACATTTTTCTTTTCGTCTATTCTATTTATACCGTGAACCGGGAGGGAGATTCCATATTTAGGTTGGAAGGGTAAGTTTGGGTATAGAGGTATAAATGCATTTTAATGAACATTTAATTTGGGATATGGACCAATAATCTTTTCTTCATATAAAGGTGGTGAGCCAGCTAAAAAACACTATTTTAGTTAAGACATTATTTACTGATTATCAATCACTTTTAGTTGGAATATTTACTTATTATGGTTGACCTATAATATTAACTCGCACCCAACTCACGTGGTCCTTTTATTCATTTCTTGATAATGATACTTTTATTATATTTTCATTTAATTTTTTTAAATAATTCGATTGTTAATTAGTTCGTGTAGCATGGACTATCATCAATCAATACCTAATAGTCTCCGGATATATGAATATTAAAATTATCATTAATTGATTAAGAAAATAAAAAATCCATAAATTTACAATTCTTAGTGCAATTCATTAATTGGCTACATTTATTTTTCTATAAAATTATATGGTCTATTATAAAATAATGCTCCTCTAGCATTATGCTTAGTCGATCGCCGGGAGTTTTTGCTTCGTTTCGGTGCTCCAATCCTTCATGGTACGGTTTTCTAATTTAACGTCATATTGACCGAGAAAGGAATTTAAATTCATGATTTTGGGGGAGAATTTTTTTAAGTAGGATGCTTGAAAAGTGGGGGGGAAAGGCCAACAAATCCAATGAAACGTGTTTTTGCTTACTTTTGCGGGAATTAAGGGTTTCCATAATTATCCAATTTACATTCCTTTCTAGTGAATTATTTTTCATAATTATCTTTTGACTCCATATATTTATGGAAATAAACGTGGGCCCTACTGTTTTGTATGTTTGACATTAGGTTGGGATATCAAATTCAATCTTGTTGGTGTGTCGCTCAATACAAAATCACCTAATAGTATAATCTTAGTATAAGGGAACCTCGTCTTATTAGTTGAGTTGCGATTCATTATCGTAATCATTTCTTTTGTGAATCCTACCAATTAGCCCACTCGTCTTCGATTTTTTTTCAGATAGACTACTATTGCCTCGATATTTTGCTCATCCAGTTTACCATTTCTTGAAAGCAACCATGAAAAGGACAATATATAGAGAATAATTATAGTACAAAATGTTGAATTTTAGAGAGACAAATGGGGCAAAGGAACTGCCCAAAATCCTCTTTATCTTTTATGGTGCATGGGAATTACTAAAAGCTAAGTTTTGAGGGGGGGTTGATTGGTTGTCTAGTCTTTGGCCCATTCCACACATAATTTTAAACTTTATTGAACTAAAATATATTTTCATATCCTCAATTTTATGATCTTGTACAACATGATTGGGACAATCTTGTCTTCTTGATTTCTTACCTTATTTTAGGGAATTTGTGACATCAAAACCGTAGTGTTTCTTGATTTAAATACTTCTCCCTCTCGTAAAAGGTGTCGGAATAGTTGAGTCAGATGGAGTATCTCGTTTCAGTTTTAGCTAAGTAGAGAGATATATTTAACTTTGGTTGTATTTCTTTTAATTGTTGGATCCATTTATTGATGAGGCCACTTTACTTAACCAGGTTTTATGCATCGGAGGTTGTGGCAGCTTTGGAGTATATTCACATGATGGGAATCGTGTATCGTGATCTTAAGCCAGAGAATGTATTGGTACGATCCGATGGTCACATAATGCTAACCGATTTTGACCTCTCTTTAATGTGTGACGACTCTACGTCTACTCCGGCTCAAGTAATATCGAGCCAGAACGACCCGAATGCGCCTCCATTAAGTGAGTTCACTTTTGGCACTCAGGCGCCTCGCTCCGCCTCATGCATCCTTCCGAATTGCATGGTCCCGGCCGTGTCGTGCCTCAACCCTAGACGCAAGCGGAAAAAGAAGTCGAGCCAACATACGGGTCCCGCATTCGTGGCCGAGCCGATTGATATTCGGTCGATGTCGTTCGTTGGGACCCACGAGTACCTCGCTCCGGAGATAGTCTCTGGGGAAGGGCATGGTAGCGCGGTAGACTGGTGGACGTTAGGAATTTTCATGTACGAGTTGTTCTACGGGGTGACGCCTTTCCGTGGGATGGACCACGAGATAACGCTGGCGAACATTGTGGCTCGAGCCCTTGAGTTCCCGAAGGAACCGGTTATACCGAACGCAGCTAAGGACTTGATGTCGCAATTGCTCGCGAAGGACCCGGTTCGGAGGATGGGTTCGACGATGGGGTCGTCGGCGATAAAGAAGCATCCGTTCTTCCATGGAGTGAATTGGGCGCTCTTGAGATGTGCATCTCCACCTTTTATTCCTCCTCCTTTTACGAGAGATGTTGTACTTAAACAAGACAACAATGTCGACTATTATTAGTACAAATTATTTTCTTAATATGAATTATTAATTAACTAATTAATTTAATAGTATTACTATAGATTTTTTCTACTCCTGATTTCTTGTGTTGTTAATTGTCGCACAATTATTAGGATTCAATTTTGGATCATATTAAGTACTTTGGATTTAAAAAGTAGGTTTCGAATGTTTGTTTGACACACAAGTCGCGCCAAAAACCTTAAAAAATTAAAATGACCCAAAGAGTTTTTCTCAAGAAACTGCAATAATTAGAATAGAAATAAAAAAAAAAAAAAAAACATATGTAGTTACTCTCTCCGTTTATTCTAAAATGACCACGTTTTCATTTTAGGGTGTTTTATTCGAAATGGTCAGTTTCCTATTTTGGCCCAACAAACTCATGTACAGTACACACTCCACTAACCCCTTAATACATTACCTTTATACACTAAACCTCCATTTTAAGTATGTGGATCATCATTATATTACAAAACCTCCATTTTTTTATACGTGTGCCCAAAAAAAACTTGTCGTTTCAAAAGAAACGGAAGTAGCATTTGGTAACTCCTTATTTATTGCAATAAAAAGGGGGCAAAGGAGACTTCTCTTCTCACTTCGCTTTCTATTTACTTAACATGTAACTTATTATTTTTTTTTTAAAAGTGATACTATACTATTACTACTTTTTTATGAGCAATGCTCCTCTGCGGCTCTACCATTGTTAACACGTAATATGTTCACGGATGATATGACAACGATATTAATAAATAAAATGATTTTAAAAGATATCCGGACATATTAAAATTTTCAAACCCTAATAAAATGATCACACATATAACATTGTGACATTAGAAGTGAACACATTAGGCGCGTCCACGGTGAGCAGGGAAGCATTTCGGCTTAGTTTATTAGCTCTAAGTTAATGACTCCAGATTTATGAAATGTCTATAAATTATGCATAGAAACATGATTTGAAATTAAATATTGAATAGAACAATTCAAAATATATGTAGCCAACAAATCCCTCTTATAAGATAGTGTCATTGTATTAATTTTAAAATGTAAACAAAATTACGTGATATAAATAATTACATAAAATTTGTTTGTATGCATTTGACATTTATAAAAAAGACGCCGAGAAAATTTAAAAACAAAACACAAGGATTTATTATAGTTACAAAGACATGCGATCGACATTGATGGCAAATTTACAATGCTATTCTCTTCTTGGACTTTTGAGCACCTTGTGTCACGTTATAAGGCCTGAGATGAGGGGCCATAACGATCGGCCCATTATTGTCACGAATTCCGTGGTCCTCTCTATCGGGTAGTATAGCGAGGGTCGAACAGAGGTATCGGTTATCGACAGAGGTACTTGGATAAACACAAGTATACAATGGATGGAAGAATAAGTTTGTTATACCATATTTGAATATATATCTTATTGTAAACACAAATTTTATTGTATTTAATAAAATAAATACAAATTCGTTTACAAATCCAAATTTATGGATTAATCAAAATTAATGCGGGTTGCGATCTCTATTCTTCCTCTGATTCTTCTCTTCAACTTGATGCTTGAACGATGTTTGAACAGCTTCCGAGATTTATGGAGAATTTATCTCTCCTTGATCTCCTTGGCTTTAGCACTTGAATTTTTATAACGTTTATTCGGAGGGCTTCCGCCTTATTTCCGGATCAAACGCTAATTTTATTGGATTCTACGAAGAACGCAATCGGTTCTACGAAGAACACTTTGAATATTGGTGGAATTTTGGAGCTTTCTACGAAGAACGATATTGGTTCTACGAAGAACGCTTGAATATTTGAGAGAATTCGTAGTAAATTCCAATTCTTGTTTAGAGTTGGAACTTATGAATTCTGGTGTGATTCTTGAGCTCTCATTTGACCCCTATTTATAGGTGTAGAAGTAGCAGGCTTGATGGGCTTTTGGGCTCCATATTGGGCCTCCATGATGAGGTGTCGCAATCTGATTGGTCTTTAATATTTCGTATTTATCTCCATCAAATAATAAATATTATGTGCAGATTTGGACACGTGTCAACTTCTTATTGGTCGAGAATCTCCATATTTTAAATATCAATATCTAATTATTTAATTCAAGAATTATCTTTAATTTAAATTCTTAAAATATAAATAATAGATATATTTGATATTTCATATATTTAATTTTATGTGATATAATTTATATCTATGAATTAAATATTTTATTTATAAAATTTATACGTCTACAAATGCCCCCTTTGAGACTTGTTCATAGACAATATTTATATTTGGAAATGAATGAGTCTCAAAGTATGATTTTTAATTGGATATGTTTTAAAACTCATATTCAAGGGCTCTTCAATTTGGAATTTATAAATAGTTTATACTCGTATTTAGGAGTTACTAAATTTGAATTTTATCGCCACAAATATTTGAGTTTGGATATATATATATATTTGAAATCCTTGCATGCGATTAAAATACTATAAATATTTGAAGTATATCTTTGCATGCGGATTAGCTCAAATATTATAGATATTCTTGAATTGGATTCCTATTCTGACTCGAACTCTTTCGAACGCCTATAAATACATCCCTCGCATTGCATCTCATACACAATCTCAACAGTTTCTCTATTGCCGCTGTCGTTGCCACAACTTCAGTAGAATCAAGGAGTTTAACATCGACGGTACGTAACTTTCCCAGTCATTCTTTTATTTTTCTTTATACTTTGCATGCAAGATTCATGCACAAGTTAGATTTTTCGTTTCTTTTCATATATGACTTTGCATGCAAGATTTATGCATAATTCCTCTAAAGAACTCGCACGTTTTTTTTTTATACGCTGCTATCCCTTTTTCTTCTTTGTTTTTTTTTTCGCATACTGCCGCTTTCTTGTTCTTTTTTTTTTTCTCTTCTTGCATTAGATTTGGTGGAGTATATATTAGTCGCTAAAGACATTCCTTTAATATTTGATCCTTCGTCGAGAATTGTGTTTCTCAAATATTTTGGTTCCTTTTTTTTGAGAATTATGTTTCTCAAATTTTGGTTCCTTGTCCCCATAGAGAATTATGTTTCTCAAATCTTGGTTCCTTATTTGAGAATTATGTTTCTCAAATTTTGGTTCCTTGTCCCCATAGAGAATTATGTTTCTCAAATTTTCTGGTTCCTTGTTTGAGAATTATGTTTCTCAAATTTTAGTTCCTTGTCCCCATAGAGAATTATGTTTCTCAAATCTTGGTTCCTTATTTGAGAATTATGTTTCTCAAATTTTGGTTCCTTGTCCCCATAGAGAATTATGTTTCTCAAATTTTCTGGTTCCTTGTTTGAGAATTATGTTTCTCAAATTTTGGTTCCTTGTCCCCATAGAGAATTATGTTTCTCAAATCTTGGTTCCTTATTTGAGAATTATGTTTCTCAAATTTTGGTTCCTTGTCCCCATAGAGAATTATGTTTCTCAAATCTTGGTTCCTTATTTGAGAATTATGTTTCTCAAATTTTGGTTCCTTGTCCCCATAGAGAATTATGTTTCTCAAATCTTGGTTCCTTGTCCTCATAGAGAATTATGTTTCTCAAATCTTGGTTCTTTGTCCCCATAGAGAATTATGTTTCTCAAATCTTGGTTCCTTATTTGAGAATTATGTTTCTCAAATTTTGGTTCCTTGTCCCCATAGAGAATTATGTTTCTCAAATCTTGGTTCCTTATTTGAGAATTATGTTTCTCTGATATTTTGGTGCTTTGTCAAGGATTTTTCATGAATACTAATATTCAATTTTTCTTAACAGCTACACCATGGTTTACTTCGAGGACAAAACTGTAGACAACCAAGATTTCCTTGTGATTCGCAATAGCGAGGAACAACCTCTAGACAAAGGAACTCATCTTCAAGTACACAAGCCATTGATCGGTCGTTATGCAGAGTCTTGGCCCAGACTTTCAAATACATTACACAGATTGACATGGACCAAAGAAATTAATATGACAAAAACGTCAGTGGCTTGGACTTTGGAGTCGGCTCATCATCATCCTTCAAAAGATGTGGACCCTTTATTGACTTTGAATCGACGTATCGCAGAAGGAAATGCCAAATGGGGAGACAATACTGAATTCTTTGGAGAGTTTCATTATTTCAAAGGATATTGGGAATGGAGCGAGGATGTTCTCAGCCGATGCAAAAATGAGCTCCGACGTAGTGGAATTTACGAGTCCGTCTTTGCTTCCCTTTTTACATACGATCGAAACCTTGAGATGACCAAAGCATTCTTTGAGTTTTGGAGTGAGACTACTAACACCCTAGTAACTTTGTCCGGCGAGTTATCAATCTCATTATGGGACTTGCAATTTCTATCCGGCCTTCCAACGTTCGGGATACCTTATGACGAAGTTGTCCCGTCTCTGAAGGAATTGGATTGTAAGGATCGAGGCAAATCATTTACTCCAACGAGTTGTAAGTACTTACTCCATGCCTATCACCTTATCGGAAATGGTAAAGGCGACGACCCAGATTGCTCAGTTACAATTGAAGAGTGGATTAAGTTTTGGTCGAAGCAAAATGCTAGATATCTAATGCCCCCTGTTCGTAAAGAAAGAAAATCGGGACGCCCTAAATCGACTTACAATCCTACCGGAGTTATTAAGGCTCACGAATCATGGACCTCGATGGAGAAGGGCGTCTTCACCAAGCTCGGAGTTAATGAGAAGCACTGGAACGAGACATATTTAGCTGCCTATCTCTCTTGTTGGTTATGTACTTTTGTTCTTCCCGAAGGAGATGCTAGCCTAATCCGTCCGAGTACTTTTAAGATGGCGAGCTTGATGGCAAATTGTCAAAGGGTATCTCTCACGATTCCGGTCTTGACCAGCATTTTCAGAGGTTTGAATGAATTTTCAAGATCTGTCGAACCTTCCCGACTTCGAGTGGCGTTCCCGGTTCACTTTGTCTATGCTTGGATGGCTCTTTATTTTAAAACTCATCATGCCTTGGAGAAATGTCCTAGCGGTCCTAAGATGGTTCAGTTTTCTGGTGAAGGAGGTGCAAGATATTTCGAGTCCGTTGACGCCCGTGAAAGGATTTCAAAATGGGATAAGATACCTTGGAGTTGTACCATGTTTACCAAGAACAAAGATGTCTCATTTGTTGATGATGATGGTGCGAGTGAAAGTGATCAATGTTTCTTTATAGCCATTCGGTCTCACTACTTAACTCGGCGAAAAGATGATGGTTTTATTATAGAACCGTATAGTCCGCATCGATTCAGCCGCCAATTCGGATACTATCAGACTCTGCCAGGTGTTCTTTCTCGAGATATTCGCAAAACTTCTTTGGATAGTGGACTCAAGTATTGGCGCTCTAGTGTACTTCGCAAGACCATGCTGAAGGTTTGCTTCCCATGCCTAACTTCGAATGCGAAGAAATTTTCGAGCAATGAATATAAAAGTTGGTGGGATCGAGTGTATAAAAGTTCTTTGGAGGAAAACATCGTTGTAGCCCCCAAGCTCAAAGCAAAGAGCAATCCTAAGGAGCGGGTTGAAGATCAACATACTGGTCGTTCTGATGCTAAGCGGAAAACGGCCCCAATCCATATAGAAGATTCTGTTGGCAGCAGTACCGATCGGCATTGGAAGAGGAAGAAAGTTGTTGAATTACCAACTCTCGATGAAGGTTGTGCTGAAAGCGATCAATACCAATCATATGCAGATAAGGTTTTCTTTCTATCCTTGCTTTATTATATGTATATCTTTTCATTTCTTCATCTTTCTTCTTCCTTTTTCACTATATACCTTTGTATATCATTTATTTTTTTAGGTGAAAAAGGATGTTCTTGGGATTGATGACGAAGACAGCTCTCACGATAGTCATGCTATGAGCGGATCTGGTCCGGAAGGTAACACCTTCGTGGATGTGGAAGCTAATACACCTACTTTGCCTCGTGCTGGAGCTGTTTCCGAGTTTAACGGCAATAATATGGTTGATGCTGTGGTGAGGTCATGTCTTCAAGAGATTTGGCGCAACATTCGTAGCAAGATATCGAGGACTCCTGTTGATTCGCTATCATCCATTGAAGAAGGAATTCGATATGGCCTTTCTCGAATGAAGGAAGTTAAGCATAATTTTGATCTTTCGTATATTGAGAAAAGTCTCGATACACTTTTTGCTAATGCAAAGGCTTATGATGAAGCGAGATCAAAGTCTCAGATGCTTGGAGAGGGTTCCGAGCAAGAGCTTCAAAAGGCCAAAGCTTTACTTCGTAATCTTCGCCTTAAAGAGAAGGATGATATTGCTCACATTCAGCCTATAAAGAAAGAACTTGCGGAGATAAAAAAGCGGAAATCGGATTTGACTTTATCTTTGATGGAACACCAGACATCGCTTGACACCATTCGCGGTGAAATTCAAGAGCTTGAAGAAAAAGTCAATCATTTCAAGAACACTCCTCCTGTTGATGGCAAGGTGTTGGAGGATTTGAAGAACTCTCAAAGTCTTTTGGAATCTGCTCAGAAGGCTTTAGAGGATCAAGATCCTTTTATTTAGACTTAGTAGTTCCTTTTTGAATGTTTCCTTTGTTTTCTTCGCACATGCTTTTATTTGTTTCATAATGATGGATACTTTTTTAAAGCATATATATAATTTTTTTTTATTTATATATATGTCTTTATTTTGGCTTGAATATTCGTATGTTATGATTATCCAATCTTATTTATTGATAATAATCATACTCATAACCATCTGATATAAATAAAAAGTGAATTATGACTGAACTTAGAATTTATCTAAGCTGCCTACGTACCCTTTTGAAAGGGATCAAGTCAAAACGTAGTTCAAAAGATTAATTAAAATCTTTGAGGGGGTGTGCCGTACACAGTTTATACTCATGCGGGCCAGGAGTGAATATTTATTTAATCACTATATAGACAAAGTGAAATATATAATAGTTTAGCCACATAAATATACCATTTGGTGGGAGAAGTTTAGCAGTTTAACCACATGCACTTTCTTTGGTGGATACCGTACGCAGTTTATACTCATGCGGGCCAGGAGTAACATGCAGTTTATCCTCGTGCATCACGGAGCGGTTTTTTTTTTTTTTTTTTTTTTTTTTTTTTTTTTTTTTCAGGCTTCTTCTGCTTCTCAGGGATAGTAGCGTTTCAAGAACTTCCCATTAATCGGGCCAATCTTCACACGGTCTTCTGAGATCAACTTGTATGCCCCATTGGTGTAGACTTCCTTGACGACATATGGACCGTCCCATCTTGACATAAATTTATTTCCAACGCGATGGGTGGTGATGATCGGCCTTCTAAGAGCAAGAACCAAGTCTCCTACTTGAAACGAACGCGGTCGTACCTTCTTGTTATAAGATCTTGAAAGGCGGGCTTGATAGCATTCGAGCCTCTGTTGCGCCTCTAATCGTTTTTCATCTAAGGCTTCTAACTCTTCAAGGCGAAGGCGCGCATTTTCTTCGACAGTTAAACCTTCTTGAATAGCAATTCTTAAGGACGGAATTTGTTGTTCAAGAGGAACTATGGCTTCTACCCCATAAACCAAAGAATAAGGAGTCGCTTGGGTAGGTGTTCGGTATGTCGTTCTATAAGCCCATAAGGCTTCTCCAATGCGTTCGTGCCAATCACGCTTGGTCTTTGCTACAACTTTCTTCAATAAGTTACACAAGGTTTTATTGAATGCTTCGGCCAACCAATTTGCAGCTGCATTGTACATTGAAGATTTCCTCTGCTTAAAGCCGAACTTTTCACACAGCTTGTCTATGAAAGCATTGCTAAAAGGTTTTCCATTATCGGTTACGATGTATCGAGGAATACCATAGCGAAAAATTATATGGCCTTTGATAAAATCAGCAATGTTTTCTTTTTTTACTTCTCTCAAGGGTATGGCTTCTGCCCATTTGGAGAAGTAATCAGTTGCCGCTAGGATATATAAATGGCCCCCTGATGATTTTGTCAAAGGTCCGACGACATCCATGCCCCAAGCATCAAAAGGCCATGATGCCACTGTAGGATGTAGCGGTTCGGGTGGTTGATGGATGATATTTGCATGGAATTGACACGCTTGGCATCTTTGTGCATATTCCATGCAATCTCTTACCATCGTTGGCCAATAGTAGCCCATCCTCTTGATTCTAAAATGCAACTTTGGACCGGATTGATGAGCACCACAAATGCCAGAATGGGCTTCCTCCATCGCTTTTGCTGCTTCTTCCTTATTCAAACATCTTAGAAAGACTCCATCAAAAGATCGTCGATATAGTATGCTTTTGAAGTATATGAACCGTGTAGCCCGACGTCGAACATCGACTTTTTGACGTTGATCATTTGGCAACTTATCGTATTTTAAGTAATCAACAATCACTTGTCGCCAATCTTCTTCTTCTTCGATTTCATACACTTGCACGACGTTGATTTCCTTTCCCTCATCGTATTCATCACCAAAGAGAGGCGGTACCACCCAACTTTTACAAATTGGTATGGAAATATCCTTCTTGCGTATAGCAATTGCCGAAGCGAGTTTGGCCAATGCATCTGCTTGTTTATTTTCACTTCTTGGGATATGGCCAAGTTCTACTCCTCCAAGCCATGCAATCATCCTTCGAGCATACTCGACATATGGTAGTAGTTCCGGTTTCTTTACTTCGTATAATCCAAGTATTTGGTTTACTACCAACTTCGAGTCTCCATAGACTTTTATATGCAACCTTTTTGCATCCATGGCCATTTCTAGCCCCAATATGAGAGCTTGATATTCGGCTATATTGTTAGAACAATTCTCAGTCAAAGTGAAGGAATATGGTAACACCTCTTTTTCTGGTGTTACAAACACAACTCCAGCACCAGCTCCTTCTTTGTGAGATGCCCCATCAAAGTACATTAACCATGGAGGACTTATTTCAACTACGAGCGCGTCCTCATCCGGGAGATCGTCAGTTAATTCCCACTCGGCAGGTATTGGATGATCGGCTAAGAAGTCAGCCAGTACTTGCCCCTTAACAGCCTTTTGAGGGACATAAATGATCTCAAATTGTTGTAGCTGGAGATACCATCTAGCGAGTCTGTCAGATAGAACAGGTTTAGACATGACATATTTCAATGGATTTGCCTTAGAGATCAAGCGTACAGTGTGGGCTTGGAAGTAATGTTTCAATTTTTGAATAGAAAAGATCAAAGCCAAACATAACTTCTCAATCGGGGAGTACTTCAACTCATTTGGAGTCATCATTCTACTCAAATAGTATAATGCATTCTCTTTTCCATTTTCATTTTCTTGAGCGAGAAGTGCCCCCATCGATCGTTCTTGAGCGGCTAGATACAAGATTAGCGGACGACCAGAAACTGGTGCAGCTAAGACAGGAGGTTTCATTAAGTATGTTTTAATGCTTGTGAAGGCATTCCTACATGTTTCATCCCATTCAAATGGTACTCCTTTTTTCATGATCCGACTAAAGGGTTGACATCGACCTGCTAAATTTGAGATAAATCTTCGCAGACATGCCAATTTTCCTTGTAGACTCTTCAATTCATGGATGTTACGGGGTTCGGGCATTTTCACAATTGCATCGATCTTAGCCTGCTCGATTTCGATTCCTTGTTGTCGAACAATAAACCCGAGAAACTTCCCTGATTTTACACCAAAAGCGCACTTGAGCGGATTCATCCTTAATTGATACTTCCTTAATCGCTCGAAGATGATTCTTAAGTCTTTCAAATGCTCACTTCTCTTTCTTGACTTAACAACCACATCATCCACATAACATTCAATATTCTTGTGAAGTATGTCATCAAAGATTTTCTGCATGGCTCTTTGGTATGTAGCACCAGCATTCTTTAATCCGAACGGCATAACTTTGTAGCAGTATATTCCTTTAGGAGTGCGGAATGCCGTCAGTTCCTCATCATTTGGTGACATGCGGATTTGATTGTACCCTGACGATCCATCCATGAATGATAATGCCTCATGCCCGGTTGTGGCATCAATCATTAATTCGGCAATTGGCAAAGGGAAGTCATCCTTGGGACAAGCTTCGTTTAGGTCCCTGAAATCTACACATACCCGGATTTGCCCATTCTTCTTTCTTACCGGAACTATGCTGGAAATCCATGTAGGGTATTTAACTTCTCTGATAAATCCGACATCAATAAGTTTGTTTACTTCGGTTTCAATCAGTGGAACCAATTCGGGCCGAAATCTCCGTTGAGTCTGTTTAACTGGTTTTGCTTCATTCTTTATAGCTAAGTTATGAACAGCTATTTTTGGACTTAATCCTGGCATTTCTTTGTAAGACCATGCAAATATGTCTTTGAATTCCTTTAACAGCTCAACATATGACAACTCTTCATCATTAGTTAATAAGGCACTAATGTAGGTGGGTCGTGGATCATCAAGAGTTCCCAAATTAACTTCTTTCAATTCATCAATAGTGACCTTAACACCTTCTTCAAACTGCGGGGGTGCTATCTGTGCATCTTCTTCTATATTCACCTCATCACACAATGTGATATGGTATGACGTTGAGATCTCTTCATAAGTGTTCTGCTCCCATGCTATGACGAAATTGGATGATCCCACACTTTCCCTATCATCTTCATTTTCAAAAGTGTGTTCATGGATAACTTCTTTATCAGCTTGTGTGAAGATGATGGTTTTCATTTTGGCTTTTAATTCCCTTCCACATGATATGGTCAACGTAGTACGTCTTTTCATACGAGAAGGTATTAAACTCCTCAATTTGTGAGTTGTCCGTAGCATTTTATTCTCCTTGCTATGTAGACTATCCTTCTTGGTTTTACCGAGTCTATCAAAAACTGATACTCCATGAGTCGGTTTTCTACCAAGTCTTTTAAAAACAGATACTCTTTGCTCTTTTTCCTTCTCACATGACTCTTCTACTTCCTCTTCAATGATATAGTTGGCAGTGGCCCTTTTGATAGCGATACGGACAGGCTTTTGTGGGACGAATCCTAATCCTTCTTTTACTTTTGGAGCTATGATTGTGCTCTTGATCATGTCTTGAGCAGTTTCAACTTTGTTATCCGGCATTCTCTTAGCTGAGGATCTTAATGTAGACGCTTGAGAATTATAACCTGCTTTTAGAAGAAGGTCATATGCTTTTGGACCGAAGTGTTTTGAAACCTCTTGGTCAGAAAGTTCTCCATGCTCTATTGCGCTACCTTTCTCTGGCCTTATAAAACCTTCAAGTGGCTGGGAAGTCGGAGTATCCATATCAATCTTGGTCAATGGCACAGTGAATCCTTCTAAAGCCTTTTCTTTGGCAGAGAGAGATGCTCTCATCTTTTCCTCCTTAGCCTTTGTATCTCCATTTTTATGCTCCCCTTGCATAATCTTTGTCTTACTCACATAATACTTGGCGTCGGCAAAGTGTGATTCTGCTTCGGTAAATGGTTTATGATCACCAATTACAATCTTTACTTCGCCATTTTGACAGTATTTGAAACATTGATGCAAAGTTGATGGGATCACACCATATTCATGTAGCCATGGTCGGCCGAGAAGCATGTTATATGATGTCCTCGCATCAATTACATGGAAAAGGGCTGTTGAATTCATATCCTCCATTAACATAATCAATCTGATAGTACCGAGAGCTCTTTGTCCTTCGTGGTTGAACCCTTGAATCATTAATTGACTATTAGACAGTTCATTCGTATGAATTCCCAACTCTTTCAACATTCTAAGTGGCAAGATGTTGACCGCAGATCCTCCATCAATGAGTATTCGGTTCACCCTTTTTTCGTTGGTGTAACAACTTACGAATAACGGCCTGTTGTGGGGTTCATATCCAAGCTGCAAGTCTTCGTCAGTAAATGTGATGGTCAAAGCATCTACATTAACTGCCTTCACTTCTGTTTCCTGTTTGCTATCAAATAAAGTTCCAACGCCTTCAAGCATATCATTAAACTCGGTGATGACATTAGTGGTCACATTATCTTCTTCGAGAGAAATTTTTCCTTGACGGGAAAGCTGCATGATCTTATCCTTAAATATGAAGCAATCATGAATTGGATGTCCAACCAATCGATGGTATTTGCAATATTTAGGATCATCGGTCTGCCTGGCTTCATTTGGTCGCTTCATTTCTGGTAACTCAATAAGTCCTTCTCTGAGTAGATCATCAAATATTCCAGAGACGTCAGAATCTAGGAAAGGATATTGTTTTTGTTGCATCTCTTTCAAGGTCAACTTTTTTTGCCCCAAATCTGGATGACTTTTCGGTTTATCATTTTCATCTTTATCCTTTCTCAAGAATTTGACTGATGTTGCCTTTACTGCCATTGACTCTTTCTTGGAATTTTTATCAAAAACATTTGCCCCTTTCTTAAAATCTTGTTTTTCTTTGAACCTTCGTGGTTCCTGAATCGGCGGTACTTCAATTCCACTTGCCGCCATGCTTATTTCCATATCATGAGCCCTAGTAGCCAATTCTTCGAATGTTTTGGGCTGGATTCCCCGTAAAATATACTGTAGGCCCCAATGCATGCCTTGAATGCACATCTCAATAGCTGATGATTCAGAGAGACGATCTTTACAGTTTAAGCAAAGGTTTCTCCATCGATTAATATAATCGATCACTGCCTCTTCCTTCCATTGACGAGTACTTGTGAGTTCTACCATGCTAACAGTTCTCCTAGTACTATAGAAGCGGTTGAGGAATTCATGCTCTAGTTGTTCCCAACTATCAATTGAACTTGGCTCTAAATCTGTATACCAATCAAATGCATTGCTCTTGAGGGAACGAACGAATTGTTTCACCAAGTGATCCCCATAAGTGCCAGCATTATTACAAGTTTCAATGAAATGAGCTATATGTTGTCTCGGATTACCCTTTCCATCAAATTGTTGAAATTTGGGGGGTTGGTAACCGAGGGGCATTTTTAGACAGTCAATCCTTCGAGTGTATGGCTTAGAGTATGCCAACGATTTAGAACTCCCATCATATTTAGTCTTGATAGTCCCTTCAATGAATTCCTTCAATTGATCTACTTGAATAAAGCCATCGGCAGAAACATGGATATGAGACTTTTCATCTTCATGTTTGGGTCATTCCTCATCTTTGTTTTCGTCTTCTTCTTCGTCTTCTCCATTTTGACCCGCTCTTTCTTTCGTTAGTTGTGCAATCTTTGCATCTTGCATTGTTATTTGATGACTCATTCCTTCGATCATTTTTGTTAGAGTGGCCAGTTGCTCTTCTATGGTAGAAGCACTTGTCGTCATAGCAGGGGCTTCCAACAGAGGATTTAAAAGGTTGTTCGAAAAACTGATATGCGTCTCCTTAAAAGCCGTAAATGGCGACACATTTTCCGTGGCGGATGAGGACCCAACGTTTTCTTTTGCCCTTCTCGCCATGCTTCGTGTGAGAATTCCGAAGCTCTCCGAATGATTTTCTGAAGAGGACTTACTTGGAGGTAACATCGTTCGAGTGAAGAGGAGGGATGAGAGGTAGAGAGGTCCCACCGGGCGTGCCAAAATTTGTAAACACAAATTTTATTGTATTTAATAAAATAAATACAAATTCGTTTACAAATCCAAATTTATGGATTAATCAAAATTAATGCGGGTTGCGATCTCTATTCTTCCTCTGATTCTTCTCTTCAACTTGATGCTTGAACGATGTTTGAACAGCTTCCGAGATTTATGGAGAATTTATCTCTCCTTGATCTCCTTGGCTTTAGCACTTGAATTTTTATAACGTTTATTCGGAGGGCTTCCGCCTTATTTCCGGATCAAACGCTAATTTTATTGGATTCTACGAAGAACGCAATCGGTTCTACGAAGAACACTTTGAATATTGGTGGAATTTTGGAGCTTTCTACGAAGAACGATATTGGTTCTACGAAGAACGCTTGAATATTTGAGAGAATTCGTAGTAAATTCCAATTCTTGTTTAGAGTTGGAACTTATGAATTCTGGTGTGATTTTTGAGCTCTCATTTGACCCCTATTTATAGGTGTAGAAGTAGCAGGCTTGATGGGCTTTTGGGCTCCATATTGGGCCTCCATGATGAGGTGTCGCAATCTGATTGGTCTTTAATATTTCGTATTTATCTCCATCAAATAATAAATATTATGTGCAGATTTGGACACGTGTCAACTTCTTATTGGTCGAGAATCTCCATATTTTAAATATCAATATCTAATTATTTAATTCAAGAATTATCTTTAATTTAAATTCTTAAAATATAAATAATAGATATATTTGATATTTCATATATTTAATTTTATGTGATATAATTTATATCTATAAATTAAATATTTTATTTATAAAATTTATACGTCTACACTTATATCACGACAAACTATTTGCTATATAATAAGTGAATTTATGAAAAATAAGTTATGCTCTAACCCTATCTTTAGGTTTTCCGTTATTTTCACCATGCAACGATTTCGACTTTCACTTTGTCTTCACATCTAGCCAAATTCTTGAATAATAGAAGCCAAAGCAACACATATGTGTAGAAAGACAAAAGAATATTCCTGCCTAGCTAGGTACCAATATTTCCCCCTTCTTAAATTCCATGTCGTTTCTACTTTGTTATTATGTTTTGAATGACTACAATTTTCCCATTTTGTCTTTTTTCTTTCTTATGAATAAAATCACTCAAATTATTATTTTTTCGAGCCGGGGAAGGAAGTACATGAACAATTAAAGTTGTCAAAGGCATGAAAATAATAGATATCAAGTAAATTGTGGCATGGAAATTAGAGTTGTCAAAAGCTTGGTTGGCCTGACCAACACGAAATTCATTCGAACTGCCAAAATACTTACCCAAGCCCGTCTCAAAAGGAATTTGTAGTGTAAACACACAGGCCCATCGGGACGGCCCGAGCCCATCGGCTTCTGAACATTCTTCTTTGGGTGTCATTCCAACCCAAAATTCAATGGACTAACAAGCTCAAGCCTGTCCAAACTATGGGCAGACCGAGGTACCTATCGTGCTTGACTTTTTTGGGCTTTTTCGACAACTCTAAATTGACAATACTTTGGCGTCAGCTGCTAGCTTCTTGTCCTTATATTGTTTGTTAGATATTGCATGTACCTTTATCGTTGATGTACCATCCGTCCACAATATGTTGATTATTTTTTTATAGGACACAAAGTTTAATGTAGTGTGATTTTAAAGAGCTTGTGGGTCTATTCAATTTTTTAATTGTGTTAAAAGTGTTAAAATAGTAAGGTGGTAGACAAATCTTATCTTATAAGGGCTAGTTTGATAGCCAAGATATAGTAAGTTAGATAATTTTAGTACACTCATATCTTGTGTTTGATAGTTTTTTTGATTAATCCTTCAGTCCGTAAGGGCCCGGTTTAAAATAAAGCCCGTTTTAATTTCACTATTTCAGCATGTTATTTTAACCCACCAAAATGGTGGGATATGATTATCAAGATTGAATAGTGTACATGGGCTTTTTTTATTCCAAAATTACCCCACCCACACCTTGTCACCATCTACCACAAACTCATCCGACAACCTCACAGAAAAAACCTTCCATCTCCGACCTCCCCCCCTCCGACGAATTCAGCGGCGGTGCAACAACAACTCAGATGACCCAGCGCCGCCCAAAGCCTCCCTCATCTCCACCGCCTGCCGCTCTCCACCCTCACCGTCGCACACCTCGTCGTCGCCTGCATCTTCCTCACCGCCGTACACCTCCTCCTCCTCGTCCACATCTTCCTCACCGTCGCACAGCTCCTCGACGAACTCTGAAACACCTACTTCGCCATCGTCTTGCGGAATCGTCGCCTTCCTTTCTTCTATTTTCTTCTATTACTCGCCGCAACCTCCATCTCTTGTCCCCAATTCACCGCCTCTCTCTCATAACCCAAATCCCCTAATTTTCAGTCCCTAATTTGCTGCCCCTTTTTGTCTCAATTCGAAACCCTCTCTTGATTTTAGAAGGATAATTTTGTCATTTCATTATTTTATCTTGAGGTTAATGATGGCTACCAAACACTTCAATTTATATATGGATAATATTACTCCCTCCGTCCTCCATTTAGTGACGTTAATACTATATTGGGACGTCCTCCATTTACTGACAATTTCCATTTTTAGACGTAGACCCCACAATCACTTTAACACTTTATACATCTACTTTTTATTATTTTAATATTTTAATACTATTAAACAATTCAAATGGACCCACAATTATTCCACTTTAACACTTTAACACATTAATTTATTATTATACCATAAAATGCGAAAAAACGCGTGCCCAAACTCCCTCCGTCACTAAATGGAGGACGGAGGGAGTATATTGTCTACCAAATACAAGTTTATATTACTTGTTTCATTTTATCTTAATGTGATTGTTTATTTTTATCTTAACTTGATATATCCTAACTAGGCTATCAAACTAGCCCTAACAGTATTGTAATTGTTAAAATATTAAAGTGTCGTTGTGGAGACTACTTCATAAAACAACAAAGTGCAATACATAGGAAACGTCTCACAATATAGTATTAGTGTCCACATAGTATTATGGAGAAGGAAATAATATTTTTTGCTTTGCCCGATCAAAATAAATAAAATTAGGTATTTTTCGAGCTAAGTTGCCCCTTATCAAATTTTAGGTCCATGCAATTTTGGCATGAAATGACACAATTTTTGCCCAAAGCCCAATTGATCTGGACCAGTCATGTTAATTTGTCATTTGCATTATGGTAATGTAATTAAATTGATGATTGTATTCCTTGTGAAGGCCAATCGTTTTCCTTACAAACTACTCCCTCCGTCTATCATCGATGCGTTTCTATTTCTTTTTTTTCGACCAATCATCTATACATTTCTATTTCCTTCTTCAATTGTTTGTGAAAAATGTGTTTCATACATCTATGAACATAAACCTCACATTCTCTTATTATCTTTCATCCCAAGAGTCATTCAAAATACAGTTTTATAACATCCAATTCGGTTTAATATTTACACACATTAAAGTGTGACTGAAATATTACTTTAAAATTACATCTTTATAAATTTTTGGCACACGGAAGGAATACATGAACATAGTTATATGTTTTGTATTTTTTTCTTCTATATTTTCTTTCTATTACTAAGAGGAATGCTCACCATAGATTGCTCACTACCTAGCGTGAGCATTCTTAATATGGTCACCATATATTTTTGATGCGAAAGAAAATGAATATTCACTATTTAAATCTTCCTTATTTCTCACTTTTTCTTACATTTGACCTTTTTTCCCCTCTTCATTTGCATTACAATGGAGAGAAAATATTATCTCTCCAATCCAATATGGTGTTGTAAATATTTTCTTCAATTTAAGGAGTAAAATTCTTCCTCATTGATAAAAGGTGACGGAAGGTTGAGATTTAAATGATGATTTTTTCTTTTATCTCATTTTCTTTCACATAAAAAAGAACACAACCTAAAGGTCTAAGGGTCGTTAGGTGGATGAGATATCTCAGGATAAAAGAAATTTATTTAGGCGTATCTTATGTTTGGTAGCCAAGATATCTTATTACGGGGGCTTGGGATATTTTCTCTTTTTCTTATCATACTTTTCCCCTAAGATAATTTTTATTCTAAGATCCAAGATAACGTTTATCTTAACACACCTCATCCCATTTTATCTACCAAACAAGGCCTAAATATATACCCCAAATTATTGAAAAAAGTAAATCCTATTATTACTACTACAACATTAACTGTGAACACGTTAAGAGTACACACAGTAGCTTAGCTAGAGGAGCATTGATATTACTAAATTCGTTTTATTGATGCTAAATTGTTCTAAGGTACAAAATTATTTGTGCAAAAAATCATTAACCAAACCCGGCCCAATGAATTGAAAGAGATTCAAAAATTCAGTTTTCCTGCGTTTTCGACAAACAGAAAGAAAAGAACACTCTACAATTCAAATTCATTCTTCATAATTTCTTCACTCAAATTTGTACCAACGAATTTGAATCGAAGCACGCGAGCAGTCGCTGAGAAATGGAAGAAGCTCAGGAAGTAAACGGCAACTCCGCCGCCGCCGAGGAGGAAGAGCCCATGGTCGGGCCCGCCCCGGCTCCCCGGGCCCGCCTCAAACGCCCTCTGCAGTTCGAGCAGGCCTATCTCGATTCGCTCCCCTCCGCCAACATGTACGTGTCTCTCTCTGTGTGTGAGGGGAGGGGTGTGTTAGTTCATTGCTTATTGGGGGTTTAGGGTTTTGGTTTCAGGAAAAATAGGTCGAGGATAATGTGTAGTAATTCAAAACTGAAGTGTAATGGAGTGACTTGATTTTAAATTGAATGCAGGTATGAGAAGAGTTATATGCACCGCGATGTGGTTACCCATGTGGCCGTTTCGGCTGCTGAATTCTTCATAACGGGGAGCACGGATGGTAAGATTTAACTTGTATAGCTGTTATGAAAATGCTTAGATGCTTTATTTGCTGAAGAACTTTGTGTAGATAGTCTGAATTTTGGATATTTAGTTTAGATTATCCTTGTATTTGCATTTTGCTGCCTTAGACTATGCCTGAAATCCCCTTGATTTCCACTTACCTTCGAGTTTTATCTTCTAATGAAAAAGTCTTGAAAAAGAAAGAAGTTTAGGTTGATTCTCAGACATCTAAAATAGATTTTTCCCCCCATTCGCATTCCGCCACCCCTGCCAGCCTTCTGGTAAAGATAATTTTCAATTTCTGTTAAATCTGAATCTTAATTTGAATGGTTTCCGTTTTAATCTAGTAATGGGTGATTATCAAATCAGGTCACTCTTATATCTTCGTAAATACAAAGTGAACTTCAAAATGCCCCTCAATCTTTCCTGCTGTACCGAAAATGCATAATACTGTAATTTATGTGTATTGATTTTGTAGATGATGATTTCATTCCTACTGAAAACCTATTCAGCAACTCTTTGTAAACATTTAAGCAATCATGTATTGAAACGGTTGTGAGAAGTATGCGTGGCTTGAGTAGGAGTAATTAATTCTTTGGTACTCTAAGTAGCACAGTGTTTAGTAAAAATGCTATACACTGCAAAAGATACATCCAGTTAGAGAAAGAGATGTAAAGTGTTGGAGATCTGACATCTGGGGCAGGATAATCATGGACACAAAGAAGTTAAATATTCTAGTAATAATACTCTTCGGCCCATCTTAAATTGATAATATGGTTCTCTAAAGCAGAACACTAGCAATGCTTATGATAATGTGTAATAGTATTTGCTTTTTAATGAAAGTAGCTGTTGGCTTTTAACATATCTTTTTGTAGTTTTAATGCTATTGGTGACCTTAAGATTCTCAGCTCCCCTCTATAAAATAATTTAGGTTTAGAACTATTGAGAACAACAAGAACAAATGTAGTGCCCGTTGGGGAAAGAAGGATTACTTTGGGTTGTGGCTTTACGAGGTTCTGGCGTGGCTCTTTCATCTAGTTCTTGAACTAATCATTCCTCACCTTTAACTTTCTGGTTCAAGCTGTCCATGGGTCCGAAAGATTATTAGTTATGCACATTGCATGAGTGAATGTAGGACTTCTGTGACAATGACACTGTCATAAAGTCTTTTATTTGTTCGCAATACCTTGTAAAATCACCACCGGCAGAATTAGAAGGAAGAGCTTTCATCATGAGCTATGTGTTTGCTCCCTTTGCTCTTCAACTTAAATACAATAAAAGTGTTTGTCTTTAATGCAAAGTGTGCGCGCGCGTGTCTTCTTTTTTGTTTTTTTAATGGCATTTGTAAAGCCGTGACTCTAATTTGGTTGCTTTTGGAAGTATTCAAAAGTTGGTTGCATATCTTTTACGGTTATATTAGGTGTTGCCACCACTGTACTAAGCATTGGTACTTTTACAGGGCACATAAAGTTTTGGAAGAAAAAGCCCACTGGTATAGAGTTTGCAAAACATTTTAGATCCCATCTCGGTCCCATTGAAGGCCTTGCGGTTAGTTCCACCTTTTGACTTGCTTTCTCAAATATGTTACTACTGACTATCTGGTTTCATCTTCCTAGTTCTGCTATTCTTTGTAACTGATATGCATCCTTTTGCTTCTCTACTACTTCTCTCTGTAACTCACTTTCTACAATAACAATAACAGTAACAATAGCAATTGTATGGTATGACTCTAATTTGCAATCCTCACCTCGGACTGAAACACCTTCATTTTTGTCTAGCTTCTTTAGCAAGTAACCATTTACTTCATTATCTCTATTGGATGAGCAGCACACCTTGTTTGTTTCAACCTAAGCTGTTCAAATTAGTAATTGCCTGTTCTTGTTACTTTCTGGCAGGTCAGCATAGATGGCGCTCTTTGTTGTACAATTTCGAATGACCGGTCTGTGAAAATATATGATGTATTTAACTATGATATGATGGCAATGATACGTCTACCATTTGTGGCTGGTTGTATTGAATGGGTTTACAAACAAGGTGACGTAAAGGCAAAACTAGCTATTAGTGATCGTGAGTCTCCCTCTGTTCACATATATGATGCTCGATCAGGCTCAAATGAGTCAATTTTATCTAGAGAGGTATCTTCCTCTATCCTTTTCTTTTTGCACACAAAAATGTGAAGCTGAGACTGAGATTGGCAGTTGCTAAGATTGCCTTCGGATAAAAATGATCATATGCTAAATCTTGTGTACAGATACACCTTGGTCCAATAAAATCTATGAAGTACAACCATGAATACGATACTGTGATTTCTGCAGACGACAAAGGAGTCATTGAGTACTGGAGTCCTGCTACGCTTCAGTTTCCAGAATCTGGGTGAGTCTTTTTTTATGTCCGAGTCTTCTCTCACCCTCTCCCCTGTTCTTAACCTGTTGCTGCCCTTTTCAACTTAAAATTTTATAAATGTGAAGATATGAGTTACACATCTGGACAAGGTTTAACATAGTTTTGTACACTATTTATGTCCTTTTGGTGTATTTGAGTCTGTTAGGTGTTAAGAGCATTATATCCTTTTTTGCCTTTGCTGTCATTGGTAACAAATTCCAAAGCGTTGAATGATTGTAATTAAGTTTGGTCTGTTAATTACTTAATTATACTCTGTATTTATTTATTTATTTATTCCAAAGAGTTCAAATCATTTTTAAAGGATTTTTATTGATAACATGTCACTTGCATCATCATGGACTTCTGAGATAGGTACTTGTTTCTGTATGTAATGCGTTACTTTCAAATTCTGTATGAAATAAGTTTATGTTATTACATTCACGTGCAGGGTGAATTTTAAGCTCAAAAGTGATACAGACCTTTTCACAATTGTAAAATGCAAGACTACTGTTTCTTCTATTGAGGTAACATTCAGTATTTCTTGGTGGTTATCTTCAATGTTGTCTTTCTTTCCTTTGTGTTTCATTCTACGCAAATGAGTTTTTGTTGCTTTTATCCACTATTTACTTTTGCTACTGTATGTTCTAACTCTACTCTAGGTCAGCCCAGATGGGAAGCAATTTTCAATCACATCTCCTGACCGTAGAATACGCGTATTTTGGTTTAGAACCGGAAAATTGAGACGTGTATATGATGAATCTCTTGAGGTAACAGTCGTTTACTTAACCCTATCGAGTTAGCCTTAATCCACTTTGAATGATATTATGTAAATTAAGCATCTGCCTTCTTTAGGTTGCCCAAGATCTCCAGAGAAAAGATGTCCCTTTGTACAGGCTTGAGGCTATCGATTTTGGACGACGAATGGCTGTGGAGAAAGAACTTGAGAAAACAGAAAATGCACCACAGCCTAATGCTGTTTTTGATGAGAGCTCCAATTTCCTTATATATGCCACCCTTCTTGGAATTAAAGTAAGTTTTAAGATGTCTTGTTGTTGTGAAGTGTTGATACTGTGCTTCTTTATTTATTATATTCTGATGCTCACATCATTCTGAATCTCTTCAATAACAATTAAAGACTGTGCTTTCAGTTTTACAAGGCAGTTTTTCTTGGTCTTTTATAGGTTGTAAATCTACATACCAACAGAGTTTCACGGATCCTAGGGAAGCTAGAGAACAATGATAGATTTTTAAGAATCGCATTGTACCAAGGTGACAAGAGCAGTAAAAAAGCTCGGAAGATCCGTGCTGCTTCAGCAAATGTCAACGAAAGCAAAGACCCGCTCATAGATCCTACCCTCTTGTGCTGTGCTTTCAAGAAGCATAGGATCTATTTATTCAGGTACTGGTTATAGCGCTTTAACATGTTTTGTGTTATCTTTTGGGGTATCAACTACCTTCCTCTTATGTTTCATTAATGGATGGATTTAGTTACATTGTAATGACCAGCACTAAAGCATAATTAATGGTTGGTAGCAAAACAACCCGTGACCATTGTTTCAATGAATATTTTATTTTTCCAGTAGGATTTGATAATCCCTTTTCTAACCCGAAGAGAATAATTGCTGTTGCTTCTTTAGCCGAAGAGAACCTGAGGAACCTGAAGATGCTACCAAGGGCAGAGATGTGTTTAATGAAAAACCACCGGCTGATGAACTCTTGTCAGTATCAGATATTGGAAAATCGATCACGACTTCCCTCCCAGACAATGTGGTTAGTGTTTTACCTCTTTACTCCCCAATATTGGTTGGCTGTTTGAGAATGCAACTCACTTGCATAGTCTTTCAGTTAATAATGGCCTTTCTAAAGAAAAGTTTGCGGGGTGAGGCTGGGGATAGGGTGTGTTAGTTCATACTTAATTTGTTTTTTCATTTTTGCTTTTTGTTTTTTTGAGAGTTTTTCTTTGTTTTTGATTTAATTCAATAATATCGCTGTTAAATTGCAGCTAATCGTCTGCCCCTTATTCCAGATCTTGCATACTACGATGGGTGATGTCCACTTGAGGTTATATCCAGAAGAATGTCCAAGAACAGTGGAGAATTTCACGACGCACTGTAGAAATGGCTATTATGACAACCTGATTTTCCACAGGGTGATCCGAGGATTTATGATTCAGACAGGAGATCCTCTTGGAGATGGCACGGGTGGACAATCTATTTGGGGAAGAGAATTCGAAGATGAGTTTCATAAGAGGTATGCTTGATTTTTGATTCTGTTGAAACTTGAAATGTTTATTCACCTAGGTAAGCATCTGTTATGCCAGTGCCTCCGAGGCTTGATCTCCTTAAACTGCAAAAAAATGTCAGATATTTGAACCTGCTTGTTACCTGAAAGTTCTTAGGTTAGAGTTGCCTAAATATTGAATCCTTGACTGTGTGACAGCATGCTTTTAAGTGATCTTCTAGGGCTTAACTTGGATATGTTTCCGCTCATCTTATCACAACATGACTTCTTTTCTCTAAACCTTTATGGGTCTGAGAAGGTGGTGGTTGGTTGTGCGTCTATGACAAACCTATAAATATTGACCATGGAATTGGGAAAAAATGGTTTAATGTATGATCAAACCTTGTTCAAATAGCTGCTCTGTATTGAAAAGCTACCTGTTAACGATTATATTATATCATCATTATTTTATCAAACATTGTGGCGGCTACATCCGTTCATTGTATACTTATATAAGTTCCAATGTTCACAAATATTCTTCTGCTCCTGTAGTTTGCGGCATGACAGGCCCTTCACGGTTTCCATGGCTAATGCTGGGCCGAACACCAACGGCTCCCAATTTTTCATTACCACTGTTGCCACTCCATGGTTGGACAACAAACACACTGTTTTTGGTAGAGTGGCTAAAGGCATGGATGTTGTACAGGTACCCTTAAGTCATTGCAATGTTCCTTCTTTAGTCTTTATGATGAGATAATTTTCAAATTGTTATACTTCATAGTATATAATAAGCCTCCTCATTCAGCCCTGAAATTACTGAATTTGACTCAATGATGTTGTGTTAGCAACTCTCGTATCAACTCTTGTATATTTAGTGAGCAAACTATTTAATATGCAGAGGCATGCAATGTTCATATGTGTGCGCGCGCGTGTGTTCCTCACTTTTGGGTTGCTTGCATTTTTTACCCGATTTATTTGAAAGTTCACATATCTCTTACTTGACAGGGTATAGAGAAAGTGAAGACGGACAAGGGAGACAAGCCATATCAAGATGTGAAAATCCTGAATGTCACCATCCCAAACTGAAACAAATTTCTGTTGAAACACGAAATCATCACTCTCTTGTTTCATCCAATCCATAAAGACGTGAGGAAGCTTATCTTACTAAACATTTCAACATTTGCAACTTCTTGCATTGCTATTCTCATCTTCATTAACATTCGTAGCAAGTATTAGCAATGTTGATAAGATGAAGTCTTATTATTTTCAGTTATGCGGAGTCGCAAAGTATAGAGCCGCTATTCAAGTTGGCATGCAAGAGAGCTCGATTATCGTCGGAAGCCTGTTGCTGTTTTTGCATGCATACAGAGGCAGGAAGGGTGAGCACTGGTTTGGTCTATAATGTTAAAGCTTATGTTTGATAAAGATCCAAGGAGAGATAGTGTTTTGTGATAATGCAGATTTTCCTTAGTTGATAAGTTAGTGGCGCTTAAGGTTTAACAGTCTCTTTCTCAGTTTCTGATTGTTCAAGTCTTGTAGAATTGCACTTTTTTTGGACCAAGGTTTCTTATGTACTCAACATCGATGTTATGTGCCATTTACCACTGTATTGAATTGTAGTACTAATATACAAAATCAATGACATTTTATCGTATCTTTTCCATATCTATTACTATAAAATTGTAATAGAGGAATTTTAAAAGCTGTTTTTGCATGTTAGTTTGTTTCCTTCTTAGGAAATTGGATTGATAAATGAGATACATGAAAGAAGAAAGTAACCAACAGAAATAGAGGAGTTCTAGAAGGTGTTTTTGCATGTTAATTTATTTCATTTTTAGAAAATTAGGAATTCTAAAAGGTGTTTTTGCATGTTAGAAAATTGGACTAGTAAGAGACAAATGAAAGTGAAACTAATAAAGAGGGACGATAACAAAATGACACAGGACCATTATGATTACAAGATGTGTGTCACACGACAATAATAATGAAACTAGGGATAAAAAAAGAGATATGTATGTGATAGTTCAGTGGCGTTAGTGTTAATGTTTCACATTCTGAGTTCTTATTCAAGTTCACGATTTTTAAAATTTATAGTAAATTATTTAAATAAAATTTTAAAAAATGTACCACAAAATAAGAATTCTTTTTAACATTATATTTTAGAAAAATTCCGAATAATTTATGCGTGTAGATTTGAACAATTTTTTCCATGGTGGAAGTGGAAGTGGAAGTAGAATTGCAGTTTTGTGAAAAAAATGCAGAGCTGTTTCATCCATTAATAGGCCCCATGTCAAGGGGGATTTTACTCCTTATATTGAAGAAAATATTTACAGCACAAAACTGAAAAAATAATATTTTCTCCATAATGTATTGTAATTGAAGGGAAAATATAGAAAATGTGAGAAAAATGGTGGAATTTATAGATTCTCTTTTCTCACCATTTCTTTCACACAACCTAAAAGTAAAAACAATTAAGATTATTCTACACGTTCATTCTCAATTAACAATCATATTCTACTGTTTCAAGAAATAGGCAATTTGTTCTAACGTAATTGGCAAAAAACCACAAATGAAAATAGCAGGCATCAACAATAGTCTGAAGAAATGGAAGAGCAAAATACAACTCAACAGCAGAGAACATTCTTGAAAAGAGCAACCAAGGGAAGTAGGAAGAATTTCATGATCCAACACAACAATAAAAATTCAAAATTGAGAGTATTATAACGTCATCGTCACCTTAAGACTCGTTTAAAGCCACAAATTCATCTCCAACTACATCTATGCCAAAATCATAAAAAGAGAATTTCTACCAGGACAACTGTTAAAGACAAGACAATTGCCATAGAGCTGTTTGCAAATTTCTCAGTCGAAGAGTCCGAAACCCATATCCTGCAAAGTAACAAATAACAGAAAATGTAAATTTCAGTTTGTGAAAATTTTCATTGACCATTGCCAAAAATAAGCATAAAAGTGTGACAACTTACATCATCAGATTCCTCCTTCTCTTCCACCTTCTCCTCCTTCTTTGCCTCGGCTGCAGGGGCTGCCCCACCGGAAGCAGCACCACTGGGTGCGGACATGGCAACGGCACCACCACCTCCGGCTGGCACTGAGGCCAATTTTTCCCTTCCGGAAGCAATCAACTCAGTGATGTCTTTTCCGGCAACTTGGGACAAAAGCAGATCAATTCTTTCCTGGTCAACCTCAGCTCCAACTGAAAAAAACTAGTATTAGAGAAGAGAAGAGAATAGATTGCATCATTGGCAGATAACATCTGCTACAGCTCAAAGGGAAAGAAAACAGAAGGCAACGACTCTTTGATGCTACAATTTAAGGGAAAAGATGGCATTAAATCGGAAATATTAACATACTCAATGAGTAATCATAGAACCTTATATGCTGCTTCAATAACTCCTAAACATGTCACAATAATCAATCGACCAACAATTCGTTCGTATTACAGTATTAGCCACGATTTGGTCAACTACACTACACCTACAAAGTTCGATACTTAGAAGCAAAAGAAAACTTCAAAACACACTTTATCTTAACCTAGATGGGGAATTCCCAAGAATATAGGGAAACACCAATCTACCCCAAAACTCCTCAAGGAGTATAAAGCAAATACGCATCAAATGTAATGCTGTCAAAATTATAGTCATAATCGACAGACAAAGAAAACATAAACATCTCATAATTAGATAATACATCTATGCCAATTTAAAAGACACAAAATAAAAAACGCACAAGGTCAAGGACTCCAGATGCAGAATCTCATCCGAGGATTAATTTCGGTAAATTCAGCAATCAAAATGCTTGAAACAAAAAGGACGAAATTTATGTAGGCGGAGAGCAGTAATTAACCTGATCCCAAGATTTTGGAAATATCAGCGGCAGAGGGGGAGGCGTTGCCGCCCAACACAGCCAAAAGGTAAGCTGCTACGAACTTCATATCTATCAAAATCACAGAACAGAATCAAAACCACGGATACGAAAACGAATTCGAATTCGAATTGATTGAAACAAGAAACAAACACAAACGTGATGGATTGATTAGATTACTTGGAGATTTAGCGTAGTAGATGAGTGAGGGCGTAGCTGCTAGGGTTTTCGTTCAGAAATGAAGTGTTTTTGGGGGTGGAATTGCGTTATATATACGACCATGGATCTTAGGCTCTTAGGGTTTAGTTACATTGGGCTTTTTTCTTGGGCCTTCATATTTTGGGCTTTATTATTATTATTATTATTATTATTATTATTATTATTATTATTATTATTATTATTATTATTATTATTATGCTGACTTACTCCCTCTGCTCACTTGTAAAGGAAGATAACTTTTAATTAAGACGATAGTGATAGTAGTAGATTAAAGTAGTATGAATGAGTTTTAATTGGTTAAAATTTGCCATTTTATGCCATATCCATTTATATCAATGAGGCAGATAAAAATTAGAATTTATCGCTTTATAAGTGGAAGAGACGAAATAGTTCATTCAACGAGCAATAGACACCACCATTATCCCCCTAAAATGTTGCATTTTTTTTTTAATACCGATATGACCACCACTTCCCGCCACATTTCTGGGATTTAAAGGGCGGGCAGGTTTTAATTTTATTAATTTTTAGTCGTTTAAAGTTTAAGGTGATTGTTATATCATAAGTAATTTTTATCAATGGAATAATGTTTTTTAAATATGGCTAAGGGTAGGGTAGAGTATGAATACCCAGAAAATATACCAAAGCAAACCTCAAGAAAAAAGTAAAAAAGAAAAAATGAATTGAAATGAAATCATGTAATGCTTTCAGAATTTATATAATTAAAGTGTTAGCATCCCTTGTTACTACAGTGTATAAGACATCTACCTATTGTAAAAATTGCAATTTTATACACACACTAGCATGAAATATTCTGTACAAATGAATTGTATTCATCTACTCAGTCCGAGTCCAGAACTACTCTCAAGTATAGCATCTGAGAACTCTCTTCATCGAATCACGAAGCTCGTAAGTAATCAATCATTTGATGTGTTCATACGTCAATAACCCGAGACATTTTGCATATGATCATGCAAAATCTTCTTCCAGAGCAGAGCCTGTGCGCTGGCTGTACTGATCAAGGCTCGAGAGAAGAATGGTGCTGATGTAAATAATTTAGCTCAGGAATGAATACACAAATCACAACCATTTGCCTTGTAAGATCCACGACACGCATTCGTGGAGAAGCTGAAACTTCTGATCAGCTGCTACATTAAGGAAAACCTGCATTTTGCTTTGGAATTCGGACGACTCTTCCTTGCAAACAAATGATCCGGCACAAGAGCAATGTTCAGCTAAATGTGCAGCTTTGATTTGATTGCACTTGAGGCACACCAGATCTTGAAGGTGGTATAGCTTCTCTCTTTGACGAATAATCTGGAGGAGGGCATTCTCCATTACTTCACGATCGAAAGGTTGCCCACATTGAGGCACAGCACACCGCCATTCTTGAGCCACTAGTGCCCTGTCACGGCATAAATCTAGATCCCTGCAGTCGTTGCAGTAACTGCAAACAGGGTCCGAGGAATTAGGAAGAAATTGGATATGATGCTTGGACAAGTACTTCTTTTTGGAAGATAAATAGATGGAAGTCTTTAGCAGTAGTTTGGGACGATGACAATTTCTTACTGTCAACACTGATTTCACTCACTAATCAACTACTTGGCATTCTAACAACTATGAAAGACGAATCCCTGTGCTAATATGGAGCCAATTCTTCATATTGGATGTGTTATTATTATTATTTTTTTCTAAACTTAAAAGCTAATGAATATTAAACCTTCCAATGAACACAGCTAAGGCAATATGTGATCTTCATGCAGTTATGATCTATGACCAATTAACCACCGGGATAATTAGATTGCAGAAAGATAAGAAGAGTTCTAAGGAAAAACATAAATAAGAAGAGTCTCACAACTGAAGCCTAAGACATCAGAGAAATTAACCTGCAAACGACGTTTGGTAAAATTAAGGATGTTTGTAGATTCTGAAATTCAGCCTCTGGAGCAAATTCTCTTACACGGACCAATTTCAGAAGATTTCTTCTCATGACCTGTTCAAAACCAGGAAAACATATCACATGATGAGTAGGACATGTTCATTTAACAACTACCTAATTGCCAAAGGAGTTACTAGTGAGAATAAATTTTGGTACGATAATAGGATATGTAATCCTCAGCATGTATAAATACAAATATGTAAAACACAATTAATTCAATCGTGATAGCTAAATTGCATTATATATACAAATAATGCATACATGATATTGCTCACACAATATGTTCAGCTAGACTTGAATGTATAAAAGTAGAGACACAAGAATATAAATCTCGCATAACATACTAAAAAGGTTCAATATTGGATAAAATGACCATATAAAGAAGAGGAAAACAAGTACTTTATACATCTGGAACCAAATGACTGAAACCCAACAAAATCATGAAGTCTCAGTAATCAGACCAATGAAAAATTGCAGAAAGAAAGAAGAAAAATTAAATCTGACCAAAAGAGTATTCGTTGTAGTTTAAAGCAAAATATAGAAGGCCAAAATAATTTTAGAGTAAACATCATTTGATCTGAGTAAATTGGACACTCCATTTCTAAAAAATGTACAGATAACAGTTAGTAGCTAAGGTTGGGTAGCATTAATGCAACTTTGCAGGGAATGACAAGCATGATCATTACAGAAGCAAAATACGTAATAAATTCACAAATTATCAATCGAGAAAATTTAAGAGGTAGTCTTTACCAGTACTTCATGCTGAACATTTTGGTCAAGTGCCAAAACTGCACAGACATACTTGATGAAATCTAGGGCAGCATCCCACTTATGGGCGTTAGTTGAAGATTGCAAACTTTCGGGAGGATCACTCTCAGACTTGTTTTTTCCTTTTATATGAAGATGTGGATCACATACGATTTTAAGAAGTTTGTCTGTAAATTCTGATGCAATCTGTAGAACACAAAATTAGATTATCAAGTCCAAAATTTGGAATATTAGGAAAAAGGAGCATACTTCAGATGAATTAAATGGTACCTTTTTCTTCAGGAATTCTGTCATCTGTGATTCAAGAATCTCAGCAGTTGCAGCTGTGATTGAAGGAGTACATAGGTCTCCAATGGCAGATGCTCGTTTTACTGCTTCTTCTTGTGCAAACTTCCAGGGAAAATACAAAAATTCTGATACAATTAAGATAAAGTGATCCTGCAGAAAGACAAGCACTTATTAAGGCAGGAGATCAAATAAGCTGGAAAATTTATTCAATGGCTAAGCAAGTTTAAGACTAGAAAGGCAGCATCTTCGCCTAACAGGCATAGGGATAATTTTTTAGCTCTGGCATATTTATATATTTCTCTGTTTGTGTTGAATTCTGTTTCTTTCATCATCTTTAGGGAACTTTGAGCATGCATTGATGGAAGAGAACCTTCATATAGTAAAGGAGATACCTAGGTCCTTTGATCCGGCAAAGATAAACAAGTCTCTACACAGATGATTAACCTACCTGTGTTGCTTTTGTCAAATTTTCTGCTATGGTCCAGTTGGAGATGATATCTACTTGAGAGTCACTATACACACTTTCTGCACCAGTACTTGTACATTCTTCTGTGGGTCTATCTTCTGATCTAGCTTGAATTCCACCATAGTTGTACTAAGATTGATGGAAAACGAGCAATGAAAACAATACCATCAGAAAGATAGGAAAAGGACAGAAAGGAAAAGGAAAGACAGCTCTATAACGGGTAAAAGCAATTTAGAAAGATGAAATTCAATCCATCCAACTAACCAAAAAGGACAAAGAATAGATTAAATATTACCAATACAAAGACACCAACTGTGACAACTAAGCTGCAAGCAAAGTATTTGGGAAATATGCTGACTGGCATTGGACCCTATTTTCTCAGAAAAGGGGAGAAGGCATAATGCTCCCTCCACCCACCAAATATGTTCCATTACTTACATTTTTGTCCAATCTGACATGTTCTCTTCCCTTTTTTGGACATGCTCCCACACTTAAAACATTTAAATTTTACCCCCAATTCTACAACTTATTTGCAACAAAAAAAAAAAAACTATTCGGACCCACCCATTACACCTTGCACAATTCATTTTATATTTGTGGGTCCCTATCTCTGCTAACTTTCCACTTATTACATAAATTAAAACCCGTACAAAAAAAATTATTGAGCATATTTGGCGGAAGGAGGGAGTTGCATTTTGTAGAGATTTTTTCGCCTACTTCTCAACATATTAAAATGTGAGTGTGCATTCAATTTGATCAGTAAAAGTGGACTCGGGCTGTTAGGGGCATATCAAAATGATCAGTCTTTTATTCTCACAAACTAAGATGAGTTGTTTACCTGATCCATAAAGAGTAAAGAATGCCAAAACTGGGAAGGCTCAAGTTCAATCCACTCAAACAAGTCCCTGATACAAAGGAAGTTTGAGATAATGCACCATAAAAATAAAAGCAACCCCAAAATACAAGTTCAGACGAACCTTGTTTGCAGTGTTTTAAGTACACTCTCACAGTAAGCTTTTGCAGCAGGTAGATCTGATTTTCCAGTATCTATTACAATTCTGCTGAAGCTAGCAAAGATAATTGTTGCTCCTAATTTCCGGAATTCCGCCAAAAGCAAAGCAAAAACCTTTTGCATAACCTGCCAGTCAAGATATAATCTATTTTTATCAATTGAACAATAACACTCATCATATTTCTTTATTAATTGAACAAACACTCATGTTCACTGAAAGAAGAGATCACCTTATGAAGCATGCGATGGAGAGCTGGGTCATGAAGTTTTGATATTGGACTGCAACATATTGTGAAAAGAGATAAGTATCAATTGTGATTATACATAGAGAAGTGAGCTTCATTAAGCAACCTGCAAAGCCATCTGTAGAGATGCTGTAATACAGCATCAGCAAACACATTTCCTGAAGTGACTGCATCAGCGATGCATCTCTGGATTAACTGCTTCAGAACACGAAATGCAGGAGCACAAGAAGATTCCTCATCATACGAATATTGTTTCTCATTATTATATGAAGTTGAATTCATCTCCTGGTCCAAACCAAATAAAGCCCCTCCTTCCATTTCATTCACTTGGTTACTTTTGAGAAGAGCATTGACAGCTAGGTGATGGATCTAAAAGAAATAACAGATGCAAACTAGTTTAATCAGAGAAAGGGGAAATGGGGAATGGAGGAATACTGAAGAATGGAAAGGAGAACGAGAGAGAAGCAAACTATTACCTTGAGTTCAACTGTAACTTTCCTATATGCACCAGGATAAGTGACGACAGGTTGATTGACCTGGATGCAGGAATCATAAATTAACTCCCTAACATTTTACAGTGGAAAAACAATTCTTCCTCTAATCACACTAACCTATTTGACCAATAAAAGAACATGCCACAGCCCCAAGCAAAATATTACTCAGTCTGAAGTCCAAATGACTTACCTCATCTATAAAACAAGGTACATCTTCATTAGTGCCTCCCAAGTCCGGATAGCCATTATCAGATATCCAGAGAATCTGTTGGATTAAATTTCACAAGTATGAGAACTTGCTTAGGATAAAATATATATGGCAAATGGCTCATTTTAACTTTACAAGCAGTCAAAACTAGAGTAGATCTTAATGAAAAGATGAAAAGCTGCACCTGTTGCTGATCACGCAAAGCTCTAGAGAAGAAGATATCAGCTGTATGTATGAGCCAATCAACTTCAAAATTTCCTAATGGAACCTGTTTGTATATAATGTCTTCATAAGGCTACTGATAAAAGAAAACATTAAAAAATACAGCATATATCAAGTAATTAGTGCAGCAGCTTTTACATGGGCATATCGTGACAGTGTAACTCTCTCATTCAACCACTGTGATGATGCAGCACATCGTTGTAGTCCGATTTTTGCTGCAATTACTTGCCAACCAATAGCCTATATAAGCAAAGAATGCAGCAATATGTTAGTACGCCAAACATATGTAAATCACAAAAAAGAAAGACAACACTTTACCTGATATTGGCTATCACGAGCATTGGACGGTATGGCTATACAAGGAAACTCTTCCAATGATCTAAGGCCAGACTTCAATAACTGAATGTTGGGGCACTCAATAAGAGCAATTACAGGTCCATGATGCCCATGTCTGTCAAAAAAATTATGCACAACATAAATCTCACAGCATTCATGCCACAAAATGGGGTTAAAAAATAGCAGAACTTTCCAGCTCAGAAATATATACTCCGTATGTTTTTGTCACTGAGAAAAGATCGGGATTTTTTTTGAAAATGTTCCATTACACAGACCTTAATAACGTCCTAGATGGCATGCAGATATACCATGTATTTTGGTCAAACCCTATAGCTGATCATGTATTGAATAAATGTGGCCCTCACTAGTTATGGTTCTTAACACTACAGCCCAGCACAAATCACTTTTATCTTTACTCTCCATTATCTCAACTTATTTTCTATACTACACAACTACCAATGTTGCAAAAAATTGTTCGTCATCTTTAGTGACAGAGGGAATAAATAATATTTTCCACTTCTGAATCAGAAAGGATAAGTCTAATCGGCATACACACCTTAAAGATCTGTTGATTATCAATATCACACATACTTTAGCTGGTCAAAATTGTATTCCCTTTGTCCCATAGTTACTCTTGGTTGCTTTACTTGGCCGTCCCTTGGATTTAGTCATATACTCACTATAGAAACAATACCCGATAACCAGGTGCCTTAGCGCACCTGGCCACCGGGCTCCTCCCTTAAAGGAGTGACCCGGGTTCGATCCCTGGTGGGAGCGAATTAGGGAGATATAAGGTGGCTTGGAGATTTTCTTGGAGTGTTTGGGTGCTAGGCGTACTAACATCTAATCTAACACATCTAACATTTGCCCGATCAAAAAAAAAAAGAAACAATACCCGATACCCCCAACATATTCCCTACAGTATTACACAATTTGCAATTGTGGCCCACCGACGTGAACTACAATTTATACATAATTTCTCACCCCTGCACCTATTTTACTTAAATACCCTTAGAAGTTGCCTTTTCTTTTCACTTCTATTATAAACTATACTTTGTTTCTCAGCATCCATGCCGGGATGATGAAGATTAAATTTATGGGATGGAGGGAGTAACTAATATTGAATGGCTATATACATTTCATTACTCGATAGAAAGGAAACACAAAAGCAATCTGCACTTGAATTAAGGAGATGTTATCACTGATGTGTGGAGCCTTGTTTAAAACAGGGACTCACGTGGAGCCTCGTTTCAGGGGATGTTATGGCTAATGTCAATATATATTCACATAATATATAACCAACTCAAAACAATTTTCTATTGCAACCAAATACATATATGTTGGATTATATGGTCTTTGGCGTCAGCTTCTGTTAATTGACCAGATACATACAAGTTCACAAAATATCCCATTTCTTCCTTTCATGTTTCATGCAGATTGCAGTTTTCATCCATTTCGATATCATAGAACATACAAGTATTTTGTTTATAAACAGACCTCTAGAAAACTAGTTGTGAGCATGTCTTGCTCATGGAAGAAGCTCGATTGCAAATACATCATAATATAATCAATTGAGATTTTGGAGTATGAGACAAACCTGTATTCTGTTATCAACCTATGCAAGTTTCCTTGAGCATCTTTCATATGCCCAACATAGTCCACCTAAGAGACAGTGCAAGAACATGATGAAAAATAAATATACCAATATGAGAATAAATGAATCAACAAACTATCTTACCTTGAATGTAATATCTTCATTCTGCAGTGAAGTTTGCAAGGATAATGCTTGGTTAGCTTCACGAAATTGTCTATCTAGCATTTGAGATGACAATTCTTTACTCTGGAAAGGACTGACAACCACGACTGCTATTTGGCTTGATGCAGGAAAATATGCAACAAACATGGCTCGGCTGTCACAGATGCTGAAGAAGATTGGACACCAAAACTTTAGCATGACTCCAGTAACAACATACTAGAGATAAAATAATAAATAAAATAAAATAAAAATAAATCATTATCTGGGCCATATTACGTATATTTAAACAACATGCAATACCTGTGATATAAGTAGAAGAAAGCATATGACTTTTCCAGATATGGGCACTCAGTTGTTGTCTTCATATGCAATTCATTCAAACTCCACCCATCTTGAAAGTTTCTTTTTTTGGCTGATTTGTCCACTTTACAAACACAACCAATCTGAAGGATGGCATTTAGCTCCAGTGGAATTTTGGTTTCGTATATTCCCTGTAAAGTTTCACGTATTATCATCATAATGTGAAAGTAAAATCAAACAGTACTCACTGAGAAAACTGTAAGCATCAAATCAAGACTGTTACTTTGATTGAATTGACTCCTTTAATTATGAGCAGACTAAATATTCTCTAAGATCTTCATATTTTCATCTACCTAAGAGAAATGTATTAGACAAAAGATCTCAAGAAGAAGTTTCAAAGCGATGGGAAATTGTCCTCGTGTTAGAATTAACATGGTACACTGATGTGCCCAGACAAGTACTTAAAGGAAGAGGCAGAATATGAATCTGGCTAGAAACAGATACCTCGACTTCAGGATCTGCAAGGTGGGCTGCTAATTTCTTGCTTTCAGTCCTGAATTGGTCTTCATCAATCCTGACCTTTTTTCACAGAAAAAGCAGCATTTAAATTACAGCATCATTACTTAAGAATTTACTTATGTGAATGGAACCACACTCCTTCAAACTTAAGAAATTAAAAGGTGTCCCGTTCAAAAAAATGACTCTAGAAGGTTTACCTCAATAAGATTATAGTTATGGTGTCCATGGGGAAGAATCTTGTTTACACGCCTTCCAGGGAATTCTTCTGCTACAGGGGCTTTTGAGTTGAGGTAGAATACCCTGGGAACTAATATGGGGATCTTACGCATCGCTCCTTCAACAACTACCCAGGCAAAAAATTGGCCGTGCTGTCCATTTGGTTCGAGCTGAATGATCTGACAAAATAAGAATCATATCCAGATTGTTATGTAGGAAACATTGAGCCACCGGAATTTATTTTAAAAAAAAAAAATCTTTAAAATGCATCACCTGCCAATGGCAACGGGTGAGAGCTAAGTCATGCCTCTGGAAATAGGAATTCACGCTAACTCTGCCGGGAGCCTGTTTGTAGTTGGTAGCACTAGGATCTTCTGCACCATTGATGTTTACCCTGGAAAAATAAATATAGACAAACAAAACAATGTTACTACATATACAACTTCCTTGCAACCCTATTATGGAAATATTTCAGTAAGAACACATAAAAAGCATTAGTTATGAAAAGGAATACCGTTGACGTTTCCTTTTCTCCCGAGTGCTTCTCCACTTCCTCTTTCTTGACTCCAGCCATCCTTGATAATCAACACTTTTATCAATTGTCTCTTCAGGAGCCATTTGCAATGGATGAGTTGGCTGCTTATGTCCTGTCTCCCTATCATTTCCCTCTGTACTTTCTAAGACATTATTTATTTCAACTTCATGCTGTTCATTATGGATCCCATAGGAACGAACAATGGGCTGGGGCCTCGCAGGAGTATTTTTTCCAGAGTATCTAAAGTCTTCCATGTCCGTAATATTTTCCCCATCTCTAGAGTTGCCACCTAATTTCCCAGAATCATCTTTTTGTTTCCGGTTGAAAATATCAACCAACTTGCGCTGACGAAACTTGTCTTCTTTTTCTTTAATTTTCTTGTGCAGCCAATCAGGATGAACAACCCTTGGGACAGGATTTGCAACCTAACAAATATGTGATTCCCGATTAGAAGAGGGGGGGGGGGGGGTGTTAAAAGGAAATAGACTACTTAGTACTGCAGTCACTTGCATCACCTTTTGCATGGCAGCTGGGATTGTGATGATTTTTTGAATAGCCGAACTGAGCCTTTGTTTGTAGTATGACCAATCAATGATTGACCGGATGCCAACATCTGATGAGACTTTGCACCACTTCTTCACGTAAAATTTCATAATTTCTGTAACCCATTTTCACACAAGCTAAGAAATTCTTGGTATTTGAGATTAAGAACAAAAGGAACAAGAGAAGCTATGTAAAATTACCTGGTTCAGTCTCAAAAATTGCAACAGGAACAGCACGCTCGCTTACTGGGGTTCCCTGTTCAATGCAGCATGTCAATGTTGTATTTGATCACATTCAAACCAATTCTAGAAAAAACAGTTACTGTTTCATATCTATCCAAAAGCAAATTACAATATTGCATTATGTTCAGACCAATTCCAAACTAACTCTATTATTTCATTCCCCTTTCAACAGAGCAAAATATACAATGAAGAGTGTGCAAACAGAAAACGGCATTCTGTGGATCTCTGGGCCATCTCATAGTATTCTCTTAAAAAGAATATCAAAAGTAGAAAAAACTTCAAAAGATTATTACTACAAGTTTGTACCTTCGGTTCACATGCAACAATATACTGACAGCGCAATCCCTTATCTTTTACCATTGCATCCCCAAGGAAATCAGCTAAGCGCTTTGCTGTGGTTACTGCACAGGACTTCTGTTCACCATACTCTGCTAAGGACTTGCTCATTGTGCTTGATTCTGATATATAATCAAGCATTTCACTATCTGCGATATCCTCTCCTTGGTTCTGAAATTATAAGAGACTTAGATTATCTCAATGAATTCTTGCAGCTAAGAGCTTTTAGTAAAATAAAAGAAATAAATTGTTGCCAACACTACTGAGTCCGTCGATAGAAAACTTGATAAAACAAAAAAAGAAGAATTAAGAAGAAGACCTATGCACTATCTTCAAGGCAATGCTTTGCTTTGCTCAACATATGCCAAACATACATCAACAAGGCGAAGAAGCTATGCGCTATATAGTCATACATATATGTTAAAAGAAGACATTTAAAACTTAGTAACATACATCAAGAAGGTCAAGCCAACGATCTGCAACAGCAGCAACAGCTGAATAACACTCTTCTATTGTTGACCCATGAAGAAACTTATCAAACATTTCAGCCTACAAAAAAAAAAAAAAAAGAGCAACTTAGTTATGTCATAGAGAAAATCAATGAATGTAATAAACAGTTGGAATTTTTTACTTGTGAGGGAGGGGTTTAAAACATAAGTAGGCACTATATCAATAGACAATAATGTATAACACATCATCAAGATTAGGATCATGAAATATCCTAGGTACTAGAACATGAATAAGGATAAACTACCACAAAAGCATTATGATGGATGATGAGGATTGAGGAAGAAAAACAGAATTTGTCACTTCAGCAAATATTATAGCAAGGGGTACTGCATTGATTATGAAAATACCTGGAAAACTTTGATGAGCTTCAGCTCACCTCTTCGCTTGATCTCAAAACCCTTCAGTTCAGCTAGGGTACCATCATCATTAAAAACTGCGTAACGTTTCTTAATCAAAATCCCTTCCTCCTTGGAAGCAGGTATAATCATTGCCTGTACGCGAAGGTTACCAATGTCTTTCAGTAATATAGCAAGACAATGATAAGAGTGCAAATTCACAGGTTCATGGCATCACCTTATATGGTCCATCAACCTCAAACTCAATTGAGCACTCACTATGCGTTGTATATGTCTTATTCAAAGGATCATTCAGAGTCTGCAAGAAACGATAGTTAGTACTAGTGCCAGTTAATTCAATCAGTTCTTCCCAATGTTAATGACAAACCAGAAGGACTTTACAGCGATATGTAAAAGAACTGAAATAAGAAGTTAACTTACTAACCTGGTATTGATCATTGGTATTGTTTCTAGCCACATCCACATTTAGCATGACACATGGATATGATATTGTCAGCTTCTTCCCTGAGTCTCTGAATATATGTTCCAGAAATGTAGTCAGCATCTCCTCAAACAATGTTTGGGCATGAGCAAAGTAAATAGACAATAGATCCATGCCATAAACAAGTCAATAAACATGGTGAAACAACTTCTATCCACATTGACTATTCCAAAGTAATTTCATAAAAGCAGCCAATCATTTTTTTAAACTAAAACATACTTTGTCTTAAACGTGAAGTTCTCTGGGAATGATCCTGGAAGACAACACCAGATACCATCAGTGTCTAACTCAAGAGGCCTCCCAATTCTTTCAACCAGTAACCGTGCATTCTGAATTATTTTAGCTCCAGTATATGTAACAACCCCAGCCATTTCCATGGAATACCATCTCGCACCCCTAGGAAATATACACTATATGTAAGAAAACGAAAAATATTATATGAGAGATGGGACCTCAATAAAATGGGATGTCTAGCAACATACTTCCGCATAACATATCCATAGAAGGAGTTGAGAATGCACTTGTGGGCAAGTTGCAATGAATCATAAAGCACTACCATGTCCTGAAAAGTATTTCATAAGAATTATTCTTATTTCTACAGCAACTTTACATGAACATAAATAGGACCAAGAGAGAGTGATACCTGTGCTTCCTGGATTTTGATAGAATTCCCACTGGCTTTTGCTTCTGACAACTTTCCCTTCCAAACCTTATTAAGGCCTTTGTATTCATACCTTCTATCTCGAAAGCTTTAAAAAAGCAAAGATGAAATACAGAAAAAGTAAATGAGAATAATCTTGATTTTTTGCAACTTGGCCTCAAATTTGGAACTGACAATTGATAAGGATGTGGAACCTCCTTAAAGAGTACATGTTTCAATCGTGGAACTGCCAAAAATTCATGACAATTTTTTGCTACCTACCTACGGACAGTGTCAACATAGAATGGGTTTTCACGCATGCATATCCCTGCTTCTCGAAGTTCAGTAATAGGTTTATCCAGTACCCTTTTATATGCCTAGAAGATGAAAGGAAAAACGATATTAAAAAATTGTTAGAAGTGCATGCTGGTTTAATTAAAGGGGGATGTGGACAAGGATGTAGACATACTTTCTGGCAGTATTTTTTCAGTCGATCCTTTAGTCTCAATTGTTGTTCTGCTTTGGGCAACTCAAGGAAAGAGTTGGATAGTTTTCCATTCATGCCATCAACAAGCTCAGACTCAATCTGTCTCTTTATATGATGGTAGTCACTGGCACCAATATAATTGAACCAAATTCAATATTACTCACTGCACTTTTCTATTTAATGCAATAAATAATAGAGGAAATGTCATCAAACCTTCTCTTTGCCATGTATGTCTCTCCACGCCAAACCCATTCAAGCTTCCTAAGGCAATTTTTTCCAGGGCGATTGAAATCACACGCTGTGCAAATTTCATCCGTGACAATTGAAGGTGGCTACAATTTGAGAGAAGAAAAACATATATGTAAAACAATATGTTAAGTCAAAGGCATCTTGATTATGAAATGGTCATATTACAGCTTATAGTAGATGTCAGCCTAAGTGAACTCAAAATTTCATCATTGCCGATTGTTTTCATGTGAATCCACAATACATAAAACATAAGCTTCTCATTAGTTGTGAGCATACCACCCACACAATCAAGAAGAGATCACATGATATAGTGTGGCAAAACATTGAAGACTGCATTTACTAGACATGAGCTAAGAAACTTTTGAACCTTTAGAGATGGCTAATTGCCCACATGAGAAATAAAAATATACTCCCTCCGTCCATGATATAGTGAACTTTTTTGTAGGCACAGAGTTTAACGTGTTTTGATGATGTGGAATAAATTAAAGTATTTAAGTGTTAAAGTGGAATAATTGTGGGCCCATCTTATATTTTTAATAGTATTAAATTCTAAAGTGTTAAGAAGTAGAGATATAAAGTGATATAAAGTGTTAAAGTGATTGTGCGGCCTATGTCCTAAAATGGAAAGGTTTCGTAAATCGTGGACGTCCCAATATAGTAATAGTGTCGGTAAATGGAGGACGGAGGGAGAATATATGATAACAAAAGAAAATGCTTGGTTCAAATTTGATTATTCATTCAGCCTTGTAACTTATTAAGGAAATACAGTAGCTTGACTACAATTTGTAAGTAATTAGTTATTAGATCATTTTCCCAGAATAGGATGGATCATTTTCCCGGAATAGGATGGAGCACAAGTAACGTAGCTGGGCCTGGACCATGTTCAGATGCTACGGTTGATTTTAGATTGATCTGTGCATCTATGCTTTCTATTCGTGTGCAATACTACATTGCACTTGGAAGTGAACTTCATGATATATGTGCAATATGTGACCATTTTGTTTGATTACCTGAAGCCTGTTTGTCAAAATGATGTTTGGATACATAGCAGCAACATCAAGATGATATATCAGAGGAAATTCTTCGCATATTGGATGATCTCGCAGTTTCACCAGCTGCACATTGAAGGGCCAAAGCAAACACAATTTTGCAGGTTACGACACAATGCAATAAGCTTAGCAATTTGTTGCAAAGTTGTAAAAGATGACAGGCAAAAGGAGATTTCAGAAAACTTGACCAAGCCCATAACTGCCATACACACTAGTATATGCATTTTACTATCCACATGCAGAAACATTAGTATTACAGTGGCACAACCATCTCCATTTGCATATATAAATATTTCTACCATTGGACATCTAGGTATGTTACTAAAGATTAAGGTATGACTTAACTAGAGGGTAAATCCAAACTTTATAGAGGCTTTTGTACCTCCCTACCCAAACTTCTTCTTTCTGGTTTTTTACAATCAGATACTCTGTGCTCATTTTTTAGAATATGGAATATTTTACGTACTGAGCATTACCGCTCTAGATAGCAACGATAAGTGACTACTCCAAATGGATGGCGATCAACCAAAAAGGGAGAACAAGATATAGTTGGGAAAATAAATTCTACAGAACAATAATAGTCTAGATTGCAGAACTCTTCTTGAATAAAGCCAAATATAGGGGTAAAACGAAGAAAACCAGTCATATAAATCTGCTTTCACAAAATTAATAAGAAGCATGCATCACACAGATAAGGCAACATTACCTTTTCCTCAATTGCATTCTTAACTTCGTCATAATTTGAAACTGTTTCCAGATCCAGCTTTCCCTCCACTTGGATAGCATATTGAAGGTCCCTGTCTAGATTTTCTAGTAATTGCTGCAAGGATAATTATGATTGCTTTTCAGTAAGATTTACAACGAAACACAAGTTTTCTTTGCAGAATCAAAAAGTGAACACAAACCATCCAGCTTCAATAACACATCCACCTTCTACCATGTTTTCTTTTGACATATTATTCATACTACCTCCATCTCATATAAGTAGTCCCATTTCAAAGTGGCACAATAGTCAATGAGGAAGGTAATATGTGGATGTAATTGATTGTGAGGAGAGAGAGTTAATTATAGCCACATATTCTTTACCATTTTAGGAAATGAGACTAATAGATGAGATGGATAAAAATGGCAAATGGGACTACTTATATGAGATGGAGGTAGCATAATATATCGAACTTTCTAAATAGGCATACTTGTCAGAGGTCAAACTAGATGGTTCAGGAACAATAATATACAATCAGGTGAATAAGAATTTGAAAACATTCAAAATGTGCAAGACATAGTGTATGCTGAGGCATTGCCTTATTCAAGAAACAAAAGAAAATGAAGTTCAGAATTCCAAAGACGATCATACAGATTGTGTTTAACAATATGTACTAGAGAAAATTGCAGTTATTTTGCTTAAGAGTGCTCCAGCTTTTGCTGGCAACCTTCTGCAGAAAGGTGTTGTAACAAAATAATTCAAATATTTTTTTAAGAGGAGCTGAGATCGATTATCACCTCATAAGCAGCTGGATCGAGTTTGAAACTCGTCGGAAGATCAGATCTAAAAACTCCACTTTCTAGGCATTCCACATGACCCCCAATATATGTCTCACTCTCAAGGAGTCGATTGTGGTAGAACTTCTCTGGATCGGATTGATGTTTATTAGGGCAGATAACATTTGCTCCGTATGCCTATAAGAATAAAAAGGTCAAAACACTAAGGGTATAACCATGTCGTTAAAGAGGCCATGGGAGCTGAAATCTCAGGTAATGTTTCTTGTTGTATCTGAGTTATTTTTCTTTAACTCATTGAGTTGGAGACCATCTTAGAAGACATGGAACCAGAGGGCTCAAGACAAATAACTAAAACTTACAAATACAGTGAATGAGAAACAGAGCTTGGGCAACTGAAATATTCAAATACCCATAGTTCCAAAAATGAAAGCAAAATGTATAGGGCTTCAATTATTCACCTGGACCATAAGAAGCATTTCACAGAGAGTCCCACTTCCTTTCCTAAGAACTTCATCTGGTGGCATGGGGATTATGGTTGCTAAGGAGAAAATAAAGGGGTGTACATATGTCATATATAGGTAGTAGGTTGAAACAGCATCAGAAACCGAATATGATGCCATCATCTGCAACATCACAATAAACCAGGAGAAGGTCAGTGGAGCACATGAAACACTCTACTGAACTCAGTAAAAGGTAAAGCAGAGATCATATAAAAATCAAGTGCACTTATATAAAGAAAGAATAGTTAGTTTTCCCTGATACTGACTAGGCACATTCCTAATGCAAGATGTTGACCTTATATTGTTTTCTGGATGGAAACATAAGGGTTTTTACTTGTCAAATGCACCCACTGTTAAGTGTTAACTGGGGAAGGTGGGAATATACACTAAATACCAATCTACAAAAACAATGTTGGAGCAAGTTCCTTCAAGAACTTCAAGAAATTCTTCGTTCACAATAAACTGATCAAGAACCACGGCTGGATCTACCCAGGGATAAAAGGCTAAAACATTAGTACTGCACTCCAAAGATATCCATGACATTGTAGAATATTCCTTTAAGTCCCAGAATTTTGGTTCGACTATTCATTCAAGTAAAGATTTGAAAATGCATGCCCTGACTGTTAGAAACAACACATTTGCCTTAACACTTAGCAGTGACCTAGTGGACCATGAGAAACTTAAGTAGCTTGTCTTAAGCTTAAGATATAGGAACTGAAATACAAATAAAGTATGTTAATCAATTCAGTGGCAAAAGGTGTATTATCTTATCTTTTTCTGGAACAGTTTGTAGCAGTTCTTAAACAAAGAACACCTCTGCCAGCAGATAGGATCCTTAATTATAATAAAGAGGAAGTTATTTCTTACTATACAATATACATAGATATTTTTAACTAAACTGTGACCCTTGTAGACTCTTTGACTTTAACCATTGACAGTCAACCATGTAGGCTTGAGGAATCACTACTGATTTAGTTGTTCACCTTAAAGTCAACGAGCGTAAGAATCTTAGCCAAAAGAAAGTCAGCTTCAATTTGCTCAAGACTCAAGAACTCTATCTGATTTCATAGTTTAATTTATGATACTACAGCTCATGTTTGACTTAAGAATAAAAAATAAAAATATTTATGAAGTAAAAACAGTATGTTGCATGCATGCATGCATGTGTTTTCTGTTTGCTTGTGTTGTCTAAAACCGCCACCGGGATAGAGCAAGTAGTTACCACCAACCTCCCCATCTAGCTCTAAACATAGCAATGTTCCTCTTATTTCGATATAAGTCTTAGTTATATCTGATGAGATTTTAAAATCTTTTGTAGTTAGCTGAAAACATGATCTATAACATAACTGATCTTCTTTAAACAATATACACAATATTGACAGAATACAATTTCAACTTGAACATACCTGCGGTTTTTCTTTAGCAAAACGAACCATATCCTCAGGATTGACTTCTAAAGGATCATAGCCCAATTTGGCTTTTGTCACAGCCTGGGATAGTAAAGAGTTAATATTATGATATAGACATGTTATCACAAGATATCAAGCCACGAAATAGACATGTTAAACAGAAATGAGACTGAAAACAAGCAGATCCAGTAAATGTCAGCTGAAATTTCACAAACTATTAACTCTAGTACGTGCAAATCTGATAGGATTTTAACATCAAGAAATGGAGAAACTCATCTCACTAGGTAGGTATTCAAGAATATCACATGTTGTAGGAATGGAACATGAAGTGCATGGCATAAACTCAGCAATCACTGGATTTATAATCACAGAAATTATTTACCAGTTGGAGTTTAATTGACTTCAAACACATCAAAATCACAGGAGTGCATACAGGATGAGACATCACTTAAGGTGTAAAACATTCAATAAGATATATAGAACCATTTATAGGTACATAAGCAATACAGCACTATCTAGGGGACTGTACAGAATCAGAAAGCTAGCAATTTAAGCAATATTTTGATCAGATAATCACAAGGTGGATGTGGTTATGATTGGGCATATCATAGAACAAACAATGACTCAGTAATTGAAAACTGGAAAACAATGGTAAGAGGCAAGGTACGCAAAAAATGTCAAATGTTAATAATAATTACAATTATACATCCTCCACATGGAAAACATATGTAATTAGAAAATCAAAAGCAAGAGATGAAGAATCTAAAATCACAAGTTGAAAAAAGGAGCTGAACCTTTAGACCTTGGCTGCCTTGAGGGAGATAACTATCACGTTTGACCCAAGCAAAACAATCCAGGTGGCAAGCAAACTTGGCACGACATTCACCTTGAATTTTGTCACATCGAAATCCAAGTTCCTGCAGATCATAAGTTACAGGAGAAGCAGACAGATTGGATTTTGAACAAGGGAAACAAACATGCAAATATATGAGCAAAATAGCTATTGAATTGCATAACCAGGTCCCTATGTAATAGATAAGATAATCATGTAAACCTCATTAACAACTCCCGGTGCTTCAAATAAGTGGATTTCACTTGTTGAGAAGTACCAACTACGGCTTTAGAGCCAACATCAACTGAATGCAAACACAATGGCCAATTATCTCTAATAACCGTATCCCGACGATAATGCAAGTATGAGAAGATAAAATGCATTTACTTCATTGACCAGGCAACAGAAATACAAAGCTTCAGACCATCACAGCTCACTACATCCTATACTAATGATCAAATTAGTCATCGGAAAATTTTGCTGGGAAGAACTGCAGAAAAAGAAATTTTATATTACTAGCAGTAATAAGCTACATACGTCATTCATGTTGTAACCATGATGGGCTGCTCTGGTTTCCAGGAACGGCCAATCAAAAAAGTCTCCGTTGTATGTCACGTATATACCAGGCTTTACATCTTGCATATGGGCAAACCACAGGCTAAGAAGTCCTTTCTGTCATGATTTTCAGAGTTATAGAGTAATAACAAAATTTTGAGGTTTGAAATGTATAATAAATAAGTGATAAGTCATTAATACCTCATCTTTAACATTTTTCACTTTGAAGCAACCTTCAAACTCTGGTTTGGGAGTGTACTCCAAATCCTCTATATCCTCCCCAACACACTGCAACATTTTGAAATGCAACCGATTCTCAGTTATACACAATCATAAAATGTTAAAACTAATCAGCTGATTAGCTAAATTGTGTAAAACACTTTTTATTTCAACAATCTAAAATGAGGCACTTGATCTAATCTAAACTATTTAAATAAGATATATAATCCAGTACAGCAAGTATCATGGTACTGCTACAGAATTCACATTTAAAAGATCACAGAATCCAGGTTTTATTCAAATTTATGTAATAGAATCAATACAGAGTGGAGTTTGGTTTTTAAATCTTTGTAGCAAAATCTTTACGTTACACACATTAGAATCCACATAGTTTCCCAAACATCTGATTCAGAGAGAGAGAGAGAGAGAGAGAGAGAGAGAGAGAGAACAGGTGTCGTCCTTAAACTAAGATGAGCCATGAAAAACATGAATGTTAAATAAACTTTTGTTGGGTCATATACCTCTCTATTGATGATGAGGTACCCTTGGCCATCAATCATATATGAGATCATCATGATTGAATCATATTCAGCATCTGGAAATTTTAAAGGAAGCTTTGTGGTCTCAATATCAAAAGCACAGACATGGACTTCTGCACGTTGCAACAGATCTGTTCTCCTATCCACTGTAATCCCAGCACTAGATACACTAACATCATACCACTGTCCACACCTTATATCTGAATTATATGAATTCATAATGAATTAGACAGGATAGATATTTGTAACTTTGGATTCACGCAGAGAATTCACAGAACATTGAGAAATGGGCAGAACATCCATAATATGAATGAGCTATTACCTTTGTCAATCGCAAAACGAACATGATATGGTACATCGAATTCACGAAGATCGTTGATACAATCTATGAAATCCTGAGGCCGTTGTTTGCTGCTCAATCAAAACATCTTCAGATTCAAACAGGGCTCATTGTTATGACTTTATCCAAATGAAGATATGCATTACCTTTTCCCCATCAATATGGATTCATATGCATCCTCGGCGTCCAACTTTGCTCGGTTTCTTTCAACAACATTAATAAGATCTCTCTTTACTTGCATCAGTTGTTGAACAGTATCAAAAGATATCTTTAAATAGCACTTGTGCAGACCAGATAGGTGATTTTTCTGTGACAATTGAAGTACTTTAGATTGTAGTATTTTTCCGGATGCATTGCAACCTTGGATACATAAATGGTCATAGAATAATAACAGAGATAGCAATTTTCAACTTAATCAGATACTGTTGCAGAACATATACTACAACTGAGCTCCTAACACAAGGAATATCAAAATTTGGAGCATTATGCTCTGTGCAAACATTGTGTTCTGATCCTCGTAAGGCTACATTGTAAGAAACACAACCACTTAATCATGCTCGTGCATTAAACATGATCCTGCAGCGGTAGTACAAAAGGCAAACATTGACAAGATAAGAAAAGCTCTGTGAATTTGCTGTGATCTGCAATCTAGCTCAGTATTCAGGAGAGATGAAGTCGCTAAAAGACTGTTTACTATGCTATTTCATTTTTGCATGACACATTGTGAGAAATAGCAATATTATTGTTATGGGTTCTAACATAACGAGTTCAGATGAGAAAAATTAATATCTAAGAAAATATAATGAAGGGCATATTTTTCTTACAAGATCAAGGTCCTCTTTCTCTACAATCTCAATATCTGCAATTTGGCCCTCATAACGCCTTCTCAAATAAGCGTCAACGTCGATTTCCATTTTATCCTACAACAAAGTTATCGTAAACCCCATCATTTAATATTGAAGTATAAGAAAGTCACTTTCTAGTTCACTCATATTCATAGCAGACCAAGTGTGTGATACCCTACCTTGGTGGCAGCATAAAAATAAGGCCGAAATTTATGCTTCGCCTTAAACATTGAACCATCCTGCGATCACAGCATTCAACAGAAATCACGTAAGTAAACATCAAGCGCCCAAATCTACTTCCAAGCTAGACAGTTCAGAATTCCTCTTAAAAATTAAAACTTTTACCTGGCAAACAAAATACAAATCCACACAACTGTACACCTTGTTAGTTTCCCGATCCTCCCAAGACGACTATGTCGAGAGAATACATCAAAATTAAAAAGGAGAAAATGAAAAACCCAAATTAATCGAAAAATTGCGTGCAAAATGGATGAAAATGATAACAATTCGGGGATTAGTGCTCACAGAGGCGAAAGTAAGTAACCAGCCCAGGCGCTTCTCCCCTTCGGTAAAGAGATCGAATCCGAGCTTGGATTCAAGCTGCTCCTCTGCATTTAGAATCAGCTTCTGCTTCTTAGAAATTCGAGAATCCCACCGATCTCTCCTCCTATTGTCGCTGCCATTCATCATCTTTGCAGGAAACTCGGTACACCGCAAATCGAAAACTAACTGAAGTATAGTTAAAGTGTGAAAATCAAATTGAAGGGCTACGAACTACAAGATGGGGATGGATTCGTAGAAAGAGAAAGTACGAGAATGGAGGGGAGAGAGAGACTGAGAGAGAGGTGGGAGGCGGGGAGAGGGAGGAAAGATTTGTTTCCCGCGCTTGAGATGTATGGTATGCGAAATGACCAAATTGCCACTGAGTTTTGATTTGGGGGTAAACCGGCTCAACCGGTAGGCTTGGGTAGGGTTCCATGGCCCATATATGTATTTCTATTTCATCGTACAATTTTTTTTTTTCGCACTCTCATTCAAAATGATTCATTTATCAAATGATTTGAAAACAAAAGTTTAGGCCGTGTTCTCTTTGATGCGGAAGAAAAGAAGAGAAAATAGAAAATCACTCTATAAATTCCACGTTTTTCGTCATATTTTCTCACATTTTATCAATGAGGGGGGAATTTTACACCTTAAATTGGAGAAAATATATACAACACCAAATTGGAGAGATAATATTTTCTTATTTATTAATCTCATTTTTTTTTTAAAACAATACAAATTAACAAATATGTTGGGAACCCCTTGCAGTTTGATTTTGATGATGTTTATCGAAACCACACTTAGGCATATTTTACTTGTTTAGGGTCAAGGCCGATAGATCGACCTGCTACCTGTTAGTGCAGGTCGATGCTCTCTATAGTTTAAATGCAAGTTTGATCCACTCTGTAAGAGAAAGGTCGTTTATCGACCTGCCTCATTCGGATCGAGCTGGCATATCTTCCTGTCTATCGACCTCCCTTCTCAAGCTTCCAGCCTGCTTTGACTTAGAAGATTTCAAGAGCTGGATTATCATATCAAGGTCGATGCTCCGCCTTCATGGAGCTACATGACCTGATCCTTGCCACGTGGTGTGCCAGCAAGGACGAACTTTCCCAACGGCTAGAAGTGAGTTAGCCTCCAACTGCTAGTGCCACGTCATCCTGACTCCAACGGCTAGTTTTTCAAAACTGTCTATATATTCTTCAGCCATTATCGGATTCAAGTACGGGAAACTCAAGCTATCAACGCAAAATCTCTGCCAAAATCTCTCTCAAGTTCATATCCATTCAAGTGTTCGAAATTCCATTAGTTTCCCAAACACTTGACGAAGAGAGATTTTCTACTCCGATAAAAGCCACAACGACGAAGCGTTCACTGCTGCTTGCCGTTGATTCAAACATCTTCTTCTCCGACCCGTTCGAAGTTAGAAAGATTGTTTTGTGTTCTTCGCCATTATAGAGTTAGTCAAGCTCTGTAATTCGTGAAAGGTTGTTTTGTACGTTTTTGTACGAAAGGTTGTAAGGGTCACGACCCAAAACTCGTGTCTAGATATATTCAAGTTAGAGTGTATTTAGAACTGATACTCAGTCAGTATAAATAAGAGAGAGGTTGAATCCAAAGGTAAAGGGATTCTCAGGTCGAGTCGACCTGACGTGGACGTAGGAGGGTTTCTCCGAACCACGCTATATCGCGGTGTCTCTCTCTTTCTCTCTCTCTTTACACTTATCGCTCTTTCAATTTCTTATCAAACTGACGAGCATCAACCTGCATTTCATGAAACAACCTGCATTGCCTTAAGAGATTTTTCAAAGAGTAATCAACCTCCACCAACTTCCGCATAAACAGTTTGATAGATCAAGCTTGTTATCAAACGAGCTTGATAGATCAATCTGCCTCTGATAAAGATCGACCTTGACAATCGACCTTTGAATCGACCTGATTTTATAAAACGTCAAAAACGGTTGGCATTGGTGTATTCCCCCCCCCCCCAATACACCAATTACTCTTTTCGGGGACCAACAATATACAAAACATCTTTTAAAACCTTTTTATCTCTGCTTTTTTATTATTATTATTATTATTATTATTATTATTATTATTATTATTATTATTATTATTATTATTATTATTATTATTATTATTATTATTATTATTATTGCGTCCAAGCCTAATAGAGTAGTGTTAATAAATGGAACAAAGTGAGTAATACATGACTATATCATATTATTTATACTTAATTGCAAGTATTATTAGTGTTCTTAGAAGAATAGTATGATAGTACAATCAATATTCGCTTGATTAAAAAAAGGGGAATATGTGATGAATTTGGATCTAGACCTCTAGACTCATAGATAGTGATACTGGGACAATTTTTTTTTATTTTTATAAATCCGGCGAAGTCGGATCAGATCAGGATAAAATGAAATTTTTATCAGTTAATCTGAATCAACCTTGATCCGATATAAATCTGACCCACTGTCATGCTTAATTTCGTATCTTTATCTCTCAAGAAGATCAATCGTATCATCCAAGAAATATAAAAAACATATTTTCATATCATTTAAAGACGTCTAAAGGTTTATGCTAATTAGAATTTCGAATTGATGCTTCTTATAAATAACATCGATCATATTTATACTAACACAAAAAGACGTTGCTAAAAGAAAAAAAATGTCGGTATCTTGCATTGTGACGAATTCCCAATGATAAAAATTCCATAACAACCACCATAATAATAATAATAATAATAATAATAATAATAATAATAATAATAATAATAATAATAATAATAATAATAATAATAATAATAATAATAATAATATTCAATTATCCATAATGAAAATAAATAATAGTACAAATTCTCCAAATATAGAGAGGGATCGAGTAGTGTTAATTGCAGGTACATACAAATTAATTAACTCACGTCACGTACACACAAATAATCAATTCAAGGCATATGTAACTAATCCTCTAAAATGAGTGTTCAAAATGTAATCATCCCACATTATGCACTTGGGATCAAAATTAAGCACGTCCAAATTCTTCTTGTTGCTTTCTCTCACCCTCACTCGTAAATTCTCTGTGTTGCTATCATCAAATCTGTCACACCATATTCAAAAATTACAAACATTAAATCAATAACACAATTAATAATAAAAATAAAAATTAGAGATCAATCAAAATACATACATTGCTTGTGAGAACAAGTAAGGCTTGTAGAGCTCGGCCAATCGCAAGGCGTGATTGATTCTCCGTTTCGCGTTGATGTACGCGTTCTCGAAGAGGTTGCAGCATATCACGTTCGCCAATCTAAGCACCTGCAAAATAAAATTACAAAGTTATAATTAGGGTTTCTGATTTTTTTAAGGATCATAATAAATTTTTAGGGAAAAATAAATAAAAGAATGAAATGAAAAGTGACCTCGACAAATGGCAAATAATGGAAGGAGATATAGTTGTGGAAGCTGGCCATGGTATCTAAAGTAGTTGGAAGTCCAACTTTGATAGGTTTTCCTCCGTTGTCGAGCAATGGATTGTTGTTTAAGTAACGATGCATCAACCATTTTACGTCGTCGTACTTCACCGGGTTCCGCCTCGACGAGCCGATCTGATACACGGTTAGTTCGTGCTTTTCAGTCGAATGCGATGCTATTGCTGCTAGCATGCAGTTTACCACCATGTCACCCGGTATCTACAAAAGGAAAGAAATTAAAGAAAGTTTTAAATAAAATAATTAATTAATTAGTTAATTTATAGTTCAACTACTTTTAATTTTGATAAGAAAATGACGATAATACCCCACCATTTATCTCATCAAAACACTAGTGTATTTGTACTTCCTCCGTCTCATTGATATAGAGATAACATATTCTAGACACGAAAGTTAAGACGAGAGTGGATAAAGTAGGTAAATGAGTTTTATTGGGTTAAAATTTTTCCATTTCAGGTAATACCTCTATATCAGTGGGACAGACGAAAATATAACTTATCCGTATATCAATGGAATACTCTTTGTGATTAAAGGAACCCTAATTCACCTAGATCTTATCAACACCTTGATTTGAGGTATATTCAATATTGTGAAGAATATAAAATTAATTCCAAGGTAGGTATAGGTTGTTTGTAAAGAGATGATTCATACTAATTAACTAATTAATGACGAGATTAATTTGCTCAGTTTGGTAAGCTAACTTCAAATAGAAAGTTCTATGAATTGATTCTACGAAGTAAAAAATATTTCCTCTATCCGGCTGAGTTTGACGCATTTTATTATTTTACACCTCACGTATATTCAAATAATGCATCAAACTCAGTGGGACGGATCGAGTATATATATCTTACCAAGTCGAGTATCGACTCTGGATCGCCAACGAAGAATTTCAGTTTGCCTTTACCATAAGCAGCAAAGATGCTGTCCAAAGTTCTGTATTAAAAAAAAAAAAATGCAAGTTAATTAATTACTGTAGAATATAATTTTCAATAATGCTATTTGGCCATAATGTGGCCGGCCACACAACAATATTTTTCATATTTTTTGTAATTTTAAAAATTGTAAATGATAACAATAATTTATTACTTTCATATTTTAATTTAAAAATATTTTTCCCCAAAAATTACATATTTTTTTCATTTTTTTAGGTAAAAAAGGTAAAAAAATACTTTAAAATAGTAAAAATTATCAAATAATTAAAAGATTAATTTTAAAAAATACGTAAAAAATACGGAGTATCACTTTTTGAGTATTTTATAATCTAAAAAAGTTTGGCATAAATATATAAATTATTTGATATTATAAAAAATAAAACAAGTTAAATTATGGCCGGCCACATTATGGCCGAATAGCATCACTCATTTTCAAAGAACATCATACCATATAGTAAAATTAGCTGGAATATTTAAATAATCTCATTAGTTGGTCAACAACATACATGTTTTGGTAGGAAAAAATCAATATAATTATGAAAAATATCAAAACATAAGTAATTAATTAATTAATTAGAGAAGTTACCTTAAGCCTTCGATCCAACCAGGAAAAGGATCTTTGAAAGTACTTGTAATAATTGTTGGACGAACTATAACCACATTACACTTCTGCTTAAACCTCTCCAGCAGCATTTCCCCCATTGCCTTTGTAAATACATATGTATTTGGCCACCCGTGTAAGTTCGCTCTGTAACAAAATCGAACACGTAAGAAAAAAGTTGGAAAAATAAAAACGATCTGTATAACTATAATGCACAATGCGTATGTAGTACAATAAATAATATATGAACCGTTGATCACATAGTGATCAGTGGGTTCAGATCATTTCTCATTTCATACAGATCGGTCTTTTTTATATGATTTATTTGCTATATATATATCGACCCGTAATACTTTAAACTAACCTTTCGACGCCAAAGTCCTTCATAGCTCTTGTCATCTCCTTCTCGGATAGCTTTTGAGTTTGCAATTCTCTTAATTTCTCTTGAATTATACTCTTCTCAGAATCGATGTCTAAATACGGTATTTTGGCTCCGGGTAGGGTTTCTCCCATGCTGAATGGCTTCTCTTGCATGAGCCCAACCTTAGTCCCATGCACGTACGCTTCGCAAAATAAAAATAAAAATAAAAATAAAAATGAAAATGATTCTCGTCAAAAGTATTCGTATCGATGGTTATAACAATAATTAATTTATCTCGAAATAAAATTGCGAAAAGTAAACCCTAAAGTTTAATTTACGTACCGGTGGAGACGTGAAGAAGCATTTCTAATTTAGAACATTTGATGGCGAAGTCTTGAACGTGCATGGCTCCCAAAGCGTTGATTCCAAACGCTATATCGTACCTACATACGAGAATATGAATTGAATGTGGTGCTCTGAATCCGCAATACTATTATATATAGTTGATAATAATGTATTATACATGTTAATTAATTTATTTGAAGTCAAACACATGAATTTGAAGTTTAATTATTTTTTATTATAAATGATGATATGTCTCTTTCTCATCGATATGTAATCAATGAAATTACGGAATGTTCTTTTAATATAGTATTATGTCTCATTTATTGCGGTGATTAGCTCAACTATAACATGTGAACATAATAATCGACTTTTATAGTACCAAATGAGTGACACTAACATGTCTATATTTCAACGAGGCTGAATCGTTTATCGAATAAATTAATGAACCCGACTCGACCTCGTTGTCGTTGGGACGGGGGATTACTAATACATACATACCTCTCGTCGAATTTGGTAGTGGCGGCGGAGTTGACAATAACATCTATGTCTCCCCACATTTCTTCACGCAGCTGTGCATCAAATATGCCTAAGTTCTCACAACCAACATCTCCAGAAATCGGAATGACTTTCGAGGAAATAATTGAATCGAAATTTTCTCCGCTTTCGTCTCTTAGAACTCGAAATAGCTCGGTGCCCACAACCTATACGAACACAAATATAATTAAATAACTTTTTAATAATAAAAGTCCTAGCATTAGGGTTAGTTCTTGAAAGCTAGTATATGTGATCAACGAAGCTATAGATACCTTACTCTACAAGTATATAACTATACAAAAATATATAAATTAAAAAAAAAAAAAGTGAGCAAAGGGTTTTAATCAATTATGCAAAAAAATGTCAAATATTAATTCATACTTACAACACAAAAAAAGAAAAGAAAAGAAAAGAAAAGAAAAGAAAAGAAAGAAAAGTAAGCGTGTGTGGAGTTTCATGGAGGACAACTGCATGTACTATACTCATAATTATTTGACTGGAGTCTTAGTTTTGAAAAAAAATATAATTTAACATTCAATTTAAAGGTTGAGCCACAGTACGTCTAACCACCGACACCAACCGCGTACTGCTAGACCAGCACATGCCACATGCCGTAGTCTCAACTTTTATGTAATCATATATATTCGATCTTTCGAGGAAATTAAGGCATTTTTTACTCGTTTTCGTTTACATATATACCTCTTCATCTAACCGTTGTTGGACGGAGATTTTGGCGCTAGCTCTCATTAGAAGATACACTTTCTTCACATTCGGCTGCAACCGAAGTATCTTCTCCAGAAAAACTGAACCAAACACCCAAACAAAAAACACATTAGAAATTAAACCCTAGAGAGAGAGAGAGAACCATGCATGCAACATTGGAGTAAGAAACCCTAGAGAGAGAGAGAGAGACTCTTTGCAAGAAAGCCAGTGGCACCGGTGATCAAAATGGTCTTGCCCTCAAAGTGTTGGAGAATTTGAGCATCTTCCATTGCAAAAGAATAATATTAATGGGATGATTGATTAATTTGAAGTGGAGAGATGGGAAAGAGAGGGGGCTCTCCTCTTTATATATAATAAAAAGAAAAAAGAGTGGAATAATAAAAAATAGGAAGAAACAAGGATTTGGTAAGCTAAATGCATAATCTCGTCCCTTATTTAATACATCTAGCTGCGACAGTTGATATGTATACCTACCCAATTAATGCTGCTGGAATTTAAGCCTCCACTAATATAATTCACCAATTAATTAATTAAGCTACTATAATTTTAATTATTATTATTCCTTCTAATTCCCATTTACAGTTTTTTTAAAGAAAGAAAACACTTAGCTAATACCGTACGTAATGATGATCAATTAAAGATGTATTGCAGTTGCAGTATTATGTAATACTCGATAGAATTTTGTCTCATCTAAAAGCTCGAACTTGAAGAGATCGGAGGAATATTCCTAATACTACTCCCCCTCACTTGTGGGCTCGATTTTCAACTCTACCCTACTTTCGGACCTTCTTCTAAGTCTAATGTTCCAGGCCAAAAAGTGTATAGGATGTCGGCATTAGCCAAATGCTTTGATGCCATGATGTAATTTCGTGTTATCTAAAAGCTAGAACTTTCAGAGAAGGGAGGAATGTATAGGTCTATATTATTTGTCCCAATAATAATATAAAATTTATTGATTTTGAACACATATTCAATTAGTTTGAAGTTGTTTTTATTTATGAATAAATTTGAAAGAATTCCAATCTACTATGACGTTTATGTACCAAATAAGTGGAAAGACTATGCCACCTGCATAACGATGACTTTTCCTTTACATATATTCTCACGTTATGATCTGGATTAGAATTAGGTTATGGATATTTGTTCCTATACTAACTTATATCTACACCTTGTGTGTGTGGGAGTGTTTTTTTTTTTTTTTTTTTTTTTTTTTTTTTTTTTTGTTGTTTGTTTTTTCAGTTTTCTTTTAAACCTATATATATAGGCTGTAAATTAACAATCAAACTGCATGTATGTGTATTAGTAGCTAGCTAGAAAAAGACCTAGTATATGATTGACTTATATATGATCATTAGGTATTTTGGTATATGTGGCTATAATAATACTCCACCAACAATACAACACCCTCAAAGTCTTTTTTGGGTTAATTATCCACGCTTATTTTTCCGACGTTTGAACTTTGTTTTTACAATAGTATATTATAACATTTCAAATTTTACAATAACATCTCAACGTATTTGATACTGGTTATGATACCTTCCTACTTACCAAATGTTTTTCCTCCGGTTTCGTATTCAGTTTGGATTTATCAAATCTAATGGGGGAAATGTAACATTGTGCATTTTTTTCGATAAATACTGACAACAAAATGAAAAGGAGAGAGAGAGAGGGGAGAGTATTATGAAGACTTAATTTTAGTTGCACATATTCTATTCATACCTATAACTTTGTAAAAGAAGAGCTATAGGGTCATTTTTTGCTACCTTATATTTGGGTAGAATGTGTGCATATTTAATATTTATCGGCATCTTTTTTTACGTATTCCTTAATATTAACCCTAACAACCCTAAAACAAACTTCAGCTTTACCGACGCCTTCAACGATGGAATTGCCGACACATTTGTGCTTCAACAAATTTAAGTGAGAAAGTGCACGTGCACTGACCTATTAACTAATATCCGGTACCAAGGATCGTTCGAGTCAGTCAGGAATTGCATACGTGTGTTAACCTGTTAATAAGATCGTAAAACACATGTCTTTCGTGACACAAACTTTAAAGTTCACGTTAAATTATTAAAGCAAAATGAAGTAATTAAGTATGATGTAATTTTCTTCACTCCAACACATATACTCTTTGTAATAAAGGTTGCAACATGTAGTAGTTGAAAAAAAAAAAAAAAAATTACTACCAAAAAGTAGATTAGTAGGACTAACTACATAACTTCTCTAAGAAACCAATAAAATTCCAATAATTAAAGAGGTCGGTGCAAGTTACAAAAGAGAAGAATCTATTACAAAAAATCTAGAACAAAAATCAAAGAGCCGGTGCATGAAATATGAGACAGTGCATTAAATTTTACAAGAAAACAGATATTCACGCCACACATTAATTCCTACCATAAGATTTATCAAACTTTTACGTATGTATATGAAATGCTTTTATTTCGAGTCAACTATTTACGTATAAACTCAAGAACCGTCACGCATTTTCCCTTCCATTCTTGACAATTTGATGATTCTAAAATTAATTGTTAATTCGATTTTCAACGTATGACACTTGCCCAAAAATATTCATGAACTGCTGCGAACACAGCTAACGCGATAATGATATATATGTAAAGAGTGGCATCATAAAATATAGTCCGTATTATTCGTAAAAAGTGAACCAGATGATAAAAACTACGTAAATCTTTATTAATTTCTCTCCCTGTCCTTTTTAAGTGTCATATTTCAAAATATAATAAAGAGGTTAAAGTCTACCATTTTTCCCTTGTAATTAGTGTCATGTACAAGTTGATGTTAAGAAAAAGATATTAATAAATCAGGTTAAAATGTAAATTTTACATACGTAATCTGATAAAGATGACAGTTATATACCTGGACAAAATTGGCAAACGTGTAGTAGTATATATGTGGAGTTTATCTCGCCCGATTTCTCTAGTGCGTCTGCTCATTCGTTGCATATAAAATGTCTATTTTCCTTTTCGAGTTACATTAGTCATTGTTTCATAGTGATTCAACTACGAAATCCATTTTCGTTGTTGACTCCCATTGTACGTAGGAAGCGAGATTTCTAGTATTGGTTGTTCCATCATAGCGTTTTATAGCAAAATTCAACTTTTGTCGATCCTACCAACATTTCTTATTTTTATACATTTTCCTTAATTATCGTGTCGAAAAAAGTTTTTTACGGAAAAAATATGATTCATCCCTCTTGTTTGTAGTTTATAGACTAGTGCACGTGAACGAAAAAGAAAAAGTAATATTTCCAAGAATTGGACAAATTTAAGATGGGGCCAAAAGTCATTATTTAGTCTTCTCACAAAAGAAAAAACTTCATTATTTAGTACTCCTATTGTTGATTTGTGGACTTTTAATTAGGAGTGATCGATGGGGGATATTTTGCTCTAGCATTTGGTTTTGCACATTTCTAAGTTATGCATGGTGCTACGTCATAGACGTGATCATCTATCGCATTTCGGTATGACATCGATCTCTTATCGCATCATCAGATATTTGATACGTTTTCGAAACCAACATTTCTATTTATTGAAATTTTAATCAATCGCTGATTTTGAAAATGTATTTGATAAGTGTCAATCATCCAAATGTACTATAGAGGACATCGCACCAAAATATAATAATGATCTCATCCGGCTAAACACTGCATGCATGAATTTCTACTACAAATCGGCAAAATAATTTTTGATTTAATCTACATTTAAATATATATATATATATATATATATATATATATATATATATATATAAATAATGGGTTTTGAACCTCTCCCCTTGCACATAAATTGTACCAAAATGGTCATATAATACAGTAGAAAGAATATCTTTTTTTTTTTTTTTTAAATGTATTTCATTGTCTATAGTCTTAAATAAATAGACCAATAACCATAACTACAATAATAAATCTATAGTGAAAGGATTGATTATGACTGATAAATACATCTATATATACATAGTATCTTTAATTAACTTCAAGAATCATTTTCCTTTTTCAATGAAATAGTCAAACATAGATTTTTATTAGATTTCGACTTGTCATAAAAGTTTGGCTAATAGGCCTGCCTGCCCATCCAAATGAAATCCTTTGCTCGAATTTAGTATCTTAGCTGTCTTTTAAACTCATACAAATGAGATCCTCTATCTCGAATTCAGTGGCTTAATTGTCTTTCAAATCTCAAATTTTAATATTTCTATATTTAATTTTTCTGCAATTTAGTTTTTTTTTAATAATTACTAGTACTCGCGCGCGACACCGCGAGTTACGAATATTTAATAAGAGCAGCGAAACGAAACGTAAACATACACACACTAAGAGCAGAGACAAATATATTGTTAGTGCACTACAACAACACAATATGTTATACATTTCGGAACACTTCTTTATATACAACATTTGTCGTCCCGTCTGATGCGTCAACATTTACTAAATCAAAAAAACTAAACCCTACCAAAAAAATAAAAATAAAATTAAATCCTAAAAGAAGCTGAACCCTAAAAAAATGAGACTATTTTGCAAGTGTAAATAAGAAGAGGAAAAAAAAAAGAGTAAAGTCATGTCTTGATTTAAGTGAAAGCAGTAGATTATAGTTTGTTTATGAAATTTACATATATGAACAATTATGTTTTTCATGTTTTTTTTAAAGTGACTTATAAATATATTGTGTCACCCAATATATGGTATATTTATTTTATTTATGTTATATTTTCGGGTCCATTAAACTTGGGTCGATATCTTGTTGTTTTAGACCACTGAGTTAAATAAAAATTATAGAAAAGAAAATCGAAATAAATAGGAGAGATTTAACACGTGGCATTAAAGAAAATAGAAGTAAATTATAAATATATGTTAAAATACAAAATTACAATTGTTTGAAATATAAAATCAAAATATCAAATAATAGAAAATGAGTTTTTTTTTTTTTTTTTTTTTTTTTTTTTTTTTTTTGTGATTCAAACTATAGCAATATTGGTGTCTATTTGTAGAGAATTGAAAATCATAATTTATGGTATAATTTTTAATTTTTTTAAATAAATATTTATCTACATTATTTTGAAAATAAGATTTATTTTGATGTAATTATTTCCACCAATAATTAAATATTTGTGAAGTGGCAAGGAGGAAATAGAAGAGGGGAAAGAGAGAAGAGAAAATGATGTGTTATTTTTTTGTGTTCACACTTGACTTATACTTTTTAGGTTTAGACCACTGAACTTTTAATTAATTGCAAAATTGACCCCGAAATCAATACTAAATCAATAACTGCTATTGTTGTAATCTTTATATATATATATATAGATTCTCTAGGGTTCACATATCCCTTTAATGATTTATAATTATTTGCAGCATTCAATTTCGTTTTTGCTGGTTATACTATGATTTATAAATCTAAACAATAGTATATGATTATCAAAAAAATTATTTTTTATTTCCAAATGTGATTTGTTATGGTATAAAGAATATTTTAACAAAAAAACAATTTAAAATTATAAAAATTGAAAATTGAGACACGATTGTGACGTCAAAATCGAGAGATATAAGGGATCCATCGGCCACCCACATAGTAAAGCGCAGCCAATGGTGATGTGTTAAATAAGATTCTAATATCGTTTCTTCTTCTTCTTTTCTTCTTCTTTTTTATTAGGCAATAAGATAGTGATGATTCTTGCACTCAACCTATGAAAAAGATTGCCAAAGTACTTTCAATTTCGGTACGCAATAATCAGTAATAATTCGAAATGCTTTTTTACGTCAAAGGCGTAAATCTCTCCATAAATCCCACTTGTTTGATACGTTTTGTTCTAACTTTAAGAGATGGATCAAGAATGATTAACATATTATTTGAAAATATTATAAGGTTCTATCATGACAATTTATGTTCCCATGATCGATGGACAAAATACTCGTGGCTGAAAAACGAACAGATCGAAAACTCGATTCGCATTTTCTTTAATATATAAAATAAAAAAGAATATCAATCCTTTTATATATAATAGCAATGCGGATTCGGAGCACCACGTTGATTCACATGCCTACGTGGCGCTTCCTATGCTCTCCGTTCCTATTTATCTAAAAATTCAATTTATTTATAATTTATCTAAATTTTATTTTATTTATTATTAAAAAATATCATCTAATTATTCTATAGTTATCATTATTATTATTATTAATAATATTATTATATCTTTATCTTTAATACTATTCCATTCATACATGAATAGATTTTAATATATTATTTATTATTTATTTATTTTATTTGTTTTATATAAACAAACAATAACAATTACAATTATATAACTATTTAAACAACGGGCGACTTGACTAATTTGAATATTTTTCTTTTATATTTAATTACAATAAATAACGGGCAACCTGTCATTTTAATAATTTTCATTTATATTTTAGTTTAAAATAACGTTATAAAGTTATCTACATATTTTACCTAGAAGTAAAAAACGGTCGACTTGACTTATTTTAATATAACGACATTTTATCTTTATTACAATAAACAACGAACTACCTAAAAGTAGCCATATAAAGTGATTCATATCGAATATTGACGTTAAAATTGATTATAACTATGTGAGACTCCGTTTGACATATTTTATTTATTAAAATAAACAACGGGCGGCTTGACTTATGTTGATGTAACGACATTTTTTTTATTACAATAAACATAATAAACATAAGGCTACGTCAACCCTCTTTGACATTTTTTTTTTATTAAAATAAACAACGGACGGCTTAACTTATTTCGATATAACTGACATTTTCTTTTTATTACGATAGAAAATATTCTATTTTAAATATCACTCTTATAAACCTATTTTAAATATCACAATTAACAGATGGCTTGAAATGATCACATGACGAGATAAAACCAATATAATTATTCGAAACCCTCTTTGAATGGGACAGAGGAAGTATTTGATTATCCTTTTATGAATGGGACAGAGGAAGTATTTGATTTGAAGAACTATATTACTAATGTAAAAATCTAAAAAATGAAAATGCATGATTTTCTATTAGTCTAGTTTCTCACTATTCATAATTATGATGGGCGGAATTAATATAGGATATTGAAAACAAGTTTAAATGAAGTTGGGGGGGAGAGTAATTTATTTGCGTACTATAGAGGTAGAGGGAGGGAATTAGTATAAATTAGTGAAGATAAAATGAGATAATTAATTGCGGCTAAATCTAATAATATTAATGGATGAGATTTGTTCCTAGTTCCCATCAATAAAGAGAGAATATATATACATTTATACATTTATGCGTGTAGGGATATTGAAACATACTGTACAGACCGATCCGAATAACCCAAAAAAAGTGAGGGTTTGGCCAAAAAAATCTAACCCGAATATTAAATATTCTAATAAGGCTGGACTAAAAAAAAGTCCGAGAGCTAGACCAAATAGCCCACGGGTTAGCCGGATGGTTGGTCATGCTTTCAATTAATATTAAGTATGTTTTGATTTTTTTATTTATTTTTATTAAAATGTATTCATCATTCTAAATTATATATGCAAGATTCCGCTTCAAAACATCATAAAATTTAAAATTAAAATAATATTTATGAAAGATGCTTGTGGAATTCATAATACTTTCAAGTTACAAAATTATTTATTGGGTTTACAATGTTCAGTTTTAAGTTTATACGAGAGCAACTTCAATTCACTCCCGTAAACTTTATGGCCTAGTGGGTCAGCCCCGAACCTAAGAGGGTTATGGTTGTGCAAATATATATATATATATATATATATATATATATATATATATATATATATATATATATATATATATATATATCCGCTTGATCCGAACCAAATAGCTCGCAACTCAATGGGGTAGAAACTGAGTGGTTTGGCCGCCTGCTTGAGTTTGACAGCCCTCCATGCGTTGTTCAAACAAGTTATATCACCTACAACTATATATATGTTACCCCCAAAATCCCTTCCATTCATACCTTCTTTTAAAATATACCCAACACAAACTCTCTCTCTCTCTCTCTCTCCCTCTCTCTCTCTCTAGCTCTCTCTCTCTCAATGGATAGCATTCTTGAGTTTTTGGAGAACAAGTCTATTCTGGTAACTGGAGCCGCTGGGTTTCTTGCCAAGAGTATGAACGAATACCATTTCTCCTCTTTTAAAATTTTTAATTATTATTATTATTATTGAACAGTTGTTTCACTTTCTTATATTAAAAATTTCTACTATATATATAACTCAAAATGAATGAGTTTATATGCATGAAATGGTGCATGCATGCAGTTTTTGTGGAGAAGATTCTGAGAGTACAACCCAATGTGAAGAAGGTCTACCTTCTCTTGAGGGCTCCAGATTCTGATTCTGCTATGCTTCGTTTCGACACCGAGGTAACTCATCATCGTCGTGTACTTAAATTTTACTAGCTATGAATGGCGGAGGCAGAAATATAACTTGGATGGAGCTAAGATCCATTTTTCGTGATCGAAATAAAGATTCAAAAAAAAAAAAAAAAAAAAAAACCCAAAAGGTAGTATTATCTTTAACTCATCATCGTCGACATATACTTTCTCCGTCTCATAGATCATGACCCTATTTTTTTATTGGGCTGTCTCACAATTCATGACCCCTTTTCCTATTTTGGAAATAATTATACCATTAATAAATCCCCTTATAACAATTAACTATTAACATTATCTAATTGAATCTCATCATTCACTCACCTCTCAGCACGTTTCTCAATATAATTTTAACTCTAAAAGTTTAAATTAATTATCATAATATGTTCGTTTTGTTCTCCGATTTTTATATCCAATTAAAGGTCTTTATACGATCTACTATCATTTAAAATCGGACATGAATATATATGTTTTTATGCATCTATGATGCTCAGTTTGAAAATATGCTAAAATACATAAATTACATTATATCTCCACAATATACTTTAAACACTAAACATTATCGTCTTAAATTCTGTGCCGAAAAGAAAGGAGTCATGAATTTTGAGACGAATGGATTACTATACAGTACTTCAAAACATTCTGAAATTAACTTATCATCAACAAGAATATGAACACCTGAGTCTTTAAAGATGCTGATCTACCAAAGAAAAACGAATCTCGGCTAGGAAGAATCTAGACTATGGTTGATCAACACATAAGTATCGAACATAACTTTTGGGTTTTGAAATCATCCGACGTGGTCTGTTACTTGCAAGTCGGACGTTCGGCTTCCACCGTATCAGACTAAGGAGGCGCTTGGTATGAGGTAATGGGGGTGGGAATGAGAATGAAATAGTCATTCCTACCTATATTCCATTACTCCGTTTGGTTCGACTTTTGTGTTGGGAATACACATTCCCGAGGGAATGACTATTCCCACTTCCATGAGAATAGGCATTACTTGGATATTCATGGTTATAGCTATTCTCATCTCTTATATTTATATGATTTTTATTTTAACAAATATTATTTAATTTATTTATAAATAATTAAATTTACCTCAATATTTTTTTAAATATATGAGTATATTTCGTCATTACTTTATTTCTCTAAAATTTTCGTATCATCATTTTCTCTCTCTAAAATTTTTGTATCTCACTACTTTCTATTTCTAAAAAATTTATCACTCCGTCACTTTTTCACTATAAAAATTTTCTTATCACTTTCTCTCTCTAAAATTTTTTCATAGATTTTTTTCACTAAAATATTTTTCCTCCGTCACTTAGTTTCTCTCTCTAAAATTTCTTTCTCTCTCTAAAATTTTTTACTTTCGTCACTTTTTCTCCCTTAAATTTCTTTCTCTCTCTAAAAATTTTCACTTACGTCACATTCTCTCTCTAAAAATTTTCACTTTCGTCACATTCCCTCTCTAAAATTTTCTCTCTCTATAAAATTTTTAACTTTCGTCACTTTCTCTCTCTAAAAATTTTCACTTTCGTCACTTTTTCTCTCTAAAATTTTTTCTCTCTCTAAAACTTACATTTTCGTCACATTCTCTCTCTAATTTGTTTTTCTCTCTCTAAGATTTTTCACTTTCGGCACACTCTCTCTCTAAAATTTTCTCTCTCTCTAAAATTTTTAACTTTCGTCACTTTTTCTCTTTAAAAATTTTCACTTTCGTCACTTTCTCTCTGTAAAATTTTCTATCTCTCTCTAAAAATTTCATTTTCCTCACTTTTCTCTCTAAAATTTTCTCTCTCTCTAAAAATTTCACTTTCGTCACCTTCTCTCTCTAATTTTTTTTTCTATCATCGTTTTCTCTCTCTAAAAATTATCTTTTATTACTTTCTCTTTCTTGTTTTTTTCTATCTCATCACTATTAAATAGTATAGTTGTATGATTTAAATACAAAAATATAATTTAATTTATCACATAAAATGTTAAAGAAAAAAAAATTGATTGCATTACTTTGGTTATTACTTGTGCATACTAAGCAAGGGAATGAATCATTCATTCCATTCCTTTTCCACCCCTATTGCATTACCTCATACCAAGCACCTCCTAAAACTCATCGGCATAATTTTGCAGTCCCATTGCAAGATTGTGATTAATTGTTGGACAACATATATATACGTACTCATTTTTGTTTTCCTTGTGTATTTTATATAGATATTATCGAAGGATATATTCAGGGTTCTGAAAGAGAAACATGGTGGGAATTTAAATTCATTAATATCACAAAAAATAAGAGTTGTGGCTGGAGATATTACCTTGGAGGATTTGGGAATGAAGGACTCTTCATTAATGGAAGAATTGACAAAAGAAGTTGATGTCGTTGTCAATTTAGCTGCAAATACCAACTTTGATGAGAGGTAACCGAGTCACATTGAGTACATGAATATGTGTAAATTGTGTATGTCTGATAAAAAAAATATCGATATTTTGGTCGCAGATACGATGTTTCAATTGGAATAAATACAATGGGGGCTAAGCATGTTTTGAATTTCTCCAAAAAATGTGACAATTTAAAAGTGCTTCTCCACGTGTCAACTGGTTAGTACACTATACTGAACCTTGAAAATATGCATGTTACTTTTTCGAGCCATGAAAACCGATCATTCGCTTCTTGTGGAGGTTCCTAAGGGTCCATTATCTACATGACAATAATAATGGACCCTCTTTCTCATTTATAACGAAGCTTTTTTTTTTTTTTTAGGATAATTAAGACGAGAATAACAGAAGCGTGTTAAAGTCGAGTGTTAGGTTAAATTTTTTGAAGTGGCAGTCGAAACTATATATGTATGTAAAAAATAAAATACAACATATAATATATCATAAATATAGTGTAAAAAAGAAAATTGTTTGGGCAGCCATCAGGGTTGCCTGCCCTTGGCTCTGCCCCTGGTTAAAGTGATGTGCAGTGGGTTGAATTGATGTGTATAGTTTTATTGGGTTAAAGTTTACTATATTAGGAAATGTCTGTATAAGAATGATACATCTCAAAGAGAAAAATGTCTCTTTATAAATAGAATAGAGGGAGTATTAAGTTGGATGCTTGATATATAAAAATAAATACTAGTAAGATTCTATTATAATAAAATTTAAACTTTATAAGAGAAATTCACGTGACACTGTCGCATCAGCATGCACGTTAAGTTGCAGATAGGGGATCGATTCTTTTCAAGACATGTGTATCTTGTTACATACCATGAATTAATTATTGAAATATTTTTTAAACTCCTGCTCAATTATTTTCTTCTTTTATTTTTCTATGCAATTAACTCTTTTAAAAGTGCACTAATTGGTGGTTGTAAGGTATTGGTTTTTTTCCCCCTCCAAATCTAAAAGAAAATGACGTGCATATTTCAGCATATGTATGCGGAGAGAAGGAGGGTCTAATATTAGAAAGACCTTATAAAATGGGGGAATCCCTTAATGGAGCATCTGGACTAGACATTGAAGCAGAGAAGAAGTTGATCAACGATACATTGAAATCCTTTGAGGCTCAAAATTGCTCTGACGACTTCATTAAGTCAGAAATGAAAGATTTGGGAATTCAAAGGTAACATAGAGATTAATGGCTAGAAGTGCTAAGTCAGAAATGAAAGATTTGGGAATTCATGCGATTGTTGATCATTGTTGTCATAAATTATATTGATTAAAGTATAATATAAGACATAATAAGCATGACTTATATTTTAGCAAAAATTCGTACGTAACAAATTAATCACAATCGCATAATATGTATAATTGATTAATGTATATTTAAGCATGGATATATACTTATAAATTAAACATTGTTTTCATTTTCTCACAGTATAATTTATTTGTATGTGAAACTATGATTCTTTCCTCCACCTTCTATATGAAAATAATTAAACAGGTTAAGAAAACTAAATTTTACCTAGCATATTAAAATCCTATGACAACAAGTTATTTGTGTCAAATTATGAATTTAAAAATAGTCTTACTAATCATTGAAATAATGACAACAACAGAGCAAGAGAGTTTGGATGGCCAAATACATATGTTTTCACGAAGGCTATGGGGGAAATGTTGTTGGAACAATCGAAAAATGAGATTCCTCTCGTAATTATTCGACCAACCATAGTTACTAGTACCTACAAACAACCTTTTCCTGGTTGGGTGGAAGGAATCAGGTATAATTTACGTATTTCTTCCTCCTTTTCTTATTATATATAGTGATTTAGTTTGGATTATGCTAATAGTTTCGACTTAATTGATATATTTATTCTATGCAAAATATTTGCAGAACAATTGACAGTTTCATTGTTGGATATGGAAAAGGAAAATTTACATGTTTCATTGGCAATCCCGAAACAATAATTGATGCGGTGAGTTTTCTCATTTTATTTCTCTAGTATAGAGCAATGTTTAAAAAAACCAAATCGGCATCTTAGTGACTACCAGTTTTTGATTGTTTTTCCGATTTTAAAAGGTACGCGCAGTAATATAACTGCAAGATTCAAATAAAATTTAGGTTAATGTTATGTTATTTCCTACTATTAAGCCCCTAAAATTTAATAGACGATCAAGGGCTAGTTATGCATTGGTCATGCACATTAGTTACATTCAATTAATTCTAGGTTTACTTGTGTAGTGTTTTTCCCACGTACTTATGGTGTTCATATTGTAGGTTAATGATAGATCATGACATGTTGACAATACATTGTATATCTTGACACATATATTAAATAGTTTTCATCTTGCTTGATTATTTAGTCATTTGGATTATCACTTGATCATATGTATTGTTCAACGCAACTATCGACCAAAAGTAAGCACCATTTTTACTAAAATGGTGAATGCAGATCCCCGCGGATATGGTGGTTAATGCAATGATCATAGCCATGATTTTCCACTCAAACCACCCCGGAGTGACAATTTACCACATAGGAAGCTCATTGTCGAACCCTATAGAGTTGGCGTCGTTGAAAAATTATGTACAAAGATATTTCATGAAGCGCCCTTGGATTAAATCAGACGGAAGACCAATCATAGTTGGTACCACCAAGCTATTGAATTCAATGGAGAGTTTCCAAAGATATTCATACATTCACTACTTACTACCACTTAAGGTCCTAATTTGCCTCTATTTATGGCCTAACATATGGAGTAATAAGATAATATTGATTTACAAAATACTAACATTCATGCATATGTTTTCTTTGCTTTATTTCATCTTGTTTAGGGGATAGAAATGGTGAACATTGCTTGTTGTCAATACTTCCAAGCCGTGTATCTGGATATGCGCAGAAAGATTAAGTTTGCAATCCGTTTAGTCGAGCTTTATGGGCCTTATTTGTTCTTCAAAGGATGGTGAGTATCATATTCATCATACCGCAAATTTTATTTTGTATCTTACAACATATATAGTTGTTTTATAATTATGAAATACATACCACAATTATTTTATTATGTGGTTTTGGCAATGATTAACTTTGATTTTTGTTGCAGTTTTGATGACGTGAACACTATAAAATTAAGAAGGGCAATGGCAGCGGAGGCAGGAGAAAGCGATATGGAGAGTAATACATATGACTTTGATCCGAAAATCATAAATTGGGAAGATTACTTCATGAACATTCACATTCCCGGAGTAGTAAAATACGTGTTTAAATAGAAGTATGTTTGCATTTTTATTTATACCACTTAAACTCTATATAATACAAGTATACATGATACAATAATCCTTAATTTATTTGAATAATTGTTGGGAACTGTTGCAATTAATTTGATTTTGATGATATTTTTCAAAATCACACATTGACCTGTTTTTATTTTATGGAGCTAAGGCTGATAGACTTTACTTGACTATGTATTACACATGCCAATAAGCTTAAATTGCTAGAATAGATTGATCTGTCTTGTAAAGGTTAGGTCGTTCTTTTCAAGTTACCTCTAGATATCGATCTATCTAGTTGAGTCTAAATCAACCTGCTCATGTGGAATCGAACTACCTAAATGGATCGACCTTGCCATCCAGTTGCCACATAGGATGTAAACTCGGATTTTCTCCCAACGGTTAATAGTGAGTTAACAATCTAGTCAGCACTGCCATTCTAACGACTATTTTTCTAAAGTAGCCTATAAACACTTCTACCCATTCCAGTTGCAAGGCACGAAAAACACAGTACTCAAACCTAAACTCCGCTGGAATCTTAGCTCTCGCATATTAAATTTCAACATTTGATCGAACCTTGACATAGTTTCCCAACTCGTAAAGTAGTATTATTGTGCTTCGATGAAGGTGAAACATGTAATGGTGAACTACTATCTCTATTTAAGACTTAAAAGGTTACTCCCTCCGTCCCCGGATAAGTGTCCCAACCATCAAATTGTAAATGAAGAAAGTTGGTTATTCTACCATTCTTACCCCTAAACATTGTATAGAAAAATGAAAAAGTAAAGAATATGTAATGATTACAGGGGTAAATATGGTAGTTTAACAGTTTTTGCATGAAATTTTGAAATATTACACTTATTCGGGGACAAATAAAAAAAGCTAGTCGGAACACTTATTCATAGATGGAGGTAGTATGTAAAATATTGATTTGTTTTGTTTGTTTGTTTTCTTTTGACAAGTATTTAGGTTGCCCGAATTGATAATATTATTCTAGGCTTCTATTTAGACAACTATTTGGTATTGATAGGGGAAATGTGTGAGGAGGAATGCTTTTTTACCAATTGTGAGAACTATTTATATGCATATACTTCGTGGAAACTACAAAATTATAGATGGTTTTAGGTTATATTTGGACAGGGGTCAATTTGGTCCAAATTCGAATTCGAAATTTTAAACTTAGGTTTGAATTCTGCCATAATCCATCGGATCTAAAAAATTGAGTCCATGCTCAAATTCGTTGAATCAAGAGTATAGACCCGGTCCATAGTGTTTCACCTAAAAGTGTTCACAATCAACCGAAATCTATCACAGCACTAATAAGTTCAAACCATAGTCGAATCTCGAGGAAAACTTAACAGGACAAATAAGTGTTTAGTAAAAACAAGAAAATAAAACTTAATCTAGCCTAATCTATGAAAGCAAGTAAAAGAATTGTTTTGGATTTTTGGTTTAAATCCAAGGCAAAGAAAGTAAATTAAATATGCAAGTATGAAAATAACAACTACATAAATATAACTAAATCAACAAGAAATAAATCTAACTAATTAAACTAATTATACTATTATAAAAAGTGTCTTGTTTACAAAATTTGATTTGCCTATTTTACCCTTGTTATTATAATAAATCATTAGAATATTAATATTATCATTAGAATATTAATTTCGGATATTCATTTTATATTAAATAAAAATATATATTGCATGTCACTAGAATAAAACCCTTTAAACATTAATATTAGAATATCCTTAATATATTTATTTATATTAATATGTATAATAAACTAATTGCATTAAAAATAAAATATTATATATGCAACAAGATTATACGTGCATCGCACGTAATCTTTGCTAGTAAAACTAAATGAAAGCAATTAAACTACCTAGGCATGAAATTGAAACGAAAGCAATAACAATAACGAAGCTAAAAACAAATCTAGACATAATTGAAATTAAATCTAAGAAATTTGAAATTAAATCTAAGAAAACGATTTGCAAAAATAACTTAATCTACGAAACTAGAATGAACGATTAATCTAAGACTTGAATTCAAAACAAAGAACTTGAAGAACAATTAAAATAAATAAACACGAAGGAAAGCAATTAAATAACCTACGAAGAACGGCAATAAAGAAAGCTTGAATTACTTGAACTAAATGTCTCGGATCTGGAACGAACAATAGAAAATAAATCTCAAACTCAAAGTGCGAAAAACTAAAGCTAATAGAAAGATAAAGGTGTGTCAAATTTGTTCTCAACAAACCCTTATATACTAGGTATACAAACCTAGTCTAAAAAGGAAACAATTATGAAAAGACGCCGAGTTGGCCGAGCGTCCAAAGTTGGACGATCGTCCAGATATTAGTTCTGGACGGCCGTCCAAGTCTGGCCGGTCGTCCAACATCTGAATCTGTCCTCTTTGTCTTCTCCTTCTTCGACTCTTTCCTTCTCGTTTTCTCTTCGTTTTCACCCTTTCCATCCTACAAGTACCAAAAGAACAAATATACCCAACCATAGCCATCTAAAAACAAAAACAAACGAAACAAAAGGAAAACAGACTCGAAAACACGACTAAAAACCAAACAAATAAACACCAATCAAAACCCCCACACTTAGAACTTTGATTGTCCTCAAGCAAACATACTCAACATAATTGTTTCACTAAAAAGTGTTCGCAATAGAACGAAATCCTATCGTAGCACTAGCAAGTAAAACCCAATGTCGAATCTCGATGGAAAACTTAACAGGGCAAATAATCGTGTAATAAAAATCCTAATCTAGCCTAAAACTAAGAAAGCAAGTAAAGATTATTTTTGGGTTTTTGGTTTTTAAATCCTAGGCAATAAAATAAATCAAAGCAAATAAATAACTAATCTAGAAGCAAGAAATAAATCTAAACTAATTAATCTAGAGAAATTAAATAAAAGCTATTAAACTACCTAGGCAAAAATCGTAGAGAAAGCAATACAGAAAACAACGAAAGAAACGAAAACGAATCTAGATATGATTAAACTAAATCTGAAAATCTGGAATTTAAAGGGATTTAGTCCAACTCTGTGAACTTGGAAAACGAGAGAATCGAAAACTTAAGGAAAACGAATCTAATCTATGAATTTGAAATTAAACGAACGGAATTAAATAAACGAAAGTAAACGAAACAATTACAAAATTAAATCTAAAACTAAGGGACTCAAATAGAGCAATTAAACGAAAGCAATAAATAACTTACGAAATTGAACTATGAACGAAGAACTTGAATTAAACGAAGAAGTCTTGAATTAAAGTTAAGCAAAACGAAGAATTCGGATCCGAACAAAGCAAAGCTAAAACTAGAGTATTTGAGTGCGAAAAACTAAAGCTAAATAATGATAAAAGTGTTGTAAAATTCATGCACAAGGGATAGTATTTATACTAGGTATGAAATCTTAAATATATAAGGAAACTACGAAACTACAGCTGGCCGGAACGTTGGACGGTCGTCCAACGTACGTTGGATGCTCGTCCAACGTAGCTCTCGCACTTCCTCCTCTTTTTCTTCTCTGGACGCTCGTCTAGGGTAGGTGCGCGCTCCTCCAGCGTACTCTGGACGGCCGTCCACTGCCTTGGACGGTCGTCCAACTCCGTGCACGCCCCATGCTCGATTTTCCACACTTTCTCGCCTTTTTCGACCCGTTTCCTTCCAATCCTTTCACCTAATGATCCTACAAGAGCCAAACTCCAAACAACCATATCATAGCAAAAGACATACGAAAAAGACGCAAAACACAACGAAAACGAACTCGAAAACATGACGAAAATCCTAACATCTAAACACCAATCAATAATCTCAACCCAATCCAAACAACTCAACAATATGAAGTAGTAACCATCGAAATCATCAAGTCGAAATATGGACCACCTCAATCCCAACAAGCAAATGCATAATCAATCTCAAACACTCACGTGACCCTTTAACCTCAACTCAAATATGAGGATCAAACTTATGATATATACACTCAACTCACAAAACCTCAAGCAATCAATACATTCTATCCCCTAGCCTACTTCCCTTTTTATTCAACATATATATCTTATATATATATAGAGGATGGACCATATAAAAATAAGTCCTGGTGTGAGAAATAGGAATAGATCTAGACCATTGATCTTGATTTGATCTGTGGCTGTAATTGATTTAAGCATGATTATAAGGTATCATAAGCATGACTAGGTTTAAGCATGAATTTGTACATTAAAAAGCATAATGGTGTTGTAAGCATAAATATATACTGATTTAAGCATGATTTTGTATAGTTTTAAGCATCTTTCGCATTTTAACACGTAAGGATTTATTTGCACACGAACTGTCACGACCGGACTTTGCTAAGGATAGCTAAGCCGGGAAACCATGACTAGGGATGGGAATTAAGAATAGGGGAAAGAAAGGGGGTATAAGATTGTATGTAGAATTTGACTCGTATGGCTATTTGAACAACACTTTATATCATTATACGTCTCGACTCGGGATCTCAAATGAGAATACGAGGATACTTGTCCTAATCTATTACATGACTCGAACAATACTTGAAAGCATAAGAGTTTACACAGCGGAAGAATACTTGTATACACAGCGGAAGACTACTTGAATACATGTATGAAGACATGTATTACCGAGAGTCCTAATCTATAACGACAAAAGCTCCACTCGCCACTTCACATCATCTTGCTCAACCTGCACATTTAGAAATACATGCAGGGCTGAGTACGAAAGTACTCAGTGGACACGTGCCGAAAACTATACATAATAATTGTCAAGCCATTCAACTGTAAGACATAGGGGTTTTATTGAAAAGAGCCCATGCTTACTAAAACAGTTCTTGTGATCTAAAAGTGTCCGCGCGGACTAAGTTCTTTAGTAATCTACCATATCTGTTCCTATGGTATCGAGAGAGTGGCCACTCTCGCGATACCTTGACCGGCCAACCCGAAGATGACACACGGTCACAATGTGTACACTAGTCCAAGTAAGATAGCTATCTTACTAGGACCCGAATTCGATTATAAAAATTGGCAAAGCCAACACAGATAGGTATCATACAAAATTAAAACATTTATGGCATGACAATATTTGAGAAGATAATATTTTCAATCTAAACATGCTATAACTTTATTTGTATAAGAAAGCCCACCTCTTGAAGCGTAGAATATGGTCGGTCTTGATAGGCAAACAACGTCAAGAGACCTTGTCGAATCGCGCCTATTCATAAAGATATAATAAGAATCTAAATTCTTATAATAAAACTTACTTATGGGGAAAATAATCGTCTAGTATATTTTCCTATCTCATAAATCTGTTAGGGTTAACAGATTAATTCGAATCCTTTAAATCTTTATATAATAGAATAATATTTTATTATTCCGAATCGTTCTCTTCATCAATCGAGACCATTTATTTGTTGAAATAATCTTCGAAAATTATGTAAATTTTTCATTACATATTTTAAAGTTAATTAGCTTAACAATTAATAAAATCTTAATAAAAACTTATAACTTAATAAATCCTTAATCCATTAGAATATGATTTTAATATTCATTAATAATTCCGACTCATAATCGAGCCCATCTGAAATTGATTTACGGCCCAATAGAATCGGGCTTGAGCCCATCGATAATTAATTAATGGCCCAATCACTAAGGCCCAATTTCTTGGCCCAAATTAAATCTGGACCCAGACCCGGATCCACGACCCGTAAACCGACCCGGTTCAACCCTAGATATAAAAACCAATTCTCTCATTTCCTCCCTCACTTTCCCACGCGAGCCCTAACCATCAGCCCCCTTCCTCTCTTCTCTCGCACCCTCGGACTGAAACTGCCGGTTGGCTGGAGTCGACGCCGCCGTCGCCGGCGGCGAGAGCCACCGTCGCTGGCCACGTCGTCTCTATCCTCTCCCGTTCTTTCCCCCATCTCTCTTTCTCAATCACTCTTCTCTATAATACTCTCCATATCGTGAATGGACTCACTCTGTCTTCTCAGATCTCTCCTCTAACTCTATCTATCTCTTGATTAGGGCATCGACGGAGAAAAGGCCGTCGCGGACAGCAGGCTAGAAAGCCGCCGCCGCCGCTGGGTCACCGCGAGGACGCCGTCGTCGGAGGTAACACTCCCCCTTTCTACTTTCTGACCTATCTCCCTTCTCTCTCTAACTCTCAGTCTCTCTTTCTCCCTTGCAGGTTTGGTGGAGCCGCCGAAGCAGTCCGCCGACGCCTGCTGGAGAAGCTTCAGACCCGGGGCCGCCTTTGCTGCCCCGGATAGAGCCCTCGGCTCGTCCAGCCCTTACCCGTCGGGGCCTAGCGCCTCGACGGAGGTTTAATTCGATTCTCCCACTCCGTCTCTAGATATATTTATACCCAAAATCTCTTGCTTTGTGTGTATATATATATACTAAAAATTTCAGATTCAAAGAATCATGCTTCGTGTATTTTAGTATCTATAATTTGGGTTTTCTCTTGTTAATAGTGAACATATATATCTTGACTTGAGCAGCTGTGGTTTTCTTGAGATATGACATGATTTGTGTTTTAGTTCTTCCATTTTATGCATAACAAAGTCAGATTTGTCATAGCTATTAAACTCTAGGATTTAATCAATTGAAGCAAGTGATCATTTGATTAAAAGGGCAGTAGGATATAGGCTTTCTTGATTCACATATGAGCATGAAATGTCTTTTTAGCTAGTAAGCATGCTTAGTGTTGAATTTCAGATTACCTTCTACAATTATTAAGTATGGATAATGCTTTATCATGCTTCTATTTTGAAAGTTTTAAGAGTGCTTACTAGATAGATTGGAATAGGTGTGGTTGCTTGCTTTCCTCTTCTTCTTCTTCTTTCTTAAGCTTCTATTATTTCTAAATGTTGTGTATGTTTTAGAGTGCAAACTGAAATGGGTTGAGAGAAAGGGTACTTATAGCACAATTGGATGTGATTTTTGATGGTTGAGGCTTTTGAGGCTCAAGAAATTTGCAGAGATTCTTGAAGAATCTTGGCCAAAATCTCACTTTTCCTTATCCCTTTCTCTGCACATTTGCAGCTGCATGTTTGAGCATTTGGGGTTGATTTATCCTCCTACTCTTGGGTCTAAAAGCTGTCATTTAGTAGCTTACTTATGTGCTTTCCTTTTATCCTTTTTGCAGATTTTTGGGCTACCCTTTGGACAAGTTGAGGGGCTGTTTTCTTGCAGGAATTGGCTGCCAATTTGCAGCTTTATGGAGGTGAAGCCCCCCTTTTTGCAACTTGATGGAGGTGAAGCCCCCCCCTTTTTTTTTCTTTCGGTTGTAGCCTTGTTGTAGCCTTGCAGAGCTAGTTGCTGCTCTTCTTTTCTCTGTCTTTTGTGGTGTTATCTGCCACCTTTTCCTTTTTGCAGGTTTGTAGGGGCTTAGGATGAGGAGGAGATATAACTTCCCACATTTCATGGGATTGGTTGAAGACTTCTCCCCCTCCCTTTTCTATCTCTACAGACGAGCTGCTACTGCTCTTTTCTTTTCTTTTTATTATATTTTTATTTTGTAACTTAATCTAGTTGACATGGATAAAATTTGTATCTTCTAATATTCAAATTATTACTGTAATACAATTAATTTTATGTACTTCAGATCATAGTTGGGCTCGGCCCAATTTTGTAAGTAACGGACTTGACCACATAATACGATTTCTTTATAAACGATCTACTTCGCTTGTTATTTAATTATTGATTTGATAATTACCCGAATAGTTCGTAATAGATTCCGATTTAAACATTATAGCATTCAGAATTAAATTACTAAACTGAATTTAATTACTTCGATATATACTTATAATTACGAATATCATTTGTAACTAATTTCCGTTAGTTAGATTTTAGACTAATGAAAATGCGGGTCGTTACATCCTACCTACCTTATAAAAATTTCGTCCCCGAAATTTGCGTACTTCTAATTTAAAAGCTCGGGGTACTTCCGAGTTCTCACTTTGATTCTTCTTGTTCGTGGCGTCTCCACCGAACCTTGAATGAAATAATAAACTTTTTTTCTAAGACGATGCACCTTTCGGCCTATACTTCCTTTACTACATTCTTGTAACTAAACTACAACTTAAGGCAAATTCATCTTTGATGAATTTAGCGCGTGTTTTCACGCACATGCTTCCTTACTTGCATATGTAAAATACCATATTATGGATACGTTCAAATTTTGGAGTTGTTCCTAACTTGTATGCTTTTTTTTTTTTTTTTTTTTTTTTTGCATATCATATGATTTATAGATATCATAAGGCCCTAGCCAGACGAGTTATCAGCTCTCCTTGAATCTAACCATCGTTATCTACATTGAAGGTATTACCTTCTAGAAAACTTTATCTACTATTTCAAAGCTTAACTTTGTTCGACGTCTGTCGGGTTAGGATTTCTAGCCATCTTAGCTCCTCTCATGCTCTTACAAAATCTACTACCATTTCGATCATTCCACTAATCGCATTAGGAACTTAAATCTTTCCTTGACAATTCTTGTCTTTATAGAGGGTAATCTACACTGTCACCTTTATAGTAAGGCATATGGCCTTATATCTGTTACCGGTTGATAACTAGCGTTTGGTAGGTCTATTTTCACCCTCAATGAGTACAATTGTTCTCGACATACCTTATAAGGTCTAAATCCTTTTTTTCCATTGCTCATTGGCATGGCGATGGTAAGCTATGCTATTAACTAGTTTAATGCCTATCTTTATGTGACTTATCCAAAATCTGGACGTAACCTAGTGTCTTGATCTTTAGTGATTACAATAATCACATTGTGTAACACACGATCTCTTAAACGTATATAACTGGGCTAACTTTTCTCCATGGCCGAAATAGGTTGGAAGAAGACACGGCTCCTTGCTAGTCGATTTACATCATCCTATAATTATAACTTCGTTCACTATCTTAGCTTTGGTAGTCTCATCCAAATCTCCTTGTAACGTGCTCGCAATTTCACTACGAAATCTTTAGGGTTGTAGCTCCCCTAAATTTTGGTCATGATCTAATTTATCATAATTTATTAGTTAACGTGGTGGTTAACCATATCCTGAAACAAGTTTACTTGTTTGACATACTGAAACACCTTCTGGTAGTTGAGCCTATATATTCCTTCATTGTCTCCTACCACAACTTCCCTTCTAGGTCTTGATATATCTTATATTCCCAGGTGAGCAGTTTATAGTGTATCTTTAGTCTTATTTAAGATTTCATTCTTGAGCTCCTTATCGTGTGACATGCACAACCTCCTAACAATGTTCGTCTTTGGTATTATTCATTCTTACTCTCTATTGTATCTTCTTTAACTTCCTTTCTTTGCATTGTGCCTCTCGTTGACGTTATAGTCAATGTAGCAATAATCTTTTCTACCGCCTTGAGCTAGGCACTACATTTAAATCCCTATTATGAAAATCACTGCCAATTGTCTCCCCACTCGTGAGAAGAAGTACTGACTTAAGGTGTGGCTTACGACTTAAAGCATTGACCACTATATTTACCTTTATCTTGGTAGTTGATACTACATTCGTAGTTCTTCACTAGGTTTACCTACCTTATTTGGCACGTACTAAGGGCTCGTTGTTTGAATAATCTCTTTTAATCTGTGAGATTTGCATTAACTCCATAAGAATGGTGCTTTCACATTTTTCAGGGCGTGCACTACCACCGGAAGTTCTAAGTCGCGGGGTAGGGAAATCTCACTTTGTATAAATTGTTATATTTCATTCCTTGCATCGGTTTCGGGATATTCCATCCCATCCTCTGAGGCATATATGTCGGTTACTCATTCCTTTTATAGCCTTGGAACTGTCGGAATTAGCGTAGCTATCGACTTCTCTTTCAACTACTAAAGCATAACTAGGTGCTTAGGGGTCTATATACAATTGATCACCTGTTTTAGCAATCATGTTATTGGTCTTGCTATCTTGGAGAATTCTTGACGAATCTCTAGTAATAACGAAACAACCTATGAGGTTACGTATTTTATTATGTTTTAGGTGATGATTTTCACCCTTGTAGAGCTTCTGTTTTTGCTGGGTCTACTTAATTCCATCTGATGACACAATGTGTCCAAGTGGTGCTGCTTTGTTAAGCTAGAACTTAACACACATACTTACTTAATTCATCGTAGGGTCTTTAGCTTAATTGCTTTATCTCAGCTGATTATATTACAACTGGGGTACAAAATTATATTTTCCTATGCCAGGTATATTAGTCGGATTTTAATCCTGACTTATCTATGAGACATCATGTATATAAGCTCAATTTAGGTTATTCACCTCAAGACAATCAATTTCTATACGTTGTACACCTTTTCCGAAAGAATAACTCATTCTTTTAGAGGAATTTAGAGATTCTTGGGCATGGTCATTTTGCCTGTTTAATCTATATACCTTATTGGTGGGGATAATATAATAACCTCCTTGTAGCAATGCTACATCTTTTAATCATATTTACTTATTTACTCAACTTATATGAGCTTTACTTAGATGATCCTTTGGTATGCTAATTGCATAATAATCTCAACCAATTCTTTCTTATGTATATGACTTTCGTCCGACTTTTAACATTTAAGGGAACCTGGCAAGACATTCTATCTCATTGACATCCTCTCTTTGGGATAAGGCTAATTATTTAAATTAGGTTTGAACCCGTATAAGTTTACTCATCCATAACTGTTCGTTATTCAACAAGGTCATAACCAACCTATCTTATTTATGTATCATTGTCCCTGCTATGGAAGTTTATATTGTACATAATCCTCTCACCTTATACTCTTCTAGCATTTTTAATCAATATTTTAAATTGGGATTTTTTTTTTATTTGCGACTCTTGGTCCATATCTCAATTGCTCCTTATTTCATATAGTTTCTTAACTGAAGGAGTTCCTAAAGGATTAGGTTCCTTGGCATAGACTAACTCTCTGCATTTCTTACTCTGTTACACTTCATTGCTAACTTGCATTCGTAATATCTCTTGTAATATTTTATTATTATAGTCACTCTCTCGAGGATGACCAACCTTAAATCTTACTATTCGAAATTTACTTTATTTCTAGTGGGAAATTTATCATCTGATCCATACGAATGTTCTAAGGGTGTATCGCCCGTGAAGTAGGGGAAATCTTAATCCAGATTTAGTCATCAACTTATACCACTAGTTACTACCTCTTTCGACGTGGACGTCGACTACATCTTGATCCCTTGCTATGTTTTAAGGGTACTGATTTATCTCATGCTTTAACACATAGGTCCACTTTCAAAATTATTCTGTTTGGATCTTACGGGTGGTAACCCTCCAACTTTGACGTCTACGTTAACTCGGCATTTATTCTCTTTATGCTTTTAACCATTCATCATTATTCTCAAGTTCTCAATTGATGATAATCATGAAATTTTCCTTGGGTTTCCCTAAGGTCTTTATCAATTATCTATCCTCACACCTTTATCCATTTGAGTCTTATATCGATACTCTTACTTATTTATCAACCCTTGGACCACTTTATAACATACTACAGGTCATATTATCATCTCTATACATCTTACATCTTAAATCCCCTTCCAAAAACTGTAAGTCTCTATTCATCTCTATTTATTTTATTCCCATTTCGTGGGTAATATCTGAAGGGTATCATACTTTAAGTCACACTCGTGACATGAAAATGGACTTAGTAAATTCCATTGCTTAGACAGATAATTGGGTCAATGTGGAACGAGAATATCGTGATACGATACATGAAGGTAAGATGAAAATGGTTCAATTTTGGCACAACAATTAAGTAACCAAAATATGTTATCAATGAATCATCTGACAAGCTGGGAAAGAATAATCAGAGGGTAGAAATGAAATGACAAAGGTCAGGGGGAGGAGACCCATTTTGTCGATACCCGTCCGATTTCTTGTCTGATGGTAACGCTACCGAGATTGATATTATGTGGGGTGATCAGTCCCGCATAGACACAATCTCAGTCACACGAAGTTCTAGCACTCTGGTGACTCGGTGGTGAAAAGAAGCTTTCGCAAACTTTTGGCGAGCTCTTCTAACTTCTAATTTTTCTGAACTCTATATTTTCCAAATATATTCCTCTAGGCTTCAAAGAGGCTCACGTAGGATCTCACGACACAAGGTGTTAACATGATAAGTCTTCCTTTATATCACTAACCATATAATTCTTCTTACTATAAGTACTCATGTACAACTTCAATGAAGTAGTTCTAAATTTTCCTTTATTCTTTAGAAAATTCCATCTCTAACTGGATGTGCTATTATTAGTCATAACCTTTACAAGGGCGTGTAACCTTGCATTTTATTCTAATTGTACGTTGTAGAGTTTGGGGTTCTCCTTGGGCATTGCCTCGCATATCAATCGAGGTGGTCTTATCAATATCTGGTTTCTCTAATATCTTGATATTATAGACTCTTTCGAGTCTACGCCCTAGGACGTTTAGACTATCGGTTAATCTTAACCGGCCATAACAACTTTTTTTTTTTAGATATTTACTCTGTAAAAAGTCGCACCTTAGGCGGCTCCATATGACTATGACTCTATGGTCTGTTTTTTTTTTTATAACTATTAGTGGTCGGGTGTTCCCTTACCTTATCCTTTATACTGATCTTGCAGATCTGCTTCAACTGCTACCAGCTACTTAATTGACATCGTTGATGCTTTCACCTCCTTATACTTGTTACGAATAATTCTCTATTTATTGAGAATATAATAACATTACGTCATTAACTTATGAGGGTTCTCATGGTCATTCATATTATCTACTATTGATGGACTAACGCTCCGCTTACTTGTATATCTTAATTTGGGCATAATATAACCTCATATTTACTTGTCCTGTTTATTCATGAGGTGCCAAGAATGTAGAAACATTCGGGGAGTTCTAGTGGGTACAATCTTATCGTGAAACGATATCGGCTTTTACCCGTAATCTTTCATATAATCATTCCATAGGTATCTATCATCAAGGTGTTTGTGAAATTTCCTTTTCTAAGGACAACTTAATATAGAGGTCTTGAACAGCGTTAGAGCTCGTATCTAAAGACATGGTCTCGTTTAATGACTATAATGGACTTATTGACTCGAAGATATTTTCTAAGAGTATGATATCTGTGTAGGACTCGGAGTAACATATCAAGAGCTAATCATGCATTGAAAATAGCTTAATTGACGTATGGTCTTTGGCTTAGATATAACCTCATTGGTGTTAACCAAACACATAAAAAAAAAAATGACTACATTATTGGAAATGTCTTTTATGGTAATGTCATCCTGAAAGATAGATCTCGTATAATGTACCTTATCATCCTTTCTAGTTTGGTAGGTTTTTCAGTCTCGTAATAGTGTCATATCTTAAACCCTATGATCGTGGGTAAATATTCTTAAGTGACAAAAGCGGAACTTGAATTCATCTAATTCATTCTCGTGAAAGGAATGATACATTCGTTATGCTCGAATTATCTCCAGTGGCATAGCACTGAGTTATCTTTTCCTATTGGTAAACTTTTTGTTCAGGCCTTCAATCTCATCTAGGTTCCAATCGATATATTTTAATAATCGAACTTTAATAACTAGAGATCAATGTCTTTATACTCATAGGTATGTTTCCAAATAGGTAAACTATCGTTACCGTCGTTCCTTTCTAACTTCACATTAATCATTCGTTTCATTGCTACTATATGCATATACATATATACACTTTTTGTCTAACCAAGATGTGGTACATCTATGGTATTATAGTGGTCTTATCTTTATTGTGCCACAGTATTTCTGTTAACTTATAATCGTTCCATTATGTAAAAACATTAGTGAACTCACGTTGTTCGCATGTCTTAAAAGTCGTTAAAAGGCTAAGCCCATGTCATCGATCGAATGACATCTTATCTTCATCGTGTCTCTTGCCTCGAGTCCTTTGCACTCGTGCATCTTCATCACCTTTTTTTTTTCTACTTTCCTTATGAAAATGAAGGAATTTCATTCTCTCAATGTTTATTTCTAAGTTCTCCGAGGAAAACAACTAGTTCGAGCGAGCTATGTTCTCTAGCAAGCCTTGTTCTTTTCTATATGTGATCTTAAATCCACTATGTTCTTTCTGTTCTTCGACTTTCAATCTCGTGAAAGTCTTACCTTTCCTCGTTGAGCGCAATGTAGTGAAGTGCAGAGCTTTATCGTCTGACTCAATTAGTCTAGTGAATCAATACTAGACTAAACTCTGAAGAAGACTCTCGGGTTTCAGAACAACCATTGCTCTGATACCACTCTGTCACGACCGGACTTTGCTAAGGATAGCTAAGCCGGGAAACCATGACTAGGGATGGGAATTAAGAATAGGGGAAAGAAAGGGGGTATAAGATTGTATGTAGAATTTGACTCGTATGGCTATTTGAACAACACTTTATATCATTATACGTCTCGACTCGGGATCTCAAATGAGAATACGAGGATACTTGTCCTAATCTATTACATGACTCGAACAATACTTGAAAGCATAAGAGTTTACACAGCGGAAGAATACTTGTATACACAGCGGAAGACTACTTGAATACATGTATGAAGACATGTATTACCGAGAGTCCTAATCTATAACGACAAAAGCTCCACTCGCCACTTCACATCATCTTGCTCAACCTGCACATTTAGAAATACATGCAGGGCTGAGTACGAAAGTACTCAGTGGACACGTGCCGAAAACTATACATAATAATTGTCAAGCCATTCAACTGTAAGACATAGGGGTTTTATTGAAAAGAGCCCATGCTTACTAAAACAGTTCTTGTGATCTAAAAATGTCCGCGCGGACTAAGTTCTTTAGTAATCTACCATATCTGTTCCTATGGTATCGAGAGAGTGGCCACTCTCGCGATACCTTGACCGGCCAACCCGAAGATGACACACGGTCACAATGTGTACACTAGTCCAAGTAAGATAGCTATCTTACTAGGACCCGAATTCGATTATAAAAATTGGCAAAGCCAACACAGATAGGTATCATACAAAATCAAAACATTTATGGCATGACAATATTTGAGAAGATAATATTTTCAATCTAAACATGCTATAACTTTATTTGTATAAGAAAGCCCACCTCTTGAAGCGTAGAATATGGTCGGTCTTGATAGGCAAACAACGTCAAGAGACCTTGTCGAATCGCGCCTATTCATAAAGATATAATAAGAATCTAAATTCTTATAATAAAACTTACTTATGGGGAAAATAATCGTCTAGTATATTTTCCTATCTCATAAATCTGTTAGGGTTAACAGATTAATTCGAATCCTTTAAATCTTTATATAATAGAATAATATTTTATTATTCCGAATCGTTCTCTTCATCAATCGAGACCATTTATTTGTTGAAATAATCTTCGAAAATTATGTAAATTTTTCATTACATATTTTAAAGTTAATTAGCTTAACAATTAATAAAATCTTAATAAAAACTTATAACTTAATAAATCCTTAATCCATTAGAATATGATTTTAATATTCATTAATAATTCCGACTCATAATCGAGCCCATCTGAAATTGATTTACGGCCCAATAGAATCGGGCTTGAGCCCATCGATAATTAATTAATGGCCCAATCACTAAGGCCCAATTTCTTGGCCCAAATTAAATCTGGACCCAGACCCGGATCCACGACCCGTAAACCGACCCGGTTCAACCCTAGATATAAAAACCAATTCTCTCATTTCCTCCCTCACTTTCCCACGCGAGCCCTAACCATCAGCCCCCTTCCTCTCTTCTCTCGCACCCTCGGACTGAAACTGCCGGTTGGCTGGAGTCGACGCCGCCGTCGCCGGCGGCGAGAGCCACCGTCGCTGGCCACGTCGTCTCTATCCTCTCCCGTTCTTTCCCCCATCTCTCTTTCTCAATCACTCTTCTCTATAATACTCTCCATATCGTGAATGGACTCACTCTGTCTTCTCAGATCTCTCCTCTAACTCTATCTATCTCTTGATTAGGGCATCGACGGAGAAAAGGCCGTCGCGGACAGCAGGCTAGAAAGCCGCCGCCGCCGCTGGGTCACCGCGAGGACGCCGTCGTCGGAGGTAACACTCCTCCTTTCTACTTTCTGACCTATCTCCCTTCTCTCTCTAACTCTCAGTCTCTCTTTCTCCCTTGCAGGTTTGGTGGAGCCGCCGAAGCAGTCCGCCGACGCCTGCTGGAGAAGCTTCAGACCCGGGGCCGCCTTTGCTGCCCCGGATAGAGCCATCGGCTCGTCCGCCCTTACCCGTCGGGGCCTAGCGCCTCGACGGAGGTTTAATTCGATTCTCCCACTCCGTCTCTAGATATATTTATACCCAAAATCTCTTGCTTTGTGTGTATATATATATACTAAAAATTTCAGATTCAAAGAATCATGCTTCGTGTATTTTAGTATCTATAATTTGGGTTTTCTCTTGTTAATAGTGAACATATATATCTTGACTTGAGCAGCTGTGGTTTTCTTGAGATATGACATGATTTGTGTTTTAGTTCTTCCATTTTATGCATAACAAAGTCAGATTTGTCATAGCTATTAAACTCTAGGATTTAATCAATTGAAGCAAGTGATCATTTGATTAAAAGGGCAGTAGGATATAGGCTTTCTTGATTCACATATGAGCATGAAATGTCTTTTTAGCTAGTAAGCATGCTTAGTGTTGAATTTCAGATTACCTTCTACAATTATTAAGTATGGATAATGCTTTATCATGCTTCTATTTTGAAAGTTTTAAGAGTGCTTACTAGATAGATTGGAATAGGTGTGGTTGCTTGCTTTCCTCTTCTTCTTCTTCTTCTTTCTTAAGCTTCTATTATTTCTAAATGTTGTGTATGTTTTAGAGTGCAAACTGAAATGGGTTGAGAGAAAGGGTACTTATAGCACAATTGGATGTGATTTTTGATGGTTGAGGCTTTTGAGGCTCAAGAAATTTGCAGAGATTCTTGAAGAATCTTGGCCAAAATCTCACTTTTCCTTATCCCTTTCTCTGCACATTTGCAGCTGCATGTTTGAGCATTTGGGGTTGATTTATCCTCCTACTCTTGGGTCTAAAAGCTGTCATTTAGTAGCTTACTTATGTGCTTTCCTTTTATCCTTTTTGCAGATTTTTGGGCTACCCTTTGGACAAGTTGAGGGGCTGTTTTCTTGCAGGAATTGGCTGCCAATTTGCAGCTTTATGGAGGTGAAGCCCCCCTTTTTGCAACTTGATGGAGGTGAAGCCCCCCCCTTTTTTTTTCTTTCGGTTGTAGCCTTGTTGTAGCCTTGCAGAGCTAGTTGCTGCTCTTCTTTTCTCTGTCTTTTGTGGTGTTATCTGCCACCTTTTCCTTTTTGCAGGTTTGTAGGGGCTTAGGATGAGGAGGAGATATAACTTCCCACATTTCATGGGATTGGTTGAAGACTTCTCCCCCTCCCTTTTCTATCTCTACAGACGAGCTGCTACTGCTCTTTTCTTTTCTTTTTATTATATTTTTATTTTGTAACTTAATCTAGTTGACATGGATAAAATTTGTATCTTCTAATATTCAAATTATTACTGTAATACAATTAATTTTATGTACTTCAGATCATAGTTGGGCTCGGCCCAATTTTGTAAGTAACGGACTTGACCACATAATACGATTTCTTTATAAACGATCTACTTCGCTTGTTATTTAATTATTGATTTGATAATTACCCGAATAGTTCGTAATAGATTCCGATTTAAACATTATAGCATTCAGAATTAAATTACTAAACTGAATTTAATTACTTCGATATATACTTATAATTACGAATATCATTTGTAACTAATTTCCGTTAGTTAGATTTTAGACTAATGAAAATGCGGGTCGTTACACGAACCACTCCCTATATATATATATATATATATAAAGAGATAAAATGAAAGTGAATGATATGTATATAATTCACTAGGTATATCCTCAATGATTCACATCGACTCTCTCTCTCTCTCTCTCTCTCTCTCTCTCTCTCTCTCTCTCTCTCTCTCTCTCTCTCTCTTAAGAACTTGAGTAGATTGCATGTTGCGATCTCTACGAATCCTCTGATTCTCTCCCCGATTTGCTTCTTTAACTTTGGGCGGCTTCGAGATTTGCGGAGAATTTGAATCCCCTCGATCTCTTCAATTTTGATGTTTGGATTTAGGGATAATCCGAAGGTCTTTTGACTTTTTTCGAATTAAAGGTTGATTTAGGATGACTTTGGCTAAGAATGCTGCGATTCGAAGAACATCTGGATCAAGCGTAAATTTGAGGAGACTTTGGCGAAGAACGCGGAGATTCGAAGAACATCCGGATCAAGCGTAGATTTGAGCAGACTTCGGCGAAGAACGCGGAGATTTGGAGGACGTCCGGATCAATCGTAGATTTGAGCAGACTTTGATGAAGAACGCGGGGATTCGGAGGACGTCTGGGTCTAGCGTAGATTTGAGCAGACTTTGACGAAGAACGCGACGAATCCTGCGACGAATCCTCGAAGAACGCGATGATAGATGACGACAGAACACTTTGAATATTGTAGAGAATTCGTAGATAATTTGTATTATTCTCTTTAGATCTTTTTAACTAATTCTTGTGGTCACTTATGAATGCTCTAAGAGCATCTCCTACAGTTTCCCCTATTTTCCAGCAGCACTAACACTAAAATAGTGCAGAAATAGTAACTCATCTCCAACAGTTCACACTAAAATACAGCAGGAAATGAATATTCCAAAATATCCTTTTTCATTTATTTTTTTTTAATAAAATGTAAACATGATTTTAAAAAAAAGTTATGGCAATGATAAAAATTTTAACTCATTAATTTACACAATCATTTTGTATATATATTTGTATCACACGTAAATTATACATAGAGTTTTAAAAAGAAAAGGAAAATTAGTTAAATTACAAGTAACATACGAGTAATAAATTGTGAAAAGAACAAAAAAATAAAAATAAAAAATTTAATGCACACAAAACAAATAAGCATATATCAAATTAAATTGTGAAAAGAAAAAATAAAATTATTACTTATACAACAAAGCAAACTAAATTGAAATACTACGTCACAAAATAAAATTCGCAAACATAAAAGAGCACAAAATGATGAACACAAAATTATAGTGCAATGAATAGTGTTACTCTATATTTGAGGGAACACTGTTCATTGCACTATAATGACTCTATTTTGGTGCAGACTGTTGGAGTAAAACTCTGCACTAAAATAGTGCTCAACACTAGTATAGTGCATTGTTGGAGATGCTCTAAACCCTTATTTATAGGTGTAGAAGTAGCAGGCTTGACGGGCTTTTGGGCTCTATATTGGACCCCCATGATGAGGTGTCACAATTCTATTGGTTATCAATTATTGATATAGAGAGTGATTCCGGTTAAAACTATTCTTAGTATAGAAACTAGAAACTTTTCTAGTCCATAGATTTAATGAATATAGATGGTCGAGATGTGTACACCTGGATAAAAAATGTGACAATTAATTTGTCATAAATAATTTTATATTTTTGATAAGGGTAATGGTGTAATTTGAAAATACGCATGATCGTGAATTCCTAAATTTGTGCCATTATTTTAGGAATATAAATAGATAATGTAGAAGATAGAGAGAGTAGGTGTGGGATAGGAAAAAGGTAAAAGTAAGGGTAATTTGGTCCTCCCAACATAAATATGGGTAAAAATTGATGGTTGTTATTCCCATACCTAAATTTGGTTTTACAATCTCTAAGAGGGTAGTTTACTACATTATCTCTAGTTTTATTGACAAATGTTTAACGTTTTAGAGTGGTTCGGGTGAAAATTAAATTTTTCGTGCAAACTAAAAAGCATGCATTTTATGCATAACATGGTGCATAAAAATTATTATTTTATGCATTTTTATTAATAAAAAAATATTTTCTTTATGCAACATACTATGCATAAAAATGCATTATGCTATGCATAAAATGCATGGTTTATAGTTTGCACGAAAAATTTTAGTTTTCATTTGACCCAACTCCTATATATATATATGATTAATAAATGCATTAAAACTAATACAATACTTGATTATCAAAGCAATGCATATTCTAGCAACAAAATCTGCATTTCCTTATCAAGTAAATGCATGGTTAAAGATTATAATCTTTACAGATAAATATGTTTGACATGAAAAATAATGGGGAAATATATAGAAGTAGCCACTTCCATATTGTAAACACAAATAATAGTCACCCATATAAAAAACACAAATACTAGCCATATTTTGTGTTAATTGTACTATTTACCCTTAATTATTTTCCTTTTCTTCTCCCTATTCTTTCTTTTTCTTCTTTATTCACGCCTGACATCGTTGCTCTTCTTCTTTGCTTTTTTTTTTTTTTTTTTTTCTTCTTCTTCTTTCCTATTTTAATCGTTCGCTCATTTTTCTTTCCTTTCCCTTTCCCTTTCCCTTTTTTTTTTTTTTTTTTTTTTTTTTTTTTTTTTTAATTTATTTATTTTTATTTTATTTTATTTTTTTTTACCTTTCCCATTTTTCTTGTTCTTTTTCTTATTCCTTTCGGTTTTTTTTCTTTATTTTCTTCTTCTTGTTCTTGTTCTTCTTTTTTTTTTTTTTTTCCCTTTTCCCCTCTTCTATTAGTATAATTTTACTTCGAAATATACGAATATATATAAGTCGGATAATAATATATAATTTAAAATTCACTTTAAAATATATAAATACAAGAGTCATGTATTTGTGTATTCATATATTAGTTAAATTTTAGAGGTAAAAACTAGAGAAAGTAGGTTTGGGATAGGAAAAAGGTAAAGTAAGGATAATTTGGTCCTCCCAACCTAAATATGGGTAAAAATTGATGGTTTTTATTCTCATACCTAAATTGGTTTTACTATCTTTAAGGTTGCGTTCTTTTTTATGCGAAAGAAAAAGAGAGAAAAAAAAAATTACACTATAAACTCCACCCCTTTTCTCACCTTTTCTATTTTTTCCCCTTCATTTGCACTACAATGGAGAGAAAATATTATCTAAGAGAAAGGAAACAAGATAACACATAAAATTTTAATATAAAACAATTTAGAATCTGATACACATGAGTAACACACACGGCTTGCAATGGATCAATAATACAAAAAATCAACTAAAGAAACACAAAGCTTTTCACAACTTCATCTATATACTAATAGCAGCACCAGACTGCCACTTTTAGTAATTTCTAGATTCTATAAATAGTACCACTTCGGTCCTAGCTTCTTGACTCATTTGCTTTATACACGGGAATTAAGACGAAAATGTTTAGTATATAAAGTGTATTTTGTAAGGAATATAATGTGGTTTATGTATTTAGACATATTTTAGAAACAGCGCATCATAGATGTATAAAAACATGTTCTTGTCTGATCTTAAATGAAAAATCGTATCAAGACCTTTAATTTGATATAAAAATCATAAAAATCCGATAACAAACGAGCAAGATATAATAATTTAAACTTTCGAAATTTAAATTATACTGAACTACGTGCAGAAAAATGAGTGGATGAAATTTAAGTATGAAATGTTAAGTGTAATAAGGGGTTTACTAATTGTACTAATATACTCTAATTCTTTCCAAAAAAGGAAATGAGTCAATAGGTATGGGACGTCCCAAAAAGGAAAATGAGTCAAGAAGCTAGGACCGGAGTGGTAACTTTTATTTTGTATTATTTTTAATTTAAATTTTTTTAAAACAAATTTATTGATGATAGTATTGCAAATTATTAATTTCTTTTTATTTTTTTAATATTCTTTTATCAATTTAATTATTCTTTTAAAATTAAAATTTTTATTTTTATTTATATAATGCAATATTTAAACTATACTAAAATGTATCGATGATATGTATTGCAAATTATTAATTTCTTTTCATTATTTTAGTAATATTTTTTGTCTAAAATTTAATTGTTCTTTTGAAATTGAAAGTAGTATTACTTTTATTTATATAATGTAATATTTAAACTATAAATTAATTTTTAGTATAGTATTATTACATAGACATAATATTAGAAAAAAAATGTGAGTTTTGTTAATTTATCCAATTTTGAAAAATATGGTTGGTGTACCATCAAGTCTTTTAAAACTCATTTACTATTTTACAACATATGCAGAATTAATTAGTGGCTCATAAATACTGTTTAAAAATTAACTTTCTATATGTTCCGTTTCTTTTTTAGTGATCTCTATTATTATTATATACCTCATATATGAATATAAAAGTAGTTATTTAGGAAGAGGCGGAGGGAATAAATAGTAACTTTTTATATATTTATCAAGTCTTTAAAATCAATTATATGGATAATTAAAGCATAAATTTATAATATTTTAATCCACTTCAAAACATCAAAACATAAGAATATTTATAACTATATATGTAACATGCATTGTACTAACATTAATTATAATTAATTGTACAATAAACGTTATATAAAAAGGTTACATACCTTAATTAAATTTCTTACTCTTACCATATATTGCACATTTGCATGTACGATGAAGCAACCCCTCCCACAAATTAGCCGTATGATATGCGCAAATGAATTCCAAGAAATTAATTCTCTTTTAATTAACCTCCACAATTATGACTCATTTTTCTCTTATAAATAGATGCATTGACATTTAGTTCTCTTAAGAAAAATGTGAAATTCTATGCTCTACAAGAAATCTTACTAGAAATCTCACTCAACGATGGAGGTGATGGGGACAATTTCCCTTTATATACTGAACATTACATTATATTCTTAATATTAATCTAGGGTTGCATTTTGTTCAAATGTTTTTGTTTATCAATCCAATGTTGACCGAGTCGGCATGCCAGTCATCAGAAACAAGCTCATTTGCCCGAAAGAACCAATAATGAAGATATCAAGAATGTTCTTTATAAAGAAACAACGGTGAGGGGTTTTATAGATCAATTTCTTCCTTTCTTTTAAGATAGACCTGTATTTTGTTTTCCTTTGTGCAGAACTAACATTGTGACGTTCATCATTTATTTTCTTTTAGTACAAATGAGTATATAGTTGGATGTAATTTTCTTTATCATAGTAAAATGTTACAATAAAAAAAATTAAGTTTAATTTATAAATGCAATTGTATAATTTCATGTGTAATTAAATTTCAAGTGTTCTTGCTGATAATTATTTCTGTAAGTATTTGTTCGTGATGATATGTACTCCAAGAGTTAGCTACGTACCTTTGAATTATGATATTGCTGGATTCAATAATTCGGTAATATCATTAGCCTCATCACTTGCAAAGTGTAGTGTTGGTTTGTCCAAAAGGGTTGCATGATGTAGCAATAATATAGTTCACGAAATTAAAAGAGAGTTCATATAAATATTTTAATGTAATACCGTACATTAAATCTAAATTGAATATTCTTTAATTGCGGGTTTGTTTGATTCGGTTGGTAGAAACATGGATCAATAATTAAAATTTATAATGTTAATGTAAAAGTCATTTTCCATTGTATTCACTTATTTATAGACGTGTGTATTGGAATTCATCTTACATAGAACACTATTTTTTCTCATTCGGTTTTGTCAAAATGTAGTAAGTTTGGCTCAAATAAATATTACTATTAATTGAATTTCCCTCTAATAAAGAAAATTTAAAAGCAAGAATAATGGCAACAAAATATTAGATTATTGTGACATAATTTACTTTTTCTTTCCGGTAATGACATAATTTCATTTTTTTCCCCCTATTTGGGTGATTGCAAATTGAGAATCAACATTGATGCATTTAAATCATGTAGAAAATTGATCCAAAATAGATTAATAAATCTTTGTAGTTTAACTAAAATCAATTTAGAACACATGATTTGAGGAATAAATTTTCTAATTAAGAAGACCTTATAATGTGTATATATATATATATATATATATATATATATATATATATATATATATATTCCTATTGTGCAAATTTAACAAAGAAATAGGATTATGTCGAGATGGAGTTTAAAATTTATGAATAAATTTGGAGAATACAAGGGATGATGATAATTTTTGGACGAGTCAAAAGATGTTTGAATTTGGGTATCATTTGTAACATTAAACAAGAAAATAACTAAAGACTCGGTTAAAAAATAAAAAGATAAAATGATATATATGATAAAAATTAATTCATTATAGTTGGGCGGCTATGACAACATATGGGGAGACTTAAGTTCTTCAAGTTGTGGCAGCATGGACTGGCAGTAAAAAATCGAATGACGAAGTATAAGAATTACGAAAAATGGGAGGAGGAGGGAAAATAAGTGACGAGAAATAATCATGTTTTGATGAAAATAGAAAATATAAATAGAGAGATAATTAAAGCCGAGAGATGAAAATATACTGTAATTTTTTGAAGAGAGTTGAGAGGTGAATAGAGGTGAGACCGTGAGAGGTTAGTTGTATAATTTGCACTCAAGTTTATTTACTTTTAGAAAATCCCTCCTTTATGTAAATTTATTCATGGAGGAATGATTGATAGTGCTACGAAAATAAATGGTTAAGCATAAAATTTGAAAGGTTATGTTATATTTATATAAGTAAATTTGTTAAAGATTAAATTAGACCAAAGACATTGTAGATTAAAGTATTTTTTGGTTGAAAATAATAACATATTCTGTAAGCTTAGAATCTTGTGATTGTTAAATTTATGTAAACGATGTTATAGCTTTCATTTTATAAGTAAGAATAAATTTTCTACATCTTTATAATAAAATAAAAAAAATGTAAAAGATAATTTCATTGAATATACGGTAAGAACAAAAATAATTCAAATATTTCAGTCGATCCCGTGCGTGGCACGGGGGTGATACTAGTTGATATTAAAATCACAACGCAAATTAAGTTTTATTTGAACACATATTTCACTATTCCAGGAAGGTGGATATTCATGAAGTAATCTTCCCAATTTATGATTTTCGGATCAAAATAAAACATATTCGTCTCCACATTGTTTCCTTCTGCCGCCGCTACCCTTCTCAATTTTTCCGTGTTCATGTCATCAAAACTGCAACAACGAAGATTAGAGTTGTCATCACCATATCCACACTTACTATCAAGTATATCACGAGTACATATGTTGTGACACACAAAAAAAAAGTATTAGTGGTATGATGAAAAGATACTCACCATCCTTCGTAGAACAAATAAGGTCCATAAAGCTCGACTAAACGAACCACGAATTTAATCTTTCGGTACATACCAAGATACATGGCTTGGAAATATTGGCAACAAGCAAGGTTTACCAATTCTAACCCCTGAACAAGATGAATTAAAGCAAAGAAAACATATGCATGCATGTTAGTATTTTGTGATCTCATCTTATGATTATTATTAATCCATATGTTAGACCATAAATAATAGAGGAATAGGACCTTCAAGGGTAGTAAGTAGTGAATGTATAAGTATCTTTGGAAAATCTCCATTGAATTCAATAGTTTGACATTGCCAACTATGATTGGCCTGCCGTCCTTGTTGATACAAGGGTGCTTCATGAAATATCTTTGTCCATAATTTTGCAAAGAAGCCAATTTCAACGGATTCGACACTGAGGATCCGATGTGGTAGATTGTCTCTTCGGGATGACTTGAGTGGGTAGCCATGACTACGATCATTGCATTAACCACCATATCTGCAGAGATCTGCAGATCATCATTTCTTTTAGTGTGGTATTTACTTTGAGTGATAGTTGCATTAAACAATACATATGATCAAGTGATAATCTCAAAGACTAAGGGGGGGTGTATTCAATTCAGATTCTGCAGGATTTTTATGGAATTTAGAAATCTGTAGGTATTCAATTCAGATTTTATAAAGTCTTTAAAAATCCTAAGGTATTCAATGCAGACTTTTTAAAGTCTTAAAAAATCTCTATGTATTCAACAGTCCATGGATTTTAAAAGTCTATTGATTTTGCTGGATTCTTTTTTTAAAATATAAAGAGATTTGACTTTTCAAAATCTTTTATAAAACCCAGAGATTTCTACGGATTCTCTGAAAAAAACTCAAAGTCACCATTAATTTTGCCACCCCCTTCCGTACTTTTTTATCTTTTCTCCAAATAATTATAGTTTATTTTAAAAGACATCCAAATTATGACTATCTAGTACCAAAAATTTGTTTACTAGAGTTTGCTTGAAAATCAATATTTTCATAAAATCTCTCACTCGTATAAAATTCAAACATGTAACTTTTAAATCTCAACTTCCATTTTGATTTTTTATGGTTAAATTATTGCTACGTTTTTTAAGGTTCAAGGGATTGAATAATGAATAAACTGAAATATAACATTTGAACGAAAAAAAATAAGAGTAATTTTTATTTATTAAAAATATATTAATTGTACTTACTTTAAAATACGATTCTTGTTTTGAAAGATGACATAATTGATGAATTTTGATACTCCCCTACAAACATATTCAAACAATTTGAATAAAGTTATTGGGTTTTTTTTTTTTCAAATAATATATAGATAATTTTATTTATTTATTTACAAGTGTGACTCATATGCATTTATTTATATAAATAAATAGTTACAATAGTTTAGCGTCGGAGTCTATAGAAATACATGAAAATTAATTAAAAAAACATATTCCACAATACTGCAAGTCCATGAAAATCCATCAAAATCATTAAATCAATAATAGAGTCAGTCAAACTTTGTATAGAGTCTAGTCAAACTCTGCGCAGAGTCTATGAATTTTAAAAGTCTGTGAAAATCCACCTACTTTTCAAAGTCTATAAAAATCCCGCAAAATCTGAATTGAATACACCCCCTAAGTAATCAACAAACTAAAAAATGTTTAATATATGTATCAAAACATACAATGTATTGACATAATCAATTATTCACCCAAAATATGAACACCATAATTATGTGGAGGAAAAACAACATAATTTTAAATTCATAATTAATTAAGTGTAACAAATGCAAAACAAACAAACAAACAAAAAAAAAAAAAAAAACTTTTAAAAAACACTTACTAGTAGTCATATTTTTTTTCTTAATTTACAATCTTTCTAAATATATACGGACACAAGAATCTGAATTAATGTTAACTGGCATGATTTGTTGTAGGAAATTATTTAAAAAAAATCTATCCATATATAAATGTAAGGATATTTATGTAAATTAATAAATGGAGTAATAAAGAATGACCAAAATACCCCGTTATGGCTGGCCATAATATGGCCATTTAGCAAAACCCTTAGCCCCATCACCATTATTAAATATTATAATTAGTCATTTGAATCTAGTGTTTGAAGAGTCGGACAAATAGACTAGAAACATGTCAGGATTTCGATTCTAAGTTTTAACCAATTCTTGCGGGTTTCAATTGGTTCTGGTCCAATTCAACTTGAGAAGTCGGGAATCGATGGCCACAACGGTTTGACCTCCGATTTCACTTTTAGGACATTACTCTATTTTAGATAAATAAATTAAATGAGAAAACTCACCACATCAACTATTGTCTTAGGATTGTCAAGGAAACATGTGATTTTTCCTTTACCATACCCAACTGCTAAACTGTCAATAGTTCTGTAAATATTTTGCAAAGAAAAATGTACATTGGTTAAGCTTAAATTATTAGCATATATCAAAGTACAAGTAATGATATGTTACCTTTGAGAGCACCTTCGCCGTTTTTTTTATTTCAACATTATTTTGTTCGATTTTTTTAATTGTAATATATTCTAATTTTTTATAAATTAATATTGAAATCATTAAATCCACAAAGATATATATATATATATATATATATTTATTTATATAAAATAAAGCTCGATTTGTTCGTTTTTCCTTCTAAGTTCAAAAGGTGAATAATAAACCAAATCAAACTTTGATTTTTATAAATTTTGTGGATTTAATGATTTCAATATTAATTTAAGTTATTTGAATATATTACAATTGAAAAAATCAAACAAAATAATACTAAAGTGAAGTGAACAAATGACGATGGTGCTCACAAAGGTGCTTACCATTAGGTGACGAACATATCATTTCTCCTGTCAACATGAATTATACTACCTGATTCCTTCAGCCCAACCAGGGAAAGGTTGTTTGTATGTACTGATAACTATAGTTGGTCGAATAATTACGAGAGGAATCTCATTTTTCGATTGTCCCAACAACATTTCCCCCATAGCCTTTGTGAAAACATAGGTATTTGGCCATCCAAACTTTCTTGCTCTGTTGTCATCATTCTTTCATTAATCAGTAAGGCTATATTTAATATAATACAAATAATTTACTATTATAGGTTTTAATTTAATGCTAGCTAGGCAAAACCTAGTTTTATTTAATTTATATAATTATTTTCACGGGAAATATATACATATATAAATGACGTAGGAAGATTAATGGTTCAGTCTATTCTTATTTTTACACCAAAACTTATTTCTATACGCACTAATATGTACGGTTCATAAATTAACAGTACCACGTATTACTAATGATAATGTACAAGCTGTTAATGCATGTATAAATGTACAAATCATGTGACTAATAAATGTGTTTCCTATCAATTAGGTAGGTTTAATTATTAAAATACCGAAAATTGTCAGAACCCATTATGAACCCATTATGTTAGGTAGCTCAAGCCTCAATGGATCTGCTAGCAGCTAGTTGGCATCCGCACGTTCTTGCTTTTACCAAAAGGGATAATCCAAATTGATAGACAGTCCACTAATCTTATTGCTTATATTATATTGTAATGACATTCCTTATTTACTCGATGTGGAATGTCACATTTTTTCTTTCAGTTTTCTAGAAGACAATATATTGACACATGACTTACTAAGAAGCTCTTAGATTAAATTTAAAATTAAATGGTTAGTTAAACTACCATATATTGTACAAAGAGTTAATAGTTAAAAATACCCATTTTTTTAAAAAGTATAACTTTTATACCCACATTATAAGAAGTAGTACTTCTATACCCATTTTCAATTGAAATGTCAAATATACCCTCAACTTATCAAATAAAACAAAATTGTTATTCAAAAAAACAAAATAATAATTTATGACGTGGGACCCACCCCTAATAACTCCAAAATTAAAGATTCTAACTACCCCACCCTCCCCTCTCCCTCACCCTCACGACTGAATCTGCAAAATTCACCCCAAATCGAAATTTACCCCACACGACCGATTCAAATTTTACCCTCCCCCAAATCGGAATTTTTTTACCGTTCCCGTCGCCGGCGCCGTCACCGACATGAGTTCCACACATTCCGACCACGATGAACCCGAAACATCGAGGAGAGCCGCCCAACGCCGCTCACGGCCGCCTCCCGTCGCCGGCAGCAGCAGCCACCGGAGGAGCCCGTTGAGCCCCGCGTCTTCCCCGATCCCCCACCTCCGGTATGTCCTTTTCTATATTTGTTTACGTTCAATGTAAAGAAGCATGAAGCATGCTATGGTTTCGAGCACTTTGTTTAATAAGCATGGAGCATGTTATGGTTTGAATCGAATTTTGTGAAAAATTGAAAATTTTACTGTTTTTGATCATAGGTACACGACTGAAATTGAATTTCAGTCGTGTAAAGTCAATAATTTTGACTTTTCAGTCAAAATTGTTGACCTTGGCCGAATACAATGCATGAAATTTTACAAAAAAATTTTTTTGATTCGTTTTGTTTGTTCTCGATTTGCAGCCTAGGTTTCAATGGATGCGGGGCCGAATGCAGGGGTTTAGAGGGCAAATAAACCTCTACATACGGGATGACGTGGTTCGGTCGATTCCCCGCGTGTTGCGTCGCGTAGGCGGCCAACGCTTGCTCAATAGATTTATTACGGAAGGCCCGTTCGGATACCTCCTCGAAATTCGGAGGAGCGGGAGCGCGAACAACGCCCTCCACGAGCTTCTAGCCCGAGAGCTCGAGGATGAGTCGATCCCCGAGATGGAGAGGTGGTTCCACGTAGGTGGGCAGGTGATACGGTTCCGTGCCCAAGAGTACGCCCTCGTGACGGGCCTGGCTTTCGGGGAGTCGCCTTTCAACCCTAAAGGCCGTCACGACCCTCCCCAAAGGAGCCTCCTCTACATGAAGTACGGGGGCAAATCCCCTAAGATAAATAAGTTGAAGGCGGACTTCAACGACGACACGAGTGTACTGGGAGACGCCGACCAGTATCTGAAGGCGGCCAACCTCCTCATGTACTACCTCATGCTACTCGGCCACGACAACCCGACGATCGAGGACTGGGCATGGCACCTGGTGGAGTTCGAGGAGCAGTGGAGGGCATTTCCGTGGGGAGCGTGGTCGTTCTAGATCATGCTCTACCAGCTGCACGTGATGAAGAGGGACCCCGCCCTCATAACGGGCGTGCGACCCGCATATCACCTGTACGGGCCGGTCTGGGCCCTGAACATTTGGGCCTAAGAGGCGATCCCCCGAATGGGGCAAGCATGCGGGGTTCGGGATCGTCCGACACTGACCCCCCGCCTCAGAAGATGGGCCACGTCCTCCTCTTCGTGCAACTTCAGGGGATTCTTCGATAATCCCGAGGTAATTGATTGAGTAGTTTTTTACCTTGTTTAATTTATTTCACGTTCGATTTCTGTAAATTACACGGTTGAAATTGCAATAAAGTCGTGTAAGGTCAACAATTTTGACTTTAAAGTCAAAATTGTTGACCTTACACGACTGTATTGCAATTTCAACCGTGTACTACACGGCTGAATTACAATTTCAGTCGTGTACTATGCCGTGTGTTTTGATTGAAAATTTAAATTTGACTCCTAACACCTCTTGTTTTATTTTTCGTTGTAGCTCGAGGTTCATCCGACACTGGAGGCGGATGATTACGATGTTCTCGAACTTGGATTCCAAAGTCTCGAGAGCATCGAGCCGATAGGCGTGGCCTACGTTCCCTCCAAGTGCCACGAACAAACCAATCTCCCGCCCGAGAGAAGGGAGTCGAAGGCGAAGCGCGACATGGCGAGGGCCCTGGAGAAGCTCAAGTGCAAGGGCAAGGGCGCTTCTGAGGCAGTGGCCCCTCGTCGTCATGCTCCACGAGCGGAGCGAGCTCACTCCGACGGCGGGGTCGAGATGCCGAGGCCGAGGGTTGAGAGGAGGCCCGAAACATGGGCGTCGAAGAGGCCTCGGAGCGAGCACGCTGAACCCCGGCCCTCCGGCTTGATCTGTTGCGCACACGGAGATCCGTGCGAGCGCGGTCCCCTCGGTGACGACTTCTTGGACCGATTCGGGGACCGTCTGGTGTCCCGATGGGAGCAGGATCGCTCAGGGACCGGATTTCTAGGCCGATTGGAGAGGGCTATCGCCGGGGAGCTGAAGAAGTTCGTATCCAAGAGTCCGAGCCGCAGCCGTTCTTCCTCCGGGGGCGAGGGACAGTCCCGTGTAGGTGAGCAGCCGTTTGCGGGGCTCAGGGATGTCCACGTCAGTGAGCACTCGCTTGGGGGGCTCAGGGATATCCCGATCGAGAAAGCTGATGAATATCACTCCGTGAGTCGTGCCTCCGGTGGTCACGTCGACGAGCCTGAGCCCTCCCAAGGCTCCCATCACTCTAGGTTGAGTGAGTTTGTTGACGAGATAGATAGGATGGGAGCGAGCTCAGATGAGGAAATCACACGTGTCTCGACTAGGGAGACACGCCCCTCAGCCTCTCTACTATCTCCATATGTCGTAGAGCGTCCCAAAAAGCAATCCTCTCCATATCAGAGGTTTAGGGAATCGGGACAGCCCCACGTGGAGATGAGCCGGACCGGGTTCTACCTTACACAGGAGATCTTCTCCATGATCGAGGACACGACGAAGTGCCTCACTGCTCTGGTAATTGTTTTACATGTTTTGTTTTGTTACTTTTACGGTTGATTTTGTTCTAATTAGGGTACTAATAAGATTATTTTGAAAATGATTACAGGAGATAGACCTGTACACGGTCTACTGGCAACATAGACTCCAACAAGGGTACCGTCTTCTCGATGGTGTTAACAAACTGCACCACATAGTTCTGCCCCTTTCGTTTTACGTAAGTTCGTTTTCTCATTTTCCGTTTTCATTTGTTTCAATTTCCATATTCATGTATTTCAATTTGATAAAAAACCTAATAAAAACCATGTTTCCATTTCAAATAAATAAAGACACAACTCCGAGACGAGTACTTGAAGTTTCACCCCAACTCTTCGACTTGGGGGTTGGCAAACGAGACTTTGAAGTACACGAAATGGGAGATCCCCTACGATTTCATCGCGGGCTGGGAGGGGATTAACACGTACCAACCGTGGATCACCGGCCAATATGTAAGTTTTTAATATCCTATATTGATTATATCGAATTTAATTCTTCGTATTGCTAAATCGTGTTTTTTTTTTTCAGTTTCTCGTCGTTTGCCATGTCTCCTCCTCCCATTGGATCCTGTGTCGGGTGAACGTTCCTTGTTGGTGCATCGAGGTGTACGATTCCCACTATTAGATGTACGAGGGAAATGAAAACCATCCACTCAGGCAATCACGGATCATCCAATGCTTGCCCTTGTCTCGCCTCTTCTCACGCCTCTTGGAGTACAATCCCCAATACTTCACGCGTGTCCACTCAAATGTCAAAAACTGGAAGACACGATTCATGGACATCCAGTTCGCCCCTCGGGAGTATCAATTCGTCCAAAACGATGGCGTGAGTTGTGGCGTGTACGCGTGCATGTATTTGGACTTGCTCCTTGGGAACCATAAGATATACCATGGCGACGAGAAATTGGTCGTGACACGATTTCGAAATAAGATGGCTTCGAGAATTTTCATGACTTCGAAGGGATGGAAGAATTGGTGACAAATTGTATTTTTTTCGAATATTGAATGATTTTGATGCTTATTTAGATTTGTAAATTGTTGAATTCGAACGGTGTTTCTTGTTAATTAGATTTGTTTGAAAACAATTTTGTTCGAATGATGTTGATTTTGGTCATTACAAGTGAAGAATCGAAAATTGTCAAATGGTGGAAAAATTGTATTTTTTGGACATTTTGGACTCTAACATTCGGCTGAGTACACGGTTGAAATGTAGTTTCAACCGTGTACTCAAGAACCCCGACCGTGTACCCTAAGTCGTGTACTTAAGAACCCCCTATTTTTTTTTTTTTTTCAATTATTTCAATTCGTGGAGCTCAATTGAGTTGGAATCACTGTTACTTTCATACATTGTGCAATCTTATGATTCGATCACGTTACGTGAATTACACGTTTGAAAAAAAATTACGTTCGTAAGTTTGTTCTAGATCAAACGTAACCTTAGTAGTTAGACTATATAAGTGACACTCACTCTATACTTCATACTTACATAAGATATCCTTCAATTCAATTGATTTTGGCTTAATTATGACATAACTTACGTTATTACACGTTTACAAAACTTAATAGACTCGAGATACACGAGAAATTCAAACGAAACACGAGAATTTCGCAAATTTAGGCTTAATTTTGACTTTTTAGGCTTAATTTTGACTTCTCACGAAAAGGGTACACGCTATTTTTCAATTTAAATCGTGTAGAGTCAACATTCGTGTAGAGGGCATTGACTTTTATTTAATTTTGACTTTGTTGACCTTACACGGTTGAATTGGATTTCCAACCGTGTATACACGATTGAAAAGATCATCCAATCGTGTAAAGTCAATGGCTTAATTTTGACTTTTAATTTTGACTTTATACGATTAATACTCGAATGTAACCGTGTACACACGTTTAAATCAACAATAATGTCGTGTAGTTGGCCGAAGGTTTCCCTTTTTTTAACACAAAAACATTCAATTTTCACCAAATGATCAACTCAAACAAAAACTAATATGTTCACATCCAATAACATTCTTAAACATCCAAAAACGTTCATTAACATCCAAAAACGTCAATTTGGTTAAAATAAAAATAAAAATACAATCAAGCATCGGTATCGTACGAACATCGGGGCCTAGTATGCTCCTCGCTCTTGCAAATGCTACATTTTTTCTTACCTCTAGGACGTCGAGGAGGAGCATTTAGATCAACTCCGCAAATGGGAAGCGAGGCTTGGCAACTCCATCGCTTGTGCCCGTATTGTCCGCATCTTGAACACCTTTGCCGGTTCGTTGAGGATTCTCCTTCAACGGCCGATCGAGCTCTTGCCATCGGTGGTCGCCCGGCTTGCCTAGGTACAAGAGGGGGTAGCACCCTCCATTGTGAAATGAATTCGGGAACACTCCACGTCTCGGGATGAGGAACCGGTTGAATCTGAGGAGAATACGTAGCAACTAACGTGGATTGCCTGAAATAATGGCTCACGTAGTCAGTTGCCCGCCCACCGGAGTGCCTGTAACAACATACAATACAAAAACGTTTAGAAATCCAATTGAAATACGACAAGCATGAAACTAAAATAAAACGAGAAGTAGCCGTACCTTATCGCCGCACAAGCGTGTCGACAAGGGATGCCGTCTAACTCAAACTCACGGCATTCGCAAGTCGAGTTTTGGAGATCGACCAGGTAAGTCTGCTTTTCACCTTCGACTCTCCAAAGGGTGGGCGTAGGCGTTCCTCTGACGGAGTAGCGACGGCCCCATTCCGACGATGCCGACATCTTCGTATAGGCCTTCTCGGTGAGTTCATGTTGGCGAGCTAGGGCACTAGTCCGATGTTCGTCGAACCACTTCTCGACGACTATCCGATACACCTCGATCATGGCACAAATCGGGAGTCTCCGAGCCCACAACAACCGAGCATTCATGGTCTCGGCGGGATTAGAAGTCATGAAGCTCGTACGTCGGACGGGACACTTGCACCTCGCCCACCTCAGCAGGCCAATGTCGCTCAACCTCCTGTAGATCCCGCCTCCCTCCCTGCTTAGGTCCCTCAGATTCCCCCAATATTCATCGAATTGGGAATCTCGATAGGCATAGGCTGCAGACTCGAATATAGCCCCCGCATGCCTCCCGTACCTAACGAAATTTCTCTGGAGGTGAACGAAGCAGAGGCCGTGAGCAGCATGCGGAAAGACGGAGTCGATCGCATTTGCGATGCTCACATGCTGATCGGATACGATCAACAAGTCCGAGGGCGCCCCGAAACTCTCTCGGACTTTGGCCAAGAACCACGTCCAAGATTCGTCGTTCTCTATGGGACCGAATCCAATGGCAAGGGGGAACACTTGCTCGTTCCCGTCTTTCGTCACCGCCACAAAGAGCGTCCCCTTGTTCTTCCCCTTCAAGTGCGCCCCGTCTACTACGATCACGGGGCGTAGCAAACCATTTTCCCACGCCTCGATGGACGGACCAAAGGCGAGGTAGAAGTAGGTCAGATGGTCGGTGACGTGGGAGGTGTGGATGTCGTACTGGGTGCCCGGATTCATCTCCTTCAAAAGGTAGAGGTAAGAAGGGAGCCTCTGATAAGACTCGTCGAAGGCACCGTATGTCATCTCTATAGCGACGTTCCTCGCACGGAGAGCGAACGGGTAGTCAATCTGAATACCGTACTCACTCCGTAGCTCTTCCACCATCTCCTTTGGCTTCAACACTGCGCCCTCGGTGATCAATCGACGAGCGTAGAATGCTCCTAATACCATGGCCGGCACCTGTCGTTTGTTGTTCGAATTTAAATCAACTAGGCACGTGTGATCGGCCTCGTACTTCTTGATCACCCAAATCCCGCCTTGCTGCGTGGCATTCAACTTGAACTCGCAATCCTTCCCCGAAGTGCACCTAAAACCCACACGGCCTTTGTCGGAGCGAGGGATACAATTCTCCTTCCGGAGATCCATGTGAAGCAAACCGACGGCTATATGCAAGTCATCCTTCTTCTTGAAGAATCCGTGCTTTCGCAACTGACCCAAGGCCGGTGCCAAGTCGGGATCGATCCATCCTAAAGGGAGCGCGGTGTCTAGATCGACGTGCAGTATCAACCAATGTCGAACCGCCTCCTCGTTAGCGCGAGCACGAGCTTCGTCGTCACGGGGCTCTTGGTTTTGTGAGTGCATGCTACGAAGCCCGATAACCCTATCAATATGGCCGGGCTCGCGGATCCATGCTCCGAATTCAGCCGTTAGGCTCTCAAGTAATTGGGATCGTTCCTCCACATTCCTTGCTTCCTCGCCCTCGGACTCGAGAGACTCTTCTTCCGACTCCGGCTCTTCTTCGTCGCGTACTTCGGCTTCAAATGCATTCGATCTCGGGATCGGCTCCTCTTCGACGCTATAGTTCTGAAAAATCGTCGATCGTTGGGTAGTATGGGCTGCCCGATTTGCTCTACTAATGACGTAGATCGTCGACATCTCCCTTCTCGCGATGCACATTCTAAGCAAATCCCCGGTGCTCTTTAAAACGGCCTTCACCGTCTCCCGCTCGTTGAGGTTCGTCAAGTGGATTAGCAAGTACTCCGATTCATCACCCAAGTAAAGTTGAACGTCTCGCAATACGTTTTCATAGCTCAAACTCGAAATGGGATGATTGACGAGAAAAGAGTCTCCTCCTACGTACGATATTCCCTCCCAACGACCGCTATGACGGATAAGATTCTCTGATCACCCATCTCCATCTGTACAAAAAAAAAAAAAAAAAAAAAAAAAAATTTAATAATCTGAAAAAAATTTGTTCTTAATTACACAGTTAAAGTGTTAATTTAACCGTGTATACACGGCCAAATGTACCAAAATGTCGTGTAAAGTCAACAATTTTGACTTTCAACCGTTGACTTTGTTGACTTTACACGACAAATAGGGTGATTATACCGTGTACACACGGTTGATTTCAACTTTCAACCGTGGTGTACTTAAGAACACAAAAATTTTCTTCTTTTTTTCCGCATATTATAAATAATAGATAGAGAAAATAGAATATTACCTTGGTATTTATCTCTAAAAAACGCCTTGAATCGATTCCAAATTTTCCAGAAATTCGAGAAACCCTACAAATATTCTCTCTCAACAATTTTTTCAAATTTTGTGTTGTGATGAAATGAATTATGTCTATGCTATTGCTATTGTTTTCTAACTTTTTCTGATTTTTCAATTAATGTTATGCTAACAACCTCTACTTTTAATCAATTTCACAGATTTGGTTGTTGAAAGTAAATAAATGCAATTTCCTATTTTTAAAAAAATTACACGCCAATCTCCAATTTTAGGTGGTCGTGTATGTGTACAACAAAAATTGAGATTGAGAGTGAATTCGTGTACAACAAAAATTGAGATTGAATTTTGTGGTGGGCCCCACGTTTGATTTATATATTTAGTTATATTTTTGGTTTTATTAGACAAGTGGGCCCAAATAGTAAGGGTATTTAAGACATTTCAATTGAAAATGTGTATAGAAGTACTACTTCTTATAATGTGGGTATAGAAGTTATACTTTTTATAAAAATGGGTATTTTTAAACTTGACCCTTGTACAAAAGCAAGAATGCTTAAGTTCGTTTAACTACTTAGGGCTCGTTTGGTAGGTTAGATAGGATAAGGCGAGATAAGATAATATTATCATGGGTTTATCTTGAGAGGTGAGATAAGTGTAGATAAAAAAATTTATCTTGGTGTTTGGTACATTAGATTATGATTCTTCATATCTGAACAAACTTGTTTGGTAGGTTGGAATAAAATATGATAAAAATGTCAAAATACATTTTTAACTCCCCTATTTATGTTTTTTAGCCCTAGTATAAAATGAATAACCCCGCGTAGAACCGTCAAAAACCTCGCGAAGAACTTGAAGGCGTCATAGATTCATTTCGAAAGAGAAATCCACCCGTTCGACAGCCACCAATCCACGAAGCTCCCAAAGCATGGGTACTACCGGAGAAGGTTAGTAAGCAAAGTCATTATATCACCTCACATTTCTAAATTGTAGTAGATTTTATTGCTAAATATATAAATTTGATTTAAGGTTATATCACCTCCTTTTGTTGATGAAATTAGTTGGTGTAATTAACTTGTTGCTTAGCTACGTATTCGGAAGAGAGGCAGATGAATTTGGAAGAGAAAAGGGCAAAATTGGTAAGTATGGAAATCATTAAGGTACTGTTCATCTGGGATAATATTTATCACATGGGGGAGGCATGATAATTATACAAAAGGCTACAGTAAAATTTATCCCGGGCCGGGATTTTATCCCGGGCCGACGAGATAACGTATCTCGTCTACCAAACAACCGGATAACGCGAGATAACTTATCTTATCCCACGTTATCTAACCTACCAAACGAGCACTTAGTAGTTATAGATATTAATATGTGTACGTATCACAATTATTTATGTTCTATCAACTTTTCACCTATATATATAAAAACATTTGTAACTCATGTAAAAATGTGAAACTCATGTACATTTATTTTTGAGTGAGTGAATATTACCTCTGAATTCCCAATTCTTTCATTTGTGATTTTATGAAGTCGTCGGAGAAATTTTGAGCCTTGAAGGATTTTAAAGTATCGTCGATGATTTTCTTCTCTGCTTCGATGTCTAGTCCGGATGCTCCATTGAGTGCTTCCCCCATTTTATAAGGTCTTTCTAATATCAGACCCTCCTTTTCTCCACATACATATGCTAAAATGCAGTCATCATTTTTTTCAATAAATAAAATAAAATAAAACCATGCTATTAATTTTAGAAATAGACTTAACTGCCAAAAAAATGGGAATGAGTTATCAAATATTTCAATAATTAATTCATGGTATGTAATAAAGTACACATGTCATGAAAGGAACTAATTAAATATTGAATGACCGGCCTAATATATGACACTGTCAGGTCAATGATGAACATTTCGATTTTCTCATGCCTTAAAAGTACTAACATGCATATTTTCAAAATCCAGTATCTACATTGTACTAACCGGTTGACACGTGGAGCAACACTTTTAAATTGCCACACTTTTTGGAGAAATTCAAAACATGCTTAGCTCCCATTGTATTTATTCCAATTGAAACATCGTATCTGCGACCAAAATAGAGATATTTTTTATCAGACTAATACAACTCACACATGTACGCACGCACTCCATGTGACTCGATTACCTTTCATCGAAGTTGGTATTTGCAGCTAAATTGACAACGACGTCAACTTCATTAGTCAATTCCTCCATTAATGAAGAGTCCTTCACTCCCAAATCCTCCAAGGTAATATCTCCACCCACAACTCTTATTTTTTGTGATATTAATGAATTGAAATTCCCACCATGCTTCTCTTTTAGAACACTAAATAAATCCTTTGATAATATCTAAAAAAAAGGGGGAAAAAAAGGTGAGTACGTGGTCCAATAATTAGACACAATCTTGAAAGGGGGCTACAAAATTAAATTACGTTGATGTATAGTAGAGGTGCCCACGGTTCCGGTTCCGGTTCTAACCGGAACCGAACCGCCGGTTCCGGTTCCGTCGAGGGAGGAACCGAAACCGAACCGCAAATACACGGTTACGGTTCCGGTTCCGGAACCGCCGGTTCCGGTTACGGTTCCGGTTCTAACCGGAAAAAACCGGACAATTATTTATTTATTTTTTAATTTTAAACTTTTTTATTTCATAAGGTTTTGAACATTCTTTCAATTTTATAGGTGTTCCTCATGCAACTCTTCTCATAATTTGGGATGTGTTAGATATCACATATCAAATAAATAAGAAGCTTGAAAAGTGTAATACTCTTATAAAAACAATAAACATACCTCACAATGAAGTAACAAATGAGTGTTTGAGAGTAACACTTATATAATTGAAAAAAGTCCAAATTATATATATATTTAGTTATTATTTATGAAGTTCAACAAATAATGTTATATTTGTTTATAAATTATATTTTAAAAAAATAAAAATAATAGAATTTATATAAATTGGACGGTTCTAAAATTTGGAACCGCCGGTTTGGAACCGGAACCGGAACCGAACCGCCGGTTACGGTTCCAAGCCTTAGGAACCTTAACCGAACCGCCGGTTCCACCGGTTCCTTTTCCGGTTCCGAACCGCCGGTTCCGATTTCGGTTAAAAAACCGCCGGTTCCGGTTACGGTTACGGTTTTAACCGCCGGTTCCGGTTCTTTTGAACACCTCTAATGTATAGTACGAGTTTTAGACAGCCACAAAATTAATAATCAGAGGTGGATGGAAGTTTTTGATTTTGAAAAATAAACCGAAGTGTTGTTCATAGTGAAATTGTAGTATACGCCGTTGATGACGACGAGTTACCTCGGTGTCGAAACGAAGCATAGCAGAATTGGAGTCCGGAGCTCTCAAGAGAAGGTAGAGCTTCTTCACATTGGGTTGCACTCTCAGATTCTTCTCTACAAAAACTGCATGCATGCACCATTCCATGCATATAAAACTCATTCATTTGGAGGTAAATATATACAAGAAAGAGATAGAATTTGTTCATACTCTTGGCAAGAAACCCAGCAGCCCCAGTTACTAGAATAGACTTCTCCAAAAACTCAAGAATGCTACCCACTTTCATTGCTAGAGAGAGAGAGAGAGGAAATGAAAATATAATATATGGGTTTGTGTGTTGTGTGTATGTGAAAGAATGTATAAATGGAAGAGATATTTGGGGTGACATATATATATATATATATATATATATATATATATATATATATATATAGGATGGATCATATAGAAATAAGTCCTGGTGTGAGAAATAGGAATAGATCTGAACCATTGATCTTAATTTGATCTATGGTTGTAATTGATTTAAGCATGATTATAAGGTATTATAAGCATGATTAGGTTTAAGTATGAATTTGTACATTAAAAAGCATAATGGTGTTGTAAGCATAAATATATACTGACTTAAGCATGATTTTGTATAGTTTTAAGCATCTTTCTCATTTTCTCACTCAAGGATTTATTTGCACACGAACCACTCCATATATATATATATATATATATATATATATATATATATATATATATATATAAAACTTGTTTTTGTACACGTACGTATGAATAGATTTATGCTGGTAAGTGTTGAATATTGACAAGCTCTCTCTCTCTCTAGATCTCTCTCATGAGATCATTAATTGTAGGTACGCATGTAGGTATAAATGTGTCGAAGTATCAACCGTTTATGCAATTTCTGTCACACCAAAACCGTTTTTGTGGTTTAATTTAATATATAACGATCCTGGCCTATTTTGTGCTCTCCGATCCTATATGTATACATTATTAAGTAAAACATCCCTTTTCAATTATATATTTGTCCAAGCCACTACTTCACCAATCCACACACATATATGGCATTACCTTAATATATACGAGGAATACTCTCATACTCACCGTAGACATTTTGGTATGCTCACGAATGATGTAACATATTATCAATGAATTAAAAGATTTTAATATATACTATAACCCATCTAAAAATGTAAACTCTATCACTGTCACATAAGTGGTGGACATATTGAGAGTGTCCACAATAGATAGAGAAGCATGGCTAACCTTAATATATATATAACCGAAGTACTCTAGAAATTAAAATTGATTTTTCAAAAAAATAAAAATAAAAATGATGCATTTTATATATAGGCGATTATAATGCACAATATATACAACTATAATGCACCAGCCATCGTAATGTATATGTATAAAAGTTTACTAATTAATGTGGACGACAGTCACTGCTAAGATCAACAACCAAAAAATCATTTCTCATTTCATATATACAAGAAATTCATTTTTTATTTGATTTCGAATCCATATATATTACTCCATCCGTCTCACTTTACTAATCCTGTTGAACATTCATATGTGAGGTATATATATAATATTCTAATAGGACTAATGAAGTAAGACGGAGTGAGTATCATTGATAATTTATGTTTGTGCATGTTAATTGTGATAGTTAATGCTAAGGTATAATATTGCTGCATAGATTAATGCAAGAACTGTGCACCATACGCGGAATAGTCATAATTTGCTTGAATATTTAATCTGATCTTGACATATCAACCGTACGTCTAATCGATTCTAGACATATAATCTATTGCACTTTCAAATTTTACTTTATACTCCACTCGTCCACGATTTACGCATTCTAATTATTTTATTCGTCGTCTATAATCTATGTCCCTCAATACTTTTGGACGTATACCTCACATAAAAATTTACATTTTATCCACCACCCGTTAGTCATTATAAAAGGGTAAGGCCGAAAACATCATTTTATCCCCTATCCATTTCAAAAATTAAAAATCTTCTCATAAGATTTTAGGCACGTACTTCGTGAACTTAGAGGGTATGTGTTATGGAGCTGAATTGGTGCAACTAATTAATAACCTAATTAAGGACGATAACGACGATCCAACAACTAGGGTTTCTTTGGTGGCAGGTTAATTTGACGAAAGATTCAACTCGAATTAGGGTTAATATAAAAGATGACCATCTTGTACAGTTATAATGCACCGTGCATCATAATGCATTATCATTATAGTTATAATGAACCAAATAATATGAATCATTATTCAATAGTTGAGATCATTTTTCATTTTTTACGAAAAAGTATGTATTATTTGATCTCCAACCTATACATATATGGCCTGATATTTGTTCTGCTTTTATATTTGTGACAAAGAGAGGAAAAGTCGTTGACATAAACATTATTAGGATTGCTTGAATATGTCAAAAATTTATGTTTTTCAAATTTTTTTTGTTAATTAATTAATTTTATAATTGTTAGGGTTTCCAAACACCATCACCAATCTGCATTAGTATTAACAAGGATCATTCCAAGTTTTTGATAGTGGTCAGCACTCGCGATGCCAGTATGGTGCAAAGGGGGTACAAATGTACCCCCAAAAATTTTGCAAAACTTCTACTAGTATTACATAGGTAAATTTTTATTTATAATAATTAGGAATAATAGTAATAGAATATTGATTTTAAGAGTTATTTTTGATTGATTCTTTAATGGAATAATATTACAATATATACTAGTGTTTTTTCTCACCAAACTAGTATTTGGTATTAATTTTTTCGGTTGCTAGCCTATAAGTATCAAGAGTGTATTTCGAACAACTTATTTCAAAAAGAAAATCGTAAAATATACGATTCATCATTAATTAAATGATTGTTTGGTCACTTTCATTAGAGAGATGTGTCTCTATGATTTTTTTTTTTTTTTTGAAGATGTTGTCAATCTTTATTTCGTTATTTTTATATACTCCCTCTGTCCCATTGATATAAGGATAATATTTTTCCGGCATGAGAATCAAGACGAGAGTGCTGATATTAGATAAAATAGTGTGAATGAGTTTTAATAGATTAAAATTTTGCCGTTTTAGCTAGGTATCCTATATCACTGAGATTGACGAAAATGGAATATATCCCCAATGGAACAAAGCGAGTAATTATTTTTCGCACCCCCGAATGTTAAATCCTGGAGTCGCCACTGGTGGTCAGAGTATTAACAACTAGATGACCCTACATTAAAGATCTATTTTAATTATGTTAGGTACATGGCTTTTGCATTTCATTATTAACATAATCATGACCTATATTAAATTAATTAGTTATTGTTGCATGTGAAACTTTGATTATACAAATAGATTGATTCCTTAATAATGTAGAGACAAATTAAAACTCGACTTCACATAAAATATTTATTGCTCTTGCATAACTACTCATATTTAGTTATAACTTCTCTGGCTTCAAGGCCATGCCTTCGTGTACCTTCCCACATATCTTTTCCAATCATCTAGGTCACCCTGAGGGGCATCTATCATCGTGTACCTTCCCACGGATGACGCTACTTGATAGGATTCCCGAGCACCATCACCGAATCACATTAATATAATATTTTTCTTTTTGGGCCGAGTCCTCACAATTTATTTTTGAATTCCTTCTCTAAAGTCCTCATACTAAAGTGTTGTCCGTTTTATATATAAGGTTCACTCGCCTTATATTTCTGACATCAGACATGTTATTTGCATCAACAATTAGCTTAGAAATGAAATGATAGTTTGGACTTAAGAGTACCTTACACGGAAAAAGAAGCTAGTACATGTAATTACATGTCACTATTTAAAGAGTTAATCATAATAAATATTACATGGAAGCCCGAAACGGGAGACATTATGGGTAGATGAGAGAATTTCATCATAAGGCAAAATAGGTTATAAAATATTATCTCATATGAACTATAGAACGAAAATCGATAAATATATAAGGTCCATAGTGAAATCATCATAGTGTAATTTTCAACCACATTGCGAATTCATTGCGAACCAACCACACTGCGAAAAAAATCTAAAATCACACAACAAATCTTTTGAGCTTGACCCAATATTCATATCACTAATAACAACACAAATATTTTAAAATAAATCCAATGTTGTGAATGTATTAATTTGGTATGATAATAATAATGGTTTTATTATAAATGCTGGTAACATCTGAGTTATAAAATTTTAATAAAGCTTTTTAAAATTATCCCTCCGTCTCATTCAACCTGACAAGCGCACATATCGAATATATGTGAGACACATACAATAATAAAACGTGTCAAGTCAAAGCATAGGAATATTATTTTAACCCTCTGAATGAATAACGATTTAAGAAAAGTTTCATTTCGTTTGCGAACCCTCGTAAATGCCAACTACTCCCTCTGTCCCACTTCACTTGACTCGATTGTGTATATATGAGCTAAGTCCGCCGGATAAGAGGGGGTATTATACATCTTTTTCAGTACCGTTGGCTTTAAATTGATTAGGTAGAGTGTATAAGTTGGGAATTAATTTGATGGTTGATAGTTGCAAGTTGAAACGCAATGCCTCGCGTTTTTTGAACGATCTTTAATTTATATTATATTTTCTATCAATGATACGATAATGTTTTTGATCATATTCCTATTATGGTGCACATGAATTAATCTCTATTAACATGTGTCGTGCCCATTGACATTAATTTAATTTATTATTTATGGTAAAGACTTTTATCTATAATACGGGCATGCATGAATGTCACGATTAATGCTATGAAACTGATATAGACGAGACGATGGAATGCAACTCACTTAGATATATATTCGAGTAATTAATCCTGCCACTAATGGTGTTACTATCCGTGTACTATAAGATACATAGTTTGTTAATTATAATGCATTTTCAGTATAATTATAATGCAAAGTTTAATTAATTTAAATAGTAGGCCAAGGGGAGATGATCAACTGTCCTTAATTATCATTTCTCATTTTTGCACAAAAATTCGCCTATATATAATGTACACATATTATAATTAGTAAGTGGTACTCCTTTCAATGTATTAGAATTACAAATTTCGATTCATAGTAATTATTTTTACTTCAATTTGCATATTTAATTTGTTGAAAATTTAATTAATATTACAATGTTAAATATATTTTATTCTTTAGATTCAAGCTGTGGTCGAAATAAATTTAATTATAAACTCTAAACGAAATTGACACTGTAGAAAAGTCCTATGGGACTCGTGAGGACCACATCAAAATAAAGATGAAGAAACATTGAAAACTAAACTTTTTATAACTACAAATACTTACATTGTGTGACCGTAAATGCTCCCGATGTCGGTTTCAAGGACCGGGCTAATTGAACGAAGGCCATGTTGCGAAATCATAATATTGGGCTCCTCTTATAAATTGTTGAAAACAATGTTTTAATAGTGGAAAATGAACTTCATGCTTGAATCGGTTTGACTAGTAGTATGAAACTTTAATTCGTTCGTTATGAATTTTTCTAATATCTTTTATGTGAAATTAATACACCTACCTATCCATCTAAAGACAACTAGTTTAAGTGGCGAGTCATTTGGAATTGGGATCGATATCGAGGTATTCATTTAATTGTTTTTAAGGTAATTTTCATGCGATGAAACAATGCTTTGTGTCAACCTTGGTTAGTTTAGGTATTTCTTTTTAGCAATTTTAATTTATGACAATTTATTTTAATTTTAAAATTTTTTTTTAAGATTCACTCATGCATATAAAGTTCTTAAAATTATTTATTGGTAGCATTTAATTTCAATTTCATTAGTTAAAGTATGCTGGATAAATCCAAAACTAGGACATGTAATTTTTAATATCTTCAATTTTTTATATACATGTATATTTTGATTTATAATTTTTTTTATTCTTATAAAATATATTACAATATAAAAATAATTAAGTTTAAGATATACCGAATGAGATCCTCTACCAGATGTCGATTTTTATTAATTTTATACATATTCTTTCGATAATTTCGACTTATTATGATTCGGGATAATTTTATAATATTTCCTAGGGTTCCCCATCAATTTTAGGGTTTATAATTACTTTTTAGCATTTAATTTCAATTCAACCGAAAATTAGGGTGTATAATTTCTTAAAATTCTAATTTTTTTTTGTCATATAATTTTTTATTTTGTTTTGTTATAATATTTCATTTTTTATTCGTAAATCTCCGTTGAAAGTGCTCATGCAAGTTGTGTTACAATCACGTAATGTTTGAAGAGTAATGAATGGAAGCAGAATTGGGCCCGCAGCACTTCGAGGCCCGGCTCGGCCCAAGTATTAAGTGGGCTGGGCCTTAAATGAAGGCCGAAATCAGGCCCATCAAGGGAAGGAGTTGTCCAGCCCAAGCCCGATCGGCTAGGGCATGCTTGGGCCAGCTAGTATCTCCACGTTCTGCTCCGCCTGTTGTAGTGGGTAAAATTCGCAAGCCCAATAAACTTAGCCCAAGAGCCTAATAAGCCGGGTTAAGACGGCCGAAACGGCCAACAGTAAAGGCTAAACAGCCTAAATCGGCCCAGTACGGCCGAAAAGGCCCAACAACGTTATTGGGCCACAAACCTTATACGGGTGACAACAAAATAGGTCGTTACGGCCCATACGACCGACGTGTCCAACAACTTGACTCACCTCTCTGTTGGGAGACTGAGTCAAGGATAAGGATGACGGCCGAAAAAATAGCAACGGACGCGGAATGTGGCAATAGTCAAGACGGCTGCATGGTGAAAAACCCTAAACCCTAAGGTCGTCATATAAATATCGGCCGACTAGGTCAAACACACATCCAATCACACACGCTCATACTCTCCACTACGCTCTCAACTACTCTCTAGCACTCACCGCGTACTTTGCAATCACCTCGCGCCCACCGCCTCCGGAGTTAGCCGTACAAGTTTTTTCCGCAGTCGATCCATCTCTCACGTCACCCCCTCCGACTGAATGTTCACAGTCGTCCGCGACCATCACTATTGCTTTACTATCTATTTTCGTTATTACTTGTTTTTACGTTATATTATTCGAATACCGTACTAACTTGAGCGTTGAAGGTCCTACGGCAGACACCCCCTCCGGTGTTCTTCGTAGGGCTAGCTCTAACGTGTCCGTTGTGTTGGTTACAGGTTGCTAGTGCCCTAATCGACCGGATCGACCGAGTTGTCCGGACAACAGTAATTGTAGATTCTACCTATACACCTGTCTAATTTATAACTAGTTAATATCTATTTTGAGACATTAGATGAATCGTTTTCTTAAATGTCAGAAATTAATAATTTCAATGTAATTTGAATTTAAATATTTTCAATGTCATCCCTTTTTTTTCTTTACGAAAATAATTTTATTTAACCATCAAAAAATGTTCCTAACTATACACCATACTCCAACCACATCAACACCAAACATATCCGAAACACCACCACAATCTAATGTATGAAATTACGAAGTTTCCTATCATTTTAATGACACCATGCAAGCAAAACTTCCATTGTTTGATTATATCCTCCATTGAAATCTCATTTCCTTGCATCCTCTATTTTTTAACCCTCCAGATGTGATAGATCAACACAATTACCATGCATCTATGCAGTCTCTGCTTCCTGTTGTTGGTTGTGCTTTACTAAATAAGGAACACCTTCTCCATTCTCCATTTCTCGGCATGTTTATTAATTCCACACCATTCAGTCACTCATTTCCAAAATCTTCTAGCCACATGACAAGCAAAGAAGAGGTGATCTAGAGTTTTTCAACCACATACACAACAAACATGATCAACTAGCATTCCAATTCTCCGTAAGTAACTAAATATAGCAAGCTTCTTATGCAACACTAACCAAGTAATGAACATGCATTTAGGTGGAGTTGCATTCTTGCAAACCATCTTAGCCAAAGGCACCTTATTGTCGAGAATAAAATATTTATTGTTTTAAAAGAAAAAATATATATCTCAAAGAACTGATTCCAATAATATTCTATTCTATAGATAAATTATCAAGTATTGAACACTAAATACTACTAATACATATACATAGAGTTTTAATCTTTAGAATCACAAAGCTTTTTAATAAATTTTATTTGAACACATGTTTTACTACTCCACGAACGTGAATGTTCATGAAGTAGTCTTCCCAATTTATGATTTTTGGATAGAAATAAAATGTATTAATCTCCACACCTCTTTCTTCTGCCTCCGACACAAATGCCCTTCTTAATTTCTCTGTGTTCATGTCGTCAAAACTTGTAATATCCTGAGTTTTCTAATTAAATATTGCTAATTTAAAAAAAAAAAAAAGGTATAATAGGAAAATTTAAAAATACTTTTAAATCTTTTTAAGAACATCTATTTAATTAAATAAATGAGTAATACAAAACAATTTTGCATGCAAAGTTTTAATTAATTTTAATACTCTTTAGTATTGATTGCATGTATATTTGATCGATCAATGCACACACGTGAATGGCTTTAAGTTTGTAAATTTTATTAAACAATATTATTCTAACTCCACGTGGAAATCAAATATGTTAGCAACACTATGACTAACGAATGCTACAATGCTGACTAATCAAACCTATAATGAATTACTCATCAAACCTATACAACTTTTCCTCCTATAAATATAGCCATGCAAAGCCATATGACCATATTCAAACCACTGTAAGTTCATATTGCTTAGTGAGCATTGATAAGCAAATTTGGGCGACGATCCATGCATTCGAGTTATTTTAGTGTTTTAAGGTGGAGTTTCTCTTTTTAAAATATTATTTTGAGTTAGTAAGCTCTAAACTATGGGATTATCCATGAAAAATGTTTTGATGCGTGATTACATGTTCAATGCTCTTATGTTTACGATCAGGTCTTTCGATTGGTCTAACACACTAATCGAGGGGCTGTGCGCACGGTTAGATATCATTGGGTTGATCACCAATTGGTTCTAACTTCGAGGGGAGAACTAGTGGATGAAATACTCCATTGTCTCCAAACTATAGGCTCCATCAGAAAAGGGATCCGGCAGTGGTACGTCCCGGGATCGGTATATGTTAATCTATGGCTCCATCATGAAAAGGGATCCGACAGTGGTACGTCCCGGGATCGGTATAAGAGTAACATGGTAATCCGCATCGCAATGAAAATGAGTTTTGGTGTGCATGGAAGTTATATAATTTTAAAACCCTTCCATATATGCTTTATTATCATGGATATTCTTTTTATAGTAAATGTTTTTGGCATAACCCCACTGAGTGCATTAGTACTCAGCCCTGCAATTCCTTTCCAAATGTTTTGCAGATTAAGGAGCTGGTGGAGCAGATGTGGCTGAAGAGGATTGTTGTTGTGGTTGTGCTATTTAAGAATAGAGCTTCCACTACGCTTGGAAATACGCTTGTCATTAGTAACGATCCTGCAATGTACTCAATTTCCTAAGTCTAATTTCAGGTTTAGAAATAAAATCTCTATGCTATACCTGAGTCTCGTTATAAGAATATAAATATATATTTATTGTATTTACGGGTATTCAGACACAAGCCGGCCATTATGGGTCGTTTAGCTCAGCCGACCCCATAATTTGAGCTGAGCGTCCCGATCCCGTATTTTATTTAATGTCTATGGGTATTCAGACAAGGCCGACCAACACGGGCAGTATGGTTTGCCTACCCCGTGGTTCGTGTTGTGCGTCCCGATCCCATAATTAATTAAATAAACTCATTAATAATATGGTTGATTATCCTAAGAAACTAGGCCCCTTTCTATCCCCGCTTCTTAATCCCAACCCCTTGCCACGTCCCGGCACACGTGCCTTCCTTCGGGAACTGGGATGTGACAAAACTGCAACAAAATTCAGAGCTATCATTGCCAAACCCACATATACTATGCATATGTTTTATGTATTTCACCAAGTATACCACTAGTATATACGTCGTGACACAAATAAAATATTTGCGGCGTGACGAAAAGATGCTCATCATCCTTCAAAGAACAAATAAGGTCCATAAAGCTCTACTAAACGAACCACAAACTTAATCTTTCTGCACATATCAAGATACATGGCTCGAAAGTATTGACAACAAGCAATATTCACCATCTCTAGCCCCTAAAAAGATGAATGAAACAAACAAATTATGCATGTATGTTAGTATTTTGTGAATCTCATCTTATTATATGTCTTAAGTGGAGGCAAATTAGGACCTTAATTAAGTGGTAGTAAGTAGTGAATGTATAAATATCTTTGAAAACTCTCCATTGAATTTAATAGCTTAACATTGCCAACTATGATTGGCCTTCCTTCCTTGTTGATCCAAGGATGCTTCATGAAATATCTTTGTCCATAATTTTGAAACGACGCCGCATCCAAAGGATTCGACATTGAGGTACTGATGTGGTAGATTGTCTCTCCAGGATGGTTTGAGTGGGCAGTCATGGCTACGATCATTGCATTAATCACCATATCTGCGGGGATCTGCACTCGTCATTTATTTTAGTGTGATATTTACTTTGGCCAATAGTTGCATTGAACCATACATATGATCAAGTGACAATCCAAATGCTAAGAATCAAGCAACCTTAAAATTGTTTATGTGTCAATATATATAATGTATATATTGGCAGATCAAGCATTGACCAAAAATATATATACCATGATTTTGTTGAGGAAAAACAATTGAGTGTAGCCAATGTGCATGACAAATGCATAATCAGCTCCATAGTAGGAAATAATATATATCACACTAACCAAATTTATTTAAATGTTTACTATGCATATTTTAAAATCAGGAATAATTGTCAACATGACCTTCTGTTTGATTTTTTAAAACATTGCTCTATTCTAGAGTAATTAAACGAGAAAACTCACCGCATCGATTACTGTCTTGGGATTGCCAAGGAAACATGTCATTTTGCCTTTGCCATATCCAACAAGCAAACTATCAATTGTTCTGTAAATATTTTACATAGAAAAATATAGCATATCAAATCCGATTTCTTAGCATAGACCAAAGTAATTAAATTACTATATACTCCCCATGTCCATTTTATAATGACATTTTACCGTTCAATCTGTGTCTACTTTATTGAACAAAAGTGTTGTTATAAAATAGACGAATGAAGTATATAATACGATAATGAGGAAGAAAGTAGGGCATATAATTTATACCTGATCCCTTCCACCCAACCAGGAAAAGGTTGTTTGTATGTACTGGTAACTAGAGGTGTTCAAAAGAACCGGAACCGGCGGTTAAAACCGTAACCGTAACCGGAACCGGCGGTTTTTTAACCGGAACCGGAACCGGCGGTTCGGAACCGGAAAAGGAACCGGTGGAACCGGCGGTTCGGTTAAGGTTCCTAAGGCTTGGAACCGTAACCGGCGGTTCGGTTCCGGTTCCGGTTCCAAACCGGCGGTTCCAAAATTTAGAACCGTCCAATTTATATAATTCTATTATTTTTATTTTTTTTCTTAAATATAATTTATAAACAAATATAACATTATTTGTTAAACATCATAAATAATAACTAAATATATATATAATTTGGACTTTTTTCAATTATATAAGTGTTACTCTCAAACACTCATTTGTTATTTCTTCATTGTGAGATTTGTTTATTGTTTTTATAAGAATATTACACTTTTCAAGTTTCTTATTTATTTGATATGTGATATACTACCTCCATCCCGTTATATTAGTCCATGTTTCCTAATCGGGACATCCCATCTATTAGTCCAGTTTCCATTTCGGGTAAGTGTTTAACAAGAAAATCAGGGCCCAATTAGTACTAATCAGGCCCAAATTTTAATTAAGGCTTAACAGCCCAATTACCCTAACATCAGCCCAACCCACCCCCCAAACCCTAATACCCCTTCCCACCCTCATTTTGTCCGCCATTCACAACCCTACATCCACTCATTTCCTCTCCAGCTCTCCCTCGAACTTGTCGTTCCTCCCTCAAACTCGCCGTCCCACCCTCTTCTTCCTCCCAAAAAAATGAAGCGTCGGACTCCTCTTCGCCTCCGGCCGAACGCTGGGCCTCACAGCGTGTCTCGGGGGGCGAAGCTGGCGCCGGACCCGGCATCTCCCGACCACCTCCCAAACCCTAATTCTTCATCCGCTCCGCCGCCGCCCTCCGCGGCACTGGATCTCGTTAGATCTGCACCCTCACAGTCTCGGATCTCTCATACCTTCTACCCTCGGCAAAAAATGAGGCGTCGAAACCCTAATCCCCACCGCCGGCGGGGGGCGAAGCTGGCGTCGGACTCGGACAGTAGTCCGGAGCCTGTATCTGCACCGGAGTTGCTGGCGCCGCCATCCCCGAGACCAGAGCTCCTCAGATCTGCACCGCTGCCGTTGCCGCCGCCGCGTCTTCCTACCAGAACTGCACCGCCGTCTTGTACCCGGAGTTCCGTTGTGGAGAAGAAGTTGGGAGGCCGCATACTCCCAACCTACTACTCTCGCACACTGCCGCATTATTTCTACATCTTCGATGCCTCTACGTCGGCGGCTGCTGCTCGGGCTGCCCAGGCAAGCTCCGTGGCGGTCCGGGCGAGGGCGGAGGAGGCTCGGCTTAGGCGGGTGACCGCGGCTGCAGAGGAGGCTCAAGAAGCTGTTGAAGACGGCGAGGAGGTCGAGATGGACGACGATGAGGTGCCCTGGTGCCGTTGAAGAATGCAGATTAGTGAAATTGGGTGACTTCTAATCCTATTCTGTTATCGTACATGATAGCTTAATCAATGTGGCTTCTGTGCTCTTTTGTAATCGGATGTAATGAACTGACTTTGTTCTTTGTTATTCTGATGCAGTGGATATTGTGGGACGATGGGGAAGTTAATGCTATGATGAATTATGCTCACCTATGTGTGTTTATTCTGTTTGTGTGCAGTGAGGGTCCAATGATCTGTTTATAGGCTTTCTTTAGTGAGGGTCCAATGATCTGTTTATAGGCTTGCTTTTGTGCAGTGAGGGTCCAATTATCTGTTTATAGTCTAATTTTCTGATGGCAAATATTGGCCAAATGATGGCAAAAAACATAATACGATTAACATTCTGTTAATATGCATTTGTTTCAGTTCAGAGTGGTGATCTGCATTCTTGTATCTTCAAAAAAAAAAAAAAAAACTATTCATCTGCATCTTCCTCTATTCTGCACTGCATTCTTGTATCTTCACAAAAAATCACCACTATGAAGTATGAACTGCATTTGATTGGTAACTGCACAAAAATTCACCTGCACACTTGAAACTCACCTGCACACTTGAAGTTTATTAGAAGTTCAAATCTAAAACACCATCTCCATTATGGGGGGGTGTGATCTCCAATTCCTCCATAAGCTGTTCAAGTCCAGTTAATTCTGCATCTTCCCCTATTAGATGATCAATGCTATCTCTCACTACATATTCAGGGACTATTAGATTTTCAGGCAGCATTCCCATCCTAATTAAAGCATCCTTCCCCATGTGGACATGTTTGTAATCATTCCCACCCTTGTTCTTAAGAATTTCTATTAACACACACTGTAGGGATAAGAATACCTTATTCAATGTCATTGGTGCTAGTTCATTGAAGCTATTTGTAACTGCCTGGATGAGTTCTTCAGCATTCTTGCATCTGTTCCTTTGCTGTAAGCTTTGAATTGCACAGAAAAATCCCAGGTCTAGTGCATTGCAATCTGGACTGTTAGGTGGTTGTTGAATGAAACTGATATTGTATCCATCTGCACTTGCCACTTGCTGGAAATCTGCATCATTGTTATTCATGTGTGGCCTTGCATTGTCTTGCTGGATCATGATGTTTGGGCTTAAACTTGCTGGCCATTTAGCCTTTATAGCTGGAACAATCTGCAGTGATAATGTAAATAAAAAAACTGAACTGAAAATAAAAAATAGCATGCATTTACACATGTTACCTCTTTGATTATGAGGTCTTTGATGACCTCTCTTGTGATGCATTGAACTGGTTTTAGTTCTTTAGTGCCCTTCTTTCTGTGTATGCTGTCTCTCTTTGCTGTGTATTCTTCTATGAATGGCCATATTCCAATCTTCCCATCAAATATAAGTGCACCATTTGCATCATATAGTGGTCTGCTCACAGCACACATGAACATCACCTTAGGAATGAAGTTCTTTGATTGTGTGACTCTTAGAGGGTTAGCTTCCATTGGTGTGAGGTAGTACCTACAACTCTTCCTTGACAAGTAAAACCACTTCTCATCTATATGCACTGTATTTTCCATTGGCTTGAACTTGAGACTGTTCTGCTCTCTATCATACATAATGGCTTGCAGACTCCACTTTAACCGCATAATCCTGTTAGGACCTTTCAATAGAGGCCTCAAAGTGTTTGTGTGAGTTCTGAGCAAGTGAGCTTTTACCCATCTGCCCACAGTTGACTTGCTGATTTTCAGAGCATCTGCCAAAGCTTCAATTGTTCCTCTTTTCTCCAACTCAATGGCTTCAATCTGACTGTAATCAATATGGTGCTTCAAACTTCTAACTCTTTTGTGTCTAATACTTTCTACATTGATAAACTGACCACTAATCCTATCTTCTTGTACCTTTTTCCAGATTCTGCTCACTGTCCTGTTGCAGACCCCATACTTGGTGGCTGCAACAGAAATTGCTGCATAACCTGGCCTCCCTTCTTCTTCTTTGCACTTGGACAACAGAAAGTGTACTATTTCCCTCCTCAAGCTGTCAGGAATATCTGCACTTACCCCCATCCTAACTGCCTTTATGTCTCCAGCTTGTGTGCAGAGATTCTATGGTGGAAGAATTTATGAGCAGAGAGAAAGGGAGAGCAGAGAGAAAGGGAGAGCAGATGGAGAGCAGATGGAGTAAATGTCTCTTTTAGAGTAGTAAATGTGGAGTTTATAGTGTTTGGTTGTAAATTTTTGTGGGAAATTTGAATTATTTTCAGTTTGCTTGTAATTTGCCTCCAAATTTGTAATATTTGAAATTTTCGTTTTTTTTATTAGTTTTTTAATATGAACAGTTAAATGAGTGAATAGTAAACCCCGCTACAGTGATTTTGCTACAGTAACAGTTAATCTTAATCTTGCTTAATTTTTCTGCTTTAATGCTTTCTACAGTGAAATATTGGTATGTGTGCCCATCCCAACATGGACTAATATGTTGGGATGGAGGTAGTATAACACATCCCAAACTATGAGAAGAGTTGCATGAGGAACACCTATAAAATTGAAAGAATGTTCAAAGCCTTATGAAATAAAAAAGTTTAAAATTAAAAATAATAATAATAATAATAATAATAATAATAATAATAATAATAATAATAATAATAATAATTGTCCGGTTTTTTCCGGTTAGAACCGGAACCGTAACCGGAACCGGCGGTTCCGGAACCGGAACCGGAACCGTGTGTTTGCGGTTCGGTTTCGGTTCCTCCCTCGACGGAACCGGAACCGGCGGTTCGGTTCCGGTTAGAACCGGAACCGGAACCGTGGACACCTCTACTGGTAACTATAGTTGGTCGAATAATTACAAGAGGAATCTCATTTTTTGATTGTCCCAACAACATTTCTACCATAGCCTTTGTGAAAACATATGTATTTGGCCATCCAAACTTTCTTGCTCTGTTGTCATCATTATTTCATTAATTAGTATGTTAAAATTAATAATTTGACACACATAATATAGGATTTTATTTTGATGTAAAATTTAGTTTTCTTATTTTATATAATTATTTCCACGGGTAGTATATACAGATACACGATATGTGAAAGATTCACGTACAAATAAATTATGTCAAGAAAAAATGAGAACAATGCTTATAAATATATATTCATGCTTTAATCTACAAATTTGTGCTTAAATATTCAAGTACAAATAAAATATGTCGAGAGAAAATGAGAACATTGCTTATAAGTATATATTCATGCTTAAATATACAAATTCGTACTTAAGAGAAACGCTCACCTATCCACCGTGAGTACTCTTAATGTGCCCATTGCTGGTTACAAATCATGTGATTTTAGGGGCATTGTTAAAAGCGAAAAGTAAGGGGTCGACATTAAAAAGTAAAGAGTTATTTCTTTCCATTTTAGAAAATTCGACAATTTATGTTGGATGACCCGATTACGAAAGCATGATAATTTAACTAGGACGTGCCGGAGTATTAATTACCCAGTGTAATTTTTTTTGAAACACACGTACATAATTTTTTGTTGTGCGTGTGGGTGAATATTACCTCTGAATTCCCAAATCTTTCATTTCTGATTTTATGAAGTCGTCGGAGAAATCTTGAGCTTCGAAGGATTTCAAAGTATCGTCGATCAACTTCTTCTCTGCTTCGATGTCTAGTCCAGATGCTCCATTTAGTGTTTCCCCCATTTTATAAGGTCTTTCTAATATTAAGCCCTCCTTTTCTCCACATACATATGCTGAAATATGTGCAATCATCATTTTCTTTTAGTTTTGAAAAATAAAAAGGTGAAATTTAATTTATATTTTCTAATACTTATAACATTGTCACGTCAACAATGAACACTTCGGTACAACCACATAAGGTATATGGTCGACCGGTTTTCATCATACATATTTTCAATATACTGTATATGTGGTGTACTAACCAGTTGACACGTGAAGTAGCACTTTTAGATTGTCACATTTTTTGGAGAAATTCAAAACATGCTTAGCCCCCATTGTATTTATTCCAATTGAAATATCATATCTGCAACCAAACAGAAGCCAAAATAAAATAAAATAATTAAACTCAATTAATATATATATATATATATATATATATATATATATATATATATATATATATATATATATATATGTTTCATAGTCAAGAAAAAATACACCATACAATTTTTTTTAGTCAGATAAACACAACTCACACACGTATGCACGCACTCAATGTGACTCGATTACCTTTCATCGAAGTTGGTATTTGCAGCTAAATTGACAACGACGTCAACTTCTTTAGTCAATTCCTCCAGTAATGAAGGGTCCTTCACTCCCAAATCCTCCAAGGTAATATCTCCAGCCACAACTCTTAATTTTTGTGATATTAATGAATTTAAATTTCCACCATGCTTCTCTTTTAGAACCCTAAATAAATCCTTAGATAATATCTACAATACAAGAAATAAAAAAAATGGAGTGTTGATGTATAGTACGAGTTTTAGACAGCCACAAAATTAATAATCAGCTGGATGGAAGTTTTTGATTTTTAAAAATAAAATGAAGTGTTGTTCATAGTGAAATTGAAGTATAGTATACGTCGACGGCGATAATGAGTTACCTCGGTGTCGAAACGAAGCATAGCAGAATTGGAGTCTGGAGCCCTCAAGAGAAGGTAGAGCTTCTTCACATTGGGTTGCACTCTCAGAATCTTCTCTACAAAAACTGCATGCATGCATGCACCAATTCAAGAATTCATGCAGTAGAAATTAATACTCCTACTATATAAGAAAGAGATAGAATTTGCTCATACTCTTGGCAAGAAATCCAGCAGCCTCAGTTACAAGAATAGACCGATTCTCCAAAAACTCAAGAATGCTACCCACCTCCATTGAGAGAGAGAGAGAGAGAGAGAGAGAGAGAGAGAGTAAATGAAATATATAATATACTGTATGAGTTTGTGTTGAGTGTATGTAAAAGAAGGTATAAATGGAAAGGATATTTAGGGTGACATTAACATATACTTATATATAGGTGTAGGAGAGATGTTATAACTTGTTTGGGTACACGTATGCATGAGTAGATTTATGGCGTTGTATATTGACTCTCTCTCTCTCTCTCTCTCACGATATCATTGATTGTAGGTTTATAGGTGTACGACGTGTCGAAGTATATAACCGATTATGCAATTTTTCTGTCACTCTAAAAACCGTTTTTATGGTTTAATGATCATGACCTACTCTCTCCGTCCATGATCTTTAGACCCCTTAAGAGTTGTCACGGATTTTAATGTATTGTGACGAAGTGTTCAAGTGGCGTTTAAAAGACTTTTTGCGTAAGAGTCCACTAGCTAGCTAAAAAGGGAATACTCTAAAAATTATGCACAGGTGAGAAAGAAAATAAAATTTTAAAATAGTGAATGGAGGGAGTATATATAATCGTGATAATTTATGTTTATGCTAATTGTAATAATTAAAATATGCTAAGTAGGTATATACTATATAGTTCTGCTGCATAAATTAAGGCAAGAATTAACTTGTACACGGAATAGTCATAATTTGCTTGAATATTTAATTTGATCTTGACATATCACCCGCACTTTCTAGATCTATTCCACTTTTGCATTTTACGTGTTATACTTCCTCCGTCTACAATTTACTTGTCTTTATTATCTCATTCGTCGATCTACATTGTATGTGCCTTGTTATTTTTGGATATGGATTCCACCTAAAAAGTTACATCTTTACCCTTAATGGTCACTTTACTCGCGACTTTCTACAAAACATGTACAATTGACCTAAAATATCAGTTTGTTGTTAACAGAGCATTGTGTAGTGACAAGACGCTCCCTCTCCGAACTAAAAGGGCAGGGGTTCAAGACAAAAAGTGAGACCGAAACATCACTTTATGCATGGACAGATAGAGTATGTGCTATGAAGCTTAATTAGTACAGAGAAGTACAACATCTAGTTAATTTGACTCAAAAAATTATACTCCCTCCGGTCTTTTGAAGTTGAGTCATTTCTTTTTAACAATTCTATCACGCATTTCCACGCTTCTTGACGATGAGTTTTGAAATTGACTTTTGAAGAATTTTTTATTTTACGTGATACTATGACGGTTGTAGTATGCCGTAAAAGAAAAAATTCTTCATAAGTCAATTTCAAAACCCATCGTCATGAAGTGTGGAAATGCGTGACAGAATTGTTAAAAAGAAACGACTCAACTTCAAAAGACCGGAGGGAGTATATGAATAGGATGTTGGAAAATAGATTTAATTAAGTTAGGATAATAATGTTAAGTAAATAACCTAACATATAGGGTTATATATATAGGCGTCTACTTCTCTAACGTAGGCATGTACTCTACAAATTGTAATTAAATTAGTCGTGATAATAACTTTTTAATTGGGGATATATACTATTTCCATGATTTTAATATATAACCTAATGCATAAAATTGGTTTTTCGTAAATATTAAAAATAAAATTGATATTCTTGTAAAATTATCCCGGCCCTCTGTCAACTAATAAATGGACATTTTCCTTTTTGGGACGTCTCATTGATATATGGACTTTTCTCCAAATAGAAAATTCTAATTCAATAGAATTCAGACACGTCACTTTAACCCACTACCCATCACTTTAAAACACTATCATCACTCCCGTCTTAATTCTCGTAACGAAACAAAAGGAATCTATACCAATGGGACAGATAATATATGGTGCATCATAATACGTACACTGTTATTATAATTATAATAAACCAATTGATCCGATGAATAGTTAATCATCTAGAGATCAACGGTCTATGTCAATTCTATTTTTTTTTTTTTCTTACATAAAATTGATTTTTTATTATCTTGAATCTATACATATATGGCCTCGTATTTGTTCCGCGTTTATATTTGTGACAAGAGAGTAAAAGTCGTTTACGTAAAAATTAGGATTACTTGAATATATATATATATATATATATAGAGAGAGAGAGAATAGATCATATGAGAACCCTTTCATTTGTGAGAACTGGGAACCAATCTCATCCATCCATTTATTTCAAATCTATGGTCATAGATTATTAGCCAAAATTAAGATTTTAAAAAAAAAAACTGTCGTATTTAGTGAGTTAGGGGGTAATTTTGTCAACATTTATGTTCTCAACTAACACATTTCCTATAATTATGGAATTAAGTTTGGTAACCATAATTAAATATTATTTTTTTATTTTAAATATGAAAACACGTGCGTGCAACTACTATTTGATTGTATCACATTTATTTAAAATGTTTTAATCGAATAAAAATATCATTAATGCTTTCATTTAGTTAGTTTAGTTTATTATAATTATATTCCTAACATATTTATTTAATTTTTCCCTAATGCTTAATGGGCCGGAACGGAGGGAGTATTAAATAAAGTCACAGTAACTTTATTTTTGCTTATGAAGCAAAAATTTATTGTTATTTAAGCATGATTCGTATCAGTGCTTGTAAGGTTATAGTTAATGTTTTCTTAATTTTTTTAAGCTTTTGATAATTTATTTGATGCTTAATTATCATTCATATTGGTCTTACTATATTTTTAGAGTTTAAGGTTTAGGGTTATGGGGTTTAGGGTTTAGGGTTTAGGCTTTTAGGGTTTAGGGTGTTTAAGTTACGGTTTATGTTTTAGGGTTTTGGGTTTAGGGTTTAGGATTTAGGGTTTTGGGTTTATGGTTTATGGTTATAGGGTTTAGGGTTTAGAGTTATAGGGTTATAGCATTGCTTTTTAAAATATTTTTTGATGCTTATTACTCATAACAACAATGTTACGTGTGAAAAGGTGAGTGGAAAAAGAACGAACATTATTGTTTTAATAAAGTCACATTATGTTTATTTTTGTTTATGAAGCATATATTTATTGTTACTTAAGCATGATTCGTATCAGTGCTTGTAAGGTTATAGATAATGATGGATAATATATTTTTTTATTTGTTTTTAGCTTTTTATAATTTATTTGATGCTTAATTATGATTTATTTGATGCTTAATATTAATACTTTCGAGTGCCGATTACTATATAATTTTTTAAGAAAACTATAATGACTATTTAAGCATCAAATACACTTTTACATATAAACATTTTACATATAAACGACTCATAATATTAACACGTATTTCTTTTGTGTGTCATTTAATATTAAAATGCTTAATTTGATTTTGCCGTATGCTTGACTATAATTCTTTCATGCTTCATCAGGTATATATAATTTTTTCTTATTAGTCATGCTTATTCAGATACGAAATTAGGCTTATTACGAGTGTTAGAATGCTTAATTGGAGTTTAGCTATAAATGACTACACTAATTTTGTGAATATAATAAGCATAACGGGAACAAAAAGAAGCATTCAATCAATTATTACTTTACGCATCAGTCACATAAAATGTGTGATTTCTATTATGATCCTGACATAAAGTATAATCCTATACAAAAGCAAAATATAGGCTTTTATATTTATAATAGTTTATTAGGGGTGACAAGTTGATATTACTATACAAGCATAATATTTCATTGTTAAAAGCATTAATACGTTCAAAGCATAAGAAGCCAACGGAAAAAGATCAATCAAAAGCATATTATAGTTGACGAAAAAAATTAAAAATTCCCACTCAAAGTTTTGGAATTGGAATGCAAAGCAACAATGGAGAAGCAGATTTGCATTTGCTGTATATTTGGAGAGTACAAGATCGTGGGATTTCGGCGGCTGGTTTCTGCTCCGGCGACTGGTTGCTGCTCCGGTTCGTCGGCCGTGAAGCAGGTTTCGGCAGCGGTTGTGCTCAGGTCGTCGCCTGTGAAGCGCGCAGTTTTCGGCAGCATTTGCTGCTCCATTTCGCCGGATGCGAAGCAGACGGTTGCTACTCCATTTTGCTGGCTGCGAAGCAGATTTCGGCGGACGGTTGCTGCCTCGTTTCGCTGACTATGAAGCAGGTTTCTTGTTGAATCGAGTCGACGCAGATTTCTTGGCTGTTTCGCTGGCTGCGAAGCAGATTTGTTGTTGAATTTAGCAACGAAATTTGCAGAAACATGAACAAAATTCGTGTGGATTTGATTGGTCTGTCGACAAATGTGTGAAAAAGATGGAAAATGCAAATAATTTTAGATAGAATCGGTTTTGAATATTGGGAAAGAAATGGGGAGTAAATCCCGCTGGAATAGGATTTGGTGGGATCACTTTGAATAAAGAATGCCAAAAATACCCTTAAAAGCATGAAAAATTAAGAGATAAGCATCCGTTATATACATCAAGTTCAAATCTCAGCCATTAATATGGGTTAGATGAAGAGTTATTATTAGTTCCTAGTTCTCATGATCTAAGTAGTATCCATGAGAACCCACCCCTATATATATATATATATATAGGGTGGTGCTAATTGGCCACATTATGGCCAGCCACACATAATTAATTAAGGAGAAATTAGGGCCCCACCTAGTAATAAATCTTGTTCCTAAAAGTTAGCAAATTTTATTGACAATTATACCCTTATAGTTATTTAGCTCTAAATAATTGAAATTAGTTAGTTTTCTCCCATTCATCTTTTTTAGTCTACGAAAAAAAAATCTTATAAAAAAATATTGTAATGGAATACTACTTTGGCGGGTGTAGGGATTCAAAAATAAAGACAATTAGTTTTTGGTTTTGCTTAATAGTTATATTTATAAATTGTATAAAAAACGGTATGTTATTCTTTTGTGGTGAATAATTTCGTGAGCATATTTGCGTTTGTTTACTTTAACATTATTTATTCAATTTTTTTAATTATTTTATATTCTATTATTTTATAAATTATATTGAAATTATTAACTTTACAAAATATACAAAATTTGAAACCCTATCGTTAATTTTATTCATTTTTTAACTATTGATAGGAATAAAGTAAACCAAGTTTAATATAAACATATACACACGCATGTAATTTATAAGTTTATTGATTTCAATATTAATTTACCAAGTACTCTAGAATATAAAATAATTGAACAAAATAATTTTAATGCTCAAAAAGGTCTTCACCATTAGGGAAGTGTCATATTAGTTCTATATTTTGGAGTAGTAGTAGTAGTAGTAGTAGTAGTATATACTAGGGGTGAGCATAGTTACCCAAAAACCGAAAACCCAATATCGAGCCAAACCAAATAAAGTAAATTGCTTCTGTTAATTTGGTTCGGTTGTAGAATATATTTAGTTGTTATTTTTTTCATTGATTGAAATTGTTTTTTTTTTTTTTAATTTTATTATTCTAGCTTTATTAATTGTTGATGACAAAACGAAATCAAATTTTGTATATCTTCTCGTAAATTTTGAACAAATTAAAATTTTAATTTAAATAATATAAAATTTTGGAAATAAATGAAATAATTAAAATAATTGTTAAGTTATGCTTGGTTGATATGATTTAGTTCCTAACAAAATTTGGTTTGTTTAAGTTATACTTTTAATATTTCAAATAATTTAGTCTCAATTATTATTTTTTACTAAAACAAATACCAAATAACCGATTAAATGATCATCCCTATATACAAATGGACAGAGGTCACGTTTTAGGATAAGCATACATATTTTATAACATATAGGAATCAAGCAATTTTTTTTTTTTAATAAATATGAGCAAAATTTATTTTTTAATTCTTATATTATTCAATTTGATAATAAATGAGACATTGAGACTATTATCACTCGATTATAGGTGAACTTATTCAATAAAAATGATTCACTATCATGCATAGTCACTAAACTAATACGATATCTTATTACAACTATTAAACAACTGTCATATCATATACAATATATACTACTAACTGCGTCCCATATATACTAGATGACTCATTTATTCTTTAGTATGAGAATTAAAGAGATTGATTTGTTTAAAACGTGTGATTGTTAATAAATGAGAGAGTTTATAATATAATCGTTTCCTAAATTTAGAGTGAGATGTCAAAAAAAAAAAAAAAAAAAAAACAAAGTGGGTCATCTAAAGTGGAACTGAAGAAATACAACATTCTACATTGTAATATAATTCAATTATAACGAAGATCATAAAATTATAACAAAACTTATACCAAAAGTTTAATATTTATGTGATGAAATTATAATTAAATTAAGTATTATTAGCATTAGAATATCTCACTATAGTTTAAATACTAACAATAATTTATGATGATATACTGACATTATGTAATGTACATAATGATATACTGTATATAATAATTGTTTAATAATAATAATAATAATAATAATAATAATAATAATAATAATAATAATAATAATAATAATAATAATAATAATAATAATAATAATAATAATAATAATAAATTAATTAATTAATTATATTTTTTCCCCCTTTGTGGTGAAAAACGTTAATATTGGTTTTTAGTGCTTTTTATTGGGGGATGAAATATTAATAATTGTTGAAATAGAGTAATTTTTCAATTTAAATGTAATCATCAATTAAATCCTTTAAAGGGAAAAGGACAATCTTGTAAAATTAGATAAGCATTAAATGTGACTACTAATTTATTAACAAAAATGCCACTATGTGGCTGGCCATAATGTGGCCAAATAGCTTTATTGATATATATATATATATATATATATATATATATATATATATATATATATATATATATATATATATATCATAATTATTTTCTACTCCCTCCGTCCCTTTCAAGTTGAGTCATTTCTTTTTGCAATTTTCGGCACGCTTTTCCATGCTTCTACATGACGAATTTTAAGATGTATTTTTTTTAAAATAATTCTTTTATGGGATACTACAAGTGTTGTAGTATCCCGACCCGTAAAAGAAAAAATTCTTCAAAAATCAATTTTAAAATTCATCATCTAGAAGCGTGGAAAAACGTGCCAGAAATTGCAAAAAAAATGACTCAACTTGAAAGGGACAAAGGGAGTATAATTTATGCCTAGGGTTTGAATCTGTCACTTAACGAATCACAAGCAAACTTCTCAGTCACTGAATCACTCCTAAGACGTTACACTAAATATATATATTTTGGTTGCGTTCTCTTTGATGCAAAAGAAAATGAGAGAAAAGAGAAAACCACCCTATAAATTCTACCCATATTCTCACCTTTTATCAATGAGAGAGGATTTTACTCCTTAAATTGGAGAAAATATTTACAACACCAAATTGGAGAGATAATATTTTCTCTCCATTGTAGTGCAAATGAAGGGGGGAAATATAGGGTAGTTTTATCTTTTTTCTCATTTTCTTTCGCATAAAAAAAAAAAAAAAAAAAAAAAAAAAACATAACCTTTAAATATGTTAGTATATGCCTTTTGCATATTGTTAACATATTCATGACCGAAGAAGTGATATGCTAGTCATCTTATGCTAGTCACCTTTGTGGGCACCTTCGTCATTTTTCATTTCGACATTATTTTGTTCGATTTTTTCAATTGTAATATATTTATAATACCTTATAAATTAATATTGAAATCACTAAATCTAAAAAAATTTTAAATATCAATGCTCGATTTGTTCGTTTTTTCTTCTAAGTTAAAAAAATTAAAAAATAAAATAAATCGAGCTTTGATATTTATATTTTTTTTGGATCTAATGATTTCAATATTAATTTATAAGGTATTAGAATATATTACAGTTGAAAAAATCGAATAAAATAATGTCGAACACGAAGGTGCCCACGAAGGTGACTTGCATAAGGTGACTAACATATATCATTTCTCTTCATGACCGATATTAAATTAATTAGTTTTAGTTTGCATGTGAATTAAACTCTAGGCCCTATCATATATACAAGTGGATTGATTCATGAATAATGTAGGGACAAATTAAAACTTGACTTTCAAATATTTGTAGCTTTTCCATAATTACTCATAATTAGTTATAAATTTTCTTAGCTGGTTAGATAATTACATCATACTAGAAATGGAATGATAGCTTCTACTTTAAAGTACCACCGAAACAGAAGAACATGTGATTAAATGTCACTATTTTAGGAGTTACTTATACATTTTAAATGCCAATAATTATATGGGGGAGATAGAGAGGGCTATTTAAAATAAAAAGAATAAAAATCCAATGTTTTGAATATATTGTTAAGTAAAACACATGCATCAATTGCGAAAGGCAGAAAAAACACGAAATATGTTTACTCAGTTCGCCTTTTGATTATATATGGGCCAATGTCAAGTTAAGAGATTTTGAATCTTTTCACTATTTTCATAAACATAATATAAGGAATAAATAAATATATATCTATATTAATAGCAACGAGCCATATTCCAAAATCAATCACGATTAAATGGACCTATATTGTGGCTTTCACAACAGTCCATTCGGTTAATTCAAGCTCGACGTCTTAATAATAATAATAATAATAATAATAATAATAATAATAATAATAATAAGGGGTTCACTATAAATGTCGGTAACAAACGAGTTAATTAAAATTTAGAAATTATTAGTACTTTTTAAAATGATTACTCCTCCAACTTGTTCAACTTAACACACTTATCGAATATATGTAAGACATACAATAATAAAACGCGTCTAGTCGAGGTATGGGGGTAGTATAATGAATGAATTAAGAAAAGTTGCATTCGTTTTTGCAAACCCTCATAAATGCCAATCATGGTATTTCTTTCTCAGGACCGTTGGCATTAAATCAATTAGGTAAAGTGTATAAGTTGGATAGTTTGATGGTTGATAGTTGCAAGTTGAAAAGCAATGCCACGTTATTCTACATTTACATACACTTGTCATGCTCAATCATATTAATTCAGGTCGCATTCTCTTTAATGCGAAGGAAAATTAAAAAAAAAAAAAAAAAAAAAAAAAAACCTTTAAATCTCATCTTTTCGTCACCTTTTATCAATGCAAAGAAATTTTACTCTTTAAATTAAAGAATATTTTACTTTGACTCATTGATATAAGGATATACTTCATCGTTGTTCGTCCAACTGATATAAGAGATATTACTACCTAAAATGGCAAAATTTTAACTCACAAATATATATTGACACTACTTTATCCACTATTATCACTTTCTTCTCAATTTTCGTGCCTGGAAAAAAATTATTCCAATATCAATGAGGCGGGGCTAAAAAATTACTTTAACATCCAATCATTATAAAAATTAAATACTTACTATAAATATCGAAACACAAAGATCGTGGATGAAGGAGTAGATTACAATGGTTAAGCAGTAGTAGTCCATATTTGCTCTTCATTTTAAGTCCTCTCAAGTCTCAATGTATAAGAATTGAAAATTTTAATTTATTAAAACTACTTACCACAATTTATAATTTTTTATTTATTTCAATTTGCTATTTTAAATTGAGAATTAATTTAATACTCTTTTTGTCCTCGTAAGAGGATATGTTTTCCTTTTCGGTACGGTCATATCAAGAGGATATGTTTTCTTATTGGGTAAAAAAATAACAGAAAAACATTTTTTGCATATGCAATCACTTCTTTAATACACAAACTCACATTTTCTTAAATTCCGTGTCAGGAAAGAAATGTCTCCTCTTACGAGGGGTGGAGGGGACATTAGTACATTGTTAGAGTAAATATATTTTTACCCTTTTATTAGATTCAAGCCGTAGCCGAAATAAGTATTAAATAAATACTCTCTCAGTTTTACTTTAATTGTCTTGTTTTTCTTCAACATAAAATTTTAGATGTGATGTTAGAGTAAAAGTAAGGGATTCACATTTAAATGTAGGAGTAGGGGTGTCTAAACGGTTCGGTCCGGTTAACCGGACCGAATATTTCGGTTACCCGAACCGAAAATTGCCTCAATCTTGAAACCGGGATCCGAACCAAATAAAATTTCGGTTATCCGGAACTGAACTAGTTCGGTTCCGATTCGGTTCCGGTTAACTGAAATTTTATATATATATATATATATATATTTAATGCATGTTTAACTATTTTAAAACATCAAATATCAAAATACCTAGAATAAATCAAAAAATATCAAATATCAAAATACCTGCAATAAATCAAAATGCATCAAATATCAAAATATTAATACCAATACATCAAATAAAACCATTGATGCGTCATCAATTAACTGTTCACTAGTTCAGTGTTCACCAATTTGAATAATTTGAATCTCGTAGTGATAGGGTTGACCGATTGGGGAATATTTTACATATATATACATTAATATAAATATATATATATATATATATATATAAAATATTTATAATTAAATCGGTTTTTCGGGTCAGAACCATTCGGTTTCGGTTAACCCGAAAACCGAAAATATCAAAAATATAGGAACCGTGACCGATCCAATGACCGAATATTTGGTTTTTGGTTATCCCGAACCGTTTCGGTTCCGGTTCGGTCCGGGTATAACCGAGAACCCTTAAACCGAATAGACAACCCTATGTAGGAGTTAATTATTTTCATTTTAGAAAATGTAACATTTGTGTTGAACGTTACAATTAGAAAAATAAAACAATGAAAATGAAATAGAGGGAGTACTTAAAAAAAATTATTAACTGACACAGTAGAAAAGTCCTATGGGACTCTTGAGTGATGAGGACCACATCAAAATAAAGAAGAAGAAACATTTAAAACTAGACATTTTAACTACTAATACTTACATTTTGGGATCAGAAATGCTCCCATTTCCCGACGTCGGTTTTAAGGACTGGGCTAATTTAACGAGGGCTATGTGCGAAATCATAGTACTGAGCTCCTCTTTTAAATTGTTGAAAACAATGTTTTAGTAACGGAATAGAACTTCACGGTTCAACCGGTTTGACTATTAGTATGAAAATATAATTAGTTAGTTATGAATATGTTTGATATTCCCCCCGTCCCTTTCAAGTTGAGTCAAAACTTTTTGATACGATAATTAAGGTAGTGGCATTTAGTTGTTAAAGTAAGTTAATTAATTTGAGGAGAGGGTGAGATTATAATTTTATATTTAAACTTATCAATATTAATAAAATATAATTTTTGAAATTAAAATTTTCAAGTTATGTTTAAATAATTAAATTAATTTTTTTTTTTAAAATATTTATATTTTCATAATTCTTCAATCATTTATTTAAACTTTTTTCCTTAAACTTTAAAACATTTTAAATTTACAAGATTTTTAATTCAATTTTCTTAATTTTTTAAAATTTAAAATTTTAAAATTTAAATATTCGTTTTAATTTTTTTTAATTTTTTAAACTTAAAAAAAAAACTTAAAAACTTAAAAAAAATAATATTTCAAAATTTTAAATATTTTAAATTTAAAGTTTTTTTAAATTTATTTTTTTTTTTTAATTTTAGTTTTTAATATTTTGAACTTTTTAATTATCTTTTATTTTTTTAAGTAGGGTGTTAAACCGGAAGCAAATCGAAAATTTATCATGTGGTGTGCGTGTGTTGCCCTAGTTGTAAGAGGTTAAGTTTCGAAATCAAAAGTCTCCGGTTAAAATCCTTTGTGACGCGAGTTGGCCCTGAAAACTTGAGGCTGGGCTTGGCCCAAATTTTAAGCGGGTTGGGCTTTAAAATGAAGGCTGAAATTGGGTTCATCGTGAGAAGGAGTTGTCCAGCCCAAGCCCGCTGGAATGCTAGGTCAAAGCTTGGCTCAGTTAGCATCTCTTTGTTCTACTTAGGGGTGGTTCGGTACGGCATACCGTAAACTTTTCGCCATACCGTATACCGTACCGTTAGTTGCGGTATAAGATTTTTCATACCGTTGTCGTACCGTACCTTTCGGCATACCAATGTTCGGTATACCGGAAATTCGGTATGGAAAAAATTCATACCGTTATCGTACCGTCGTTTCGGTATACCGTACCGTACTTCGGTATGGTACGGTATACCGTATACCAAAAATATACGACTATCCATAGAATTAAAAATTCATAAACTAATAAAATCCATACAATAAAATCCATAAGAAATTACAATTCATTAATAAAAAGTCTAATTAATCCATAACCATTTAAAATACATACATATTTCATGAATCAACATTTATACATTTCACTAATATTTTTCGATATATTTACTTTAAAAACTAAAATATTCAGAAATTACGCTAGTATGTCTTAAATTTAAATCAAACTAATATTGAAAGAATACTATTTGTAGTATTTTACTTAGATAATATAACTTATACAACTTAAAGTTACTTACATTCAATTTTTATGTTTAACTAGTATGTCTTAACTTAATTAAACTATTAACATAAGTTATTATGTTCATACACTTACATACAATCATACTTTTAAAGTTTTAATGCGTAAATATTAACATATAATATATGCTAAGTGTATTCATTAATCATGCATTATAAATCTTGAGATAATTATTGTGACATGCACGTAAATTCGGTATATACCGCCGGTACGGTATTTATCGGTATACCGCGGTATTGTAATTTTGGATACCGTTGCCGTACCGAAGCTTATCGGTACGGTATGATACCGTACCGAAAAATCGGTATACCGTCTCTTTCGGTATTTTCGATATTTTTTCGGCGCGGTATGCTCGGTATTTCGGCGTAACAGTATCCCGACCCACCCCTAGTTCTACTCGCTCTGTCCGATTTATAATGAGTCGGCATCTATTTTGGGACGTTGTCGACGGATGATTTCTTTTACATGTCAAAAATTAATCAATTTAGTATAATTTGAATTAAATATCTTAAATTATCATGTTCGTTTCTTTTAAACTTTCACAATTTTAATAACAAATTAAAGGTAATCTTTCATTTAAAATCATTCATCATATGTTTTTATGATTTCATAATGTGCTGGTTTAAAAAATCACTTAAAAATATTAATAGCTACACTTGAATTCTAATCAAAATCGTGTTAATTTACCAGGAAAAAAAACGGTCACTTTATAATGGGACGTAAAAAATTTTATGTTTCCACATCCTATGTGAGTATAAATAGTGGTCATAGTTGGTAGAAGAGAATTCCTCGTGTTTTCACTATTAATACTAACAGAAATGCTCTCTTGCCCGCCGTGACACCTTTGATGTGCAAACCGTTGGTGTGACAGTCATAGTGTTTACTTTTTTTTTTTTAAGTTATATTAGCGTATATATTAAAATCATTATTCATTGAAAGTATGTCACGTTATCTATCTGTATGTATACTAGAATGTTTTCCCGTGCTATGCACGGGAATATATATTGTATCCTAAATTATGAATAAATATAAATTGTGTTTATTGTGAAGAAAATAAATTGGAAAATGTCAAAAAAAAGGATTGGTTATGTTTCGTGTTAAATTTGAAACTATATACTACTCCCTCCGTCCCATTTATCATGTTGTCTCACTTTACTAATAGGAGTAGTAATTTATTTATTATAAAAATAATAGTAGCTACTTAATTACATAATTAATTTTTAATATTATAGATATGTTTGTTAGTGTAATAGTATACCACACTCACAATGCAAAGTAATTTTAGTTGTAGAAAGTTCAGACATAAATTAGTAGTGCAAATAGTAATTAATGCCAATTCTCTTAGAACTCAATTTATAAACTAATTGAGTTTTACATGCAGCAATATATAAGTAAATTATTTGTTATGCGGAGTTTATATGAAAACATATGTTTGAAAATTGGATACTCAAAAATTATAGCAATTCCTTAATTCAATAATTGATCAAAATTAGCACTAAGAGTGAAAACATAGTGAAAAACAATTGAATAAGAAAAGGACGATGCAAATAAGGAATTTTAATTAGATACATAGGCAAGTGCATGCAAAGTATGTGGGTTGGACATATAATCTTCAAAATAAATCTCTACTTCATTTCTCACCAAAGAAGTTTTTTAAATATATGTAAGGGTATTGAATATAGTGACATTTGTAGTTCGGTGGGACGGTTAGAATATTTGAGTACAATTGCAAATGGAATCGGAAGTAATTCTATATTTATTTTACAGTTTCAATTCTCCTCCAAATTAATACTTTCAATAATATTATATCAGTACGAGATTACGTGTAAATAACATTTAGATCTATTCTGAATTGAAATTTTCTTCTTCAATAAATACTTTACCACAAGTTAAATCTTTTTTAAGTGCAAAAATTAAGCATAAAAATCATCACTTTGGTGGTGTAGAAGAATGGAGAGATTATGACGCATCATAGAGTGAGCATATAGTCATATAGAAGTCCATGCACACAAAAATCTAAAGAAATCATGTATATGGAGAAAAAAGAGAGCATATATATGGATATCTTTGTACCTCTAATTGTAAGCAAACAATGGAAATTTAAGGATATGATAGTAGCGTTGCAGTTATGCTTCGTATACTTCGCCATAGAATAGATCAACCCGGCCGGTTCCCATTCTTTTCCGGTGCACTCGTTTTATATCTTCGACGCACAAGGAAGAACGCGGTACTGGGAAGGAAACAACCCTAGCCTTTGTCCGGCCAATCATTCCCTTGGCATCTCGCATTCATGACCCCGTTTGACTGCCGCTCAGGGGCCTTCATGCGCGAATGCACATATCGATTGGCTTAGTTGCACCGGTTAGAGGATCGATACAATTGCACAGGAAGTCCTTCGCGACATGGAAGAAAATTGCGTGAAAAGAACTTCACAAAAATTCAATATGAAATTAGAAATTATGTACAAGTACTAATTTTAATTGTTCGATGATGATTCATTGAACAAAGAAATCCAACAGCAGCAGACAGGCCCGTCTATGAAGGGGGCTAACCTGTTCTCAAGAACAGGGCCCCCAATTTACTAGGGCCCCCCAAAATTATAAAAGCCCAATAGCCCAATTATGTTATTCTATTATTAACATTTTATTTTCAAGTGCCATAGGAAAAAAAAACGCAAATTTATTTCAGTTCTTCCTTCTTCACAGGCCGCGCCGCGGCCGATCTTTTCTTTCCCCTTTCTTCTCTTTTCTTCAATCGAAGCTCCTTATAATTAAGGGCCCAGTTTATAATTAGAACAGGGCCTCAATATTCATTGAGACGGGCCTGGCAGCAGACATACATGCATATCAAGCATAAAAATTCATCAATCCGGCTCTTAAATCGGACTTGTATCGACAACTGTGCGCAACTGATACGTGCATGGAGGAAGTAGAGGAGCTGCCGGCTTCGCCGGAGGTGAGGGAGGTCGCGACTTACGACACAGCCATGGAGGCTGAGGTGAATGGAGAGGATTCGGGCCGTCCGAGTCGGCCCAAAAGGCGGGGACAAGTCTCGAGGAAGTTCGATGATTTTATTGTCTATCAATAGATTTATTTTATTTTCTTGAACGTTGTTTAGGCTTGGCCCAATTTATCTTATTATCGAGTCGAGTGATCTATAAGCTCCGTTACGGGTTTTCTTGTTGGTTCTTTCCCGATAACGTAAGTCGAACCAACCTAGGTCTAGGTTATATATAGGGGAATCGGGTGTATTCATTGGGATCTTATGGAAATAAACCCTACTTTTGCCCTAAATTTTATTGCGTTGCTTCCTTATTTTCAGAGCGTACGTCGAGCTCGCGTCTCGCGTCCTCTTCTTTATCTTCTTCGATAGGTTTTAGCCTATCAAATTGGTGCTTTCATCTGAACCATGGCGAATTCGAGATTCCACGGTGATCGTCGTGGGGTATCGTTCAACCCTACCGTTCATCTCTCGCAAGGGACGGTGCCGGCGGGCGGATCTTCATCGATGGGCGCTGCTCCTCCATCATCGAGCGGCTGAGCAGGCTGGAGGCGAAGTTCAGCGACGGCGGCGGCGGTGCCGATCTCTCTCAACGACCGGATCCCGCACCGCCGTATGGGATGCCGCCGGGGTGGAAATCGCCGGCGTGGACGCCGGGGGGTCCGCCGACGCAGGGGACAGAGTCGCGGCACGGGTTGGCAACGATGGGGAATAGCATGCAGGGCGTCGTGGAGAATAGGGTTGTGGGGGGCGCCTCGCAACAGTTGGGATTTCGCCCTAATCCCTCGGAGTTGGGCCCCTCGACGGCCTCTTGGGGAACTGGGCCCGTGCACTCGACGTGGGACACTTCGGGGCAGCGTGGGAGCCCGATTGCTCACACTCACGAGCCATCCCGATTATTCAAAATGGAGCCTCCGATGTTCGACGGGACAGACGCGCACACGTGGGTGACGAGGGTGCAGTACTATTTCGACCATATATTGTTACCGGAGGATCAACACCTCCATTATGCGGTTATGTTGTTTGCTCCGGTGGTGACAGATTGGATCTTCTCTTACCGTGCGAGTAATCCCATGGCTTCTTGGTCCAAATTTCTTGATGACGTTCGGAGGAGATTCGACCCACATTATTTCGTTAACTATGTGGAATTGATATCAAAGCTGACTCAGACTGGCCCCCTCGCCGACTACAATCGGGAGTTCGAACGCATGAAGAATCAAATACAAGGGGTGTCCGAAGAAACGCTGCTCGCCATGTATTTGAGTGGATTGCAACACCCTCTTCGGAATCAGGTCCGTTTCCAGCACCCATCGTCGATTGCAGCAGCTATGGCTTTGGCCGTGGAGTTCGACGCGGTCTCGGAGCGCAGCTCAGCGTCCCGACGGCCCTGGCAGACTAGGGACAGCCGTCCCTCGGCGCCCGCGGGGCCTACGCCGCAACCCACAATCCAGCAGTCGCCCGTCGGGACCCCTTCGGCATCCTCGCGCCCCCGAGATTATTCTAAGCTGCCCGTGGTGCGTTTGTCGGCAGCTGAACGGGCTGAGAAGACACGGCTGGGATTATGCTGGTATTGCTCCGAGAAGTGGGTAGCCGGCCATTCTTGCAAGGGACGTTTTTTGGCGTATATAGGTCCCGACGACGAGGAAGAGGAGAGTGACGAGCAGGAGGACCCTACGTCGGGGATTCCAGAGGTGGTGTCGGGGGATCTTTCCAAATGTTATAGCTTGCACGGTGACCCTCGTGCGTCGGCGATGGAGTTCCAGGGTCTTCTCGGGGCCTCCGAGGTGCGAGTATTGGTGGATTCGGGAAGCACGCATGATTTCGTGCATCCTCGGGCAGCGGAGAAAGCGCACCTCAACGTTAAAGCCATTAAGCCCTTTCGGGTTTACGTCGGGAATGGCCAATCACTTGTTTGCTCAACGAAGGCCGAGGGAGTTGAATTGAGGATCCAAGGCCAGACGTTGACCATGGATTTACATATTCTCAAGATCCATGGTCCTGATATTATTTTGGGAATGGCGTGGCTGAGTTCGCTTAGGAGGGTGACGTGTGATTATGAGATGGGATCCCTCGAGTTCCTCAAGAACGGCCGCCCCGTTCGGTTGAGGGTTTCGCCCTCGTCGTCAAGGCAAATTTCGGCAAGGATTTTCGCTTCTCTAATGATACATCGGGAGGTCGCTCAGTGCTTTGAGGTCGTGCCGGTCGAGAGTGAGTCGGGTGCCACCGGAGACGGGGTGGAATTTCCTTCGGACCTTCCTAGTTTAGTCCGTGAGGTCCTCGCCCAGCACAAGGGGGTGTTCTCGGTCCCTACGGGCCTCCCTCCATCCCGTGCTTTTGATCATAGGATACATCTTTTGCCTCAGACGAAGCCAGTGAACGTCCGGCCCTATCGGTATCCCTATTTTCAAAAGAATGAAATAGAGAAGCAAGTCCGGGAGATGCTCGAAAATGGAATCATCCGCCGTAGGTCGAGCCCTTTCTCATCGCCGGTGTTACTTATTAGGAAGAAAGATGGTTCGTTCCGATTCTGTATCGATTATCGCGCCTTGAACAATGTGACGGTGGCGGATAATTTCCCTATTCCTACAGCGGATGAATTATTTGACGAGCTCGGAGCAGCACGAGTCTTCACCAAACTTGATCTCCGATCTGGCTACCATCAGATTAGAATGCACGAGGAGGATGTCTATAAGACGGCGTTCAGGACCCATGATGGCCATTTTGAGTTCCTCGTGATGCCTTTCGGCCTCACCAATGCGCCGTCCACTTTCCAAGCGGCAATGAACGAGATTTTTCAGCCCCTTCTCCGCCGTTTTGTCATTGTGTTCTTCGACGACATCCTCATTTACAGCTCCTCCGTGGACGAGCATGCCATGCACTTGAGAGAGGTCTTCTCTATCGTCGCTCATCATAATTTCTTTATTAAGTTATCTAAGTGCATTTTTTGTGCCCTAACTGTGGAATATCTTGGTCATATTATATCGGAGGGCAATTTGAAGGCGGACCCCGCCAAAATTGATGCAATGGTGGCATGGCCGACTCCTACCACGGTGCGCAAATTGCGAGGGTTCTTGGGTTTGACGGGCTATTATCGGAGGTTCGTGGCGGGTTATGCTATGTTGGCAGCTCCGTTGACGGACCTTTTGAAGAAAGAGGCGTTTATATGGACCGATGACGCCGAGAAGAGCTTCGCGGCCTTGAAGAATGCCATGATTTCGGCCCCCGTTCTTCGCCTACCGGATTTTTCGAAGACATTCTATCTTGAGTCTGATGCTTCTGATTTCGGTGTGGGGGCGGTGTTGATGCAGAACGAACACCCGATAGCATTCTTCAGCAAAAAGTTGGGACCTCGGCGTAGAGCGACGTCGACTTATCATAAAGAGTTGTACGCCATTGTCGAAGCCGTGCAGAAATGGCGCCAGTATCTGTTAGGACGTGAATTTGTGATTCGGTCGGACCAAAAGAGCCTGCGCGAGCTATTGCAACAAGTGATCCAAACTCCGGATCAACAGTTGTACGTGTGCAAGTTGATGGGTTACAAGTTTGTTATTGAATACAAGACGGGAGCCTCTAATAAAGTTGCTGACGCTCTGTCTCGGAGGGATGAGGCTGAGAGCGCGGGGGGCGAAGCTGAGAGCGCGGGGGACGATGCAGGGGGTAAGACCGCAACCTCTTTCGTCGCGGTGTCACATCCGCTGCCCGATTTGTTAGAAATCCTCCGCGAGGATGTCACCACCATACCGGAGCTGCAGGAGTTGGCGGCAAGGATTCGGGCCGGGTCGATGTCGGCCGAATGGCAGCTCTCAGACGGCTTTATTTATCAGGGCCGACAGTTGTGGGTCGCTTCGTCTTCGGCGGCTAAGCATGCTTTGCTCTATGAACACCACTCTACGCCATCGGCGGGTCACCCGGGGGTGGATAGGACCCTACGAAGGATCGCGTCCTCGTTCTATTGGCCGGGAATGCGACGGGATATCAAGACATTTGTGAAGGCTTGCGTGGAATGCCAAACCACAAAATATTCGACGTTGAAACCGGCGGGGCTTCTACAGCCGTTACCTATCCCTTTTCACGTATGGGAGGAGGTCACGATGGATTTTATCACGCATCTTCCGCAGTCGAGGGGTTATACTGCCATTATGGTGGTCGTGGATCGTTTTTCGAAGTACTCCCATTTCGCGCCTTTGCCTTCGAAGTTCGATGCTTGGCGAGTGGCAAATCTCTTTGTGGATACCGTGGTTAAACATCACGGGTTTCCAAAGTCTATTGTTTCGGATCGCGACTCGGTTTTCGTTAACGAGGTGTGGGAAAATTTGCTCCGTTTGAGTGGCACTAAACTTCATTTCACGACGGCCTACCATCCTCAGTCAGACGGGCAAACGGAGGTCAAAAACCGAGGGTTGGAGCAGTATTTGAGGGCGTTCGTGGCGGACCGCCCGACGAAGTGGACGTCTTTCCTTCCGTGGGCGGAGTTGGCATTGAATTGTACTTATCATGAGGGGCTCGGGACTTCGCTGTTCATGGCGTTATATGGGAGAGAGCCACCCCCTCTAGTGGCTGCCAAACCGTCGGCCACATGTCCTCCCGACATGGCAGCGGTGATTCGCCAACGGGGCGACCTTCTCGTGCGCTTGTGTCACAATCTCGAGAGGGCTCAACAGCGTATGCGGGATTCCGCCAACAAGCATCGGAGACATGTCGAGTTTAAGGTGGGAGATAAGGTGCTTTTGAAACTGCAATTATATCGCCAACATTCGGTGGCTCGGCCTATTTCTCAAAAGCTCGCGCGGAGGTTTTACGGACCGTTTTCAGTGTTGGAGCGGATTGGAAGTGTTGCTTATCGTTTGGAACTTCCGGAGGGGAGTCGTATTCACAACGTCTTCCATGTGAGCTTGTTGAGGCCGTTTGTGGAAGCATCGATGGAGGGAGTGGTGGAATTTCCGTCGTATTTTGCGCGGGGGTGTGTAGTTTCCCGTCCTACTAAAATTTCGGACCGACGTTGTGTGTTGAAGAATGGTTCGGCTGTGGAGGAGGTGCTCGTGCATTGGGAGGATGATGATGGACGGGTACCTTCGTGGGAGCCTTTGCTCGTCGTGTCTCGTCGTTTCCCTTCTCTTATCCTTGAGGACAAGGATACTCTTAACGGGGAGGGAGTTGATACGTGCATGGAGGAAGTAGAGGAGCTGCCGGCTTCGCCAGAGGTGAGGGAGGTCGCGACTTACGACACAGCCGTGGAGGCTGAGGTGAATGGAGAGGATTCGGGCCGTCCGAGTCGGCCCAAAAGGCGGGGACAAGTCTCGAGGAAGTTCGATGATTTTATTGTCTATCAATAGATTTATTTTATTTTCTTGAACGTTGTTTGGGCTTGGCCCAATTTATCTTATTATCGAGTCGAGCGATCTATAAGCTCCATTACGGGTTTTCTTGTTGGTTCTTTCCCGATAACGTAAGTCGAACCAACCTAGGTCTAGGTTATATATAGGGGAATCAGGTGTATTCATTGGGATCTTATGGAAATAAACCCTACTTTTGCCCTAAATTTTATTGCGTTGCTTCCTTATTTTCAGAGCGTACGTCGAGCTCGCGTCTCGCGTCCTCTTCTTTATCTTCTTCGATAGGTTTTAGCCTATCAGCAACGCAGAAGCTTCCACTCCAACCAAAAGGACGGGGTTTGAATGACCTCTTGGGTGCGTGTGCGTGAATGTTTTTTGTTTACCTGATAAAAAGAAGGGAAAAAAAAATCTGTATATATCAGCGATAATTTTGATTTATTTATATGCACCAGAAGATTCAGAAGCAATGCTCGATCGAATTATGGCGATGATCGGTCCAAACTGTTACAGAAACACGATTTGGTTCACGTCGATCCTCATTCATACTGCATCATGGGATAAAACGTTCAAAGATCTGAGAATTTCAAATTGTCAGTATCAATGGCTCTGTTAAGGGATTGTGGAATGGAGAAGACCATGAAGCAGTGTCAGATTGGTTCACGAATGGAAGCAGTTTTCGGATGCCGCATATGTTATTTCAATTCTAAAGAAATTTATATAACTGATTTTTTATTTATATTTTCAGTTTTCAATCCTATTATTATTTTTTTTTAAAAAAATTTACATGGTTGTGTCTCTTTCTTCGCCATTTCATGGCATTTTAATTTTTAAACGTTTATTTTAATGGTTGTGTCTTTTCAATATTCCAGGACAATTTTTTATTTCTATATGTTTTGAAAAAATTGGAAAAATTAAAATTAAAAAATAGAAGTGAAATTACTAAAATACCCTCCGTACTTGGCTTTTATATAGTATATAGATTAAGGCAGCAATGGTCTATAGTGGAGCATTCCTTTAATTCGGGGAACCAAAATATATACTTGTCAAAAGAAAAGAAAAAAAATGTTTTACATACCCTCTCTTAAATTTAAACACGTATGCAAGAATAGTAGTTCGCCATTATTTATTTCTCATTTATTGAACTAGTTTGTCCCAATCTCTCAAAGGTTAGTTGCCAGTAGACCTTGATCTAGGCACAATAGTAATTTACTAGCAATTAATTTTCAAAATGGATTAAAATATGTGTATTAGTCTAAAGGGAGCTAATATTATTGAAAAATATGTGTATTAGTCTAAAGGGAGCTAAAGGGAGCACAATAGTAATTTACTAGCAATTAATTTTCGAACCATTGGACTGAGGAGGGAGTCGTAGGAGTTGAAGGCGAGTGGATCGGGACGGGAAAAATCTGTGTTATTGCAAATATATACAGCTCGTGTGACTTTAGGGGCAAGCTAGAACTTTGGAATTTTCTTCTTCGGAAAATTAACAGTAACAGCTATGATCATTGGTGTTTGCTTGGGGATTTCAATGAGATCAGACATCCAGATGAGAGGAAGGGAAAAGAAGATTCATATTTTTCAGCAAGTATGCGAAAATTCGATGAATTTGTGCGGGAGGGTGGCCTTTTCGATCTGCAGCTTGGTGGTAGAAAGTATACGTGGTCTCGGCTTAAAGACAGTTGTTGTAGTCGAATTGATAGAGCTCTAGTTTCTGATGCTTGGTTAAGAGATTGGACAGGATGCAAATTAATGGGATTATCAAAAGGCCTCTCTGATCATTGCCCTATTCTATTGCATAATCAAGTTCAAGATTGGGGTCCCAAACCATTCAAGTTCTTTGATGTTTGGTTGAAGGCTCCTAGTTTTAAAAAGTTTGTTGAGGACAAATGGAAAGGCTATGAAATTCAAGGTTGGGGAGGGTATATTCTTAAGGAAAAACTCAAGCTCTTGAGAAACGACATTAAAAAATGGAGCAAGGATTCTTTTGGCGAACTGAATGGTAAAATTGAGCAGGAAAAGGCGTTGATTGATCAATTTGACAGGATTCAAGAAGACCGTGATCTTGTGGAGGATGAAATTGTTAAGTTCAGAGACGCAAAATCAAAGTTGTGGCATTTGTTGAAGGTGAAAGCAGGTTATGTTTTTCAAAAAGCAAGAGTCCAGTGGATTAAAGAAGGTGATGCTAATACTGCTTTTTTTCACAGAAGTATTAACATGCGAAACAAGGCGAATGAGATTGAGGGTCTGAGGATCAACAACGAATGGGTTGATGATGTACAGAGAGTGAAAGAGTGTATTCATGAGCATTTCAAAAACCAGTTCTCTCGAAACTCTTATGCTAGACCTACTCTTAAAGATGTGGATTTTAAGCACCTTGATGGTCTTGATAACGAGATCCTTATTGCACCTTTCGTAGAAGAGGAGGTCAGGAGAGCAGTGTGGGATTGCGGTAGCAACAAGAGCCCAGGTCCAGATGGATTTACGTTCAACTTCATCAGAGAGATGTGGCCGACCCTTAAAACTGACATCATGAGATTTTTTGAAGAATTTCATCATTCCGGCAGAATCGTGAGAGGTGGCAATGCAAGCTTTGTGACGCTGATTCCGAAGAAAGGTAATCCACAACGTATTAATGATTTTCGTCCTATTTCTCTCATTGGCTGCATTTATAAAATTCTTGCGAAGGTTCTCGCTAAGAGGCTTGCCAAGGTTGTCGGGAAAGTTATATCGGATAATCAAAGTGCTTTTGCGGGAGGAAAGCAAGCTTTGGATGGTATTCTTATCTTAAATGAGGTTGTGGATCTCATGAAGAGGGAAAAGAAAGAATGTATGTTGCTCAAAGTAGATTTCGAAAAAGCTTATAATACGGTGTTGTGGGATTACTTGGATGAAATGCTTGCTTGCATGAATTTCTGCAGTAAATGGAGGAAATGGATACAATGTTGTCTGTGTTCAGCCACTGCTTCTGTCTTGGTCAATGGAAGTCCATCAGGGGAGTTTGTTCTCCAAAAAGGGTTAAGACAGGGAGATCCACTTTCTCCATTACTTTTCCTCATAGCTGCGGAAGGAGTTAGTGCAATGATGTATAAGGCTGAATCCTTGCGGCTTTTTTAAAGGAATTGAGGTGGGTAGGGAGGCTGTGGGTGTGAGTCACTTACAGTTTGCTGACGATACAATTATTGTGGGAAGTGCCTCTGACGAAAACGCCAAGACAATCAAGGGTATTCTACGATTATTTGAGCTTGCTTCTGGACTTAGAGTCAACTTCTCTAAAAGCTCTTTGATTGGCATTAATACGGGTGATATGAAGGCTGCTCGGTTGGCAAGCATTGTGGGGTGCAATACAGGAATGCTTCCTTTTTCTTATCTCGGTCTTCCAGTTGGCGCAAATCATAGAAAAAGAGAGTTTTGGCAGCCCCTTATTGATCGATACCGAAGAAAGTTATCTGGATGGGACAAGAAGTTCTTCTCTTTTGGTGGCCGAATTGTTATCCTCAACTCGATTCTTTCCGCCTTGCCGGTGTACTATCTCTCTTTTGCCAAAATCCCTGTGAGTATTCTTCGTCTTTTTACTAAAATTCAAAGAAATTTTTTGTGGGGTGGTAAAGAAAATTGTTCTAAAGTAGCTTGGGTCAAATGGGAAAGTGTGTGTCGTCCTAGGGCTGAAGGGGGCTTAGGTGTTAAAGATTTGAAAATCTTTAATATTTCTTTAATGATAAACATGGATTTTCTACGTATTAATGTTCATTTGAGTTTGTTTTAAGTTGAGAAAATCATGTTTTGAAAGGTGTTCTTGATAAAGTTTCATATTCTTGTGAATTGTGATACTTGTTTGTACTTTGACTGAATTTTCAGAAAAATGGAAAAAATATTTCAGAAATTGGCCAATGTGAGATTGAATTTCATCTCGTTAGGAGTTCATAGCAAAAAGCGGATTGAAAATCGGAGTTGAAACGAGAGAGAACGAGCGAAAACAAAAACGTTGCGCACAGGCACGCGCTCACGCGGCCGGGAGACGCGGCCGCGCCTCGTTGGACCTAAAACCGCGCCCAGTAGCCACATATCCGCGCCGGAGACGCGCGGCCGCGCCCATAGAGCTCCCAAAACGTGCCCATGACGTGTTTTGGCCCGTTTTCAGCCCGAAACACGTCCAAGATGCTTCTATGGCCCGAAAATTACCTATTTTGGATCAAATTCTATATTTTTGATTATTTTCTCCTACCATATCAATTAACCCTATTCCCCAACTATAAATAAGTCCTCAAAACACATCTTTTGGGGCTTATCATCTTCTTTATTTCTTAGAACCCTAGTTTATTTTAGATCTTGATTTTGGGAGAAGAGGAGAAGAGCAAGAAGATCAAGATATTCATATCAGAAGCATTCGAGACCTTAGTATCTTCTACGGTTTTTGTTTAGTTTTGATTATGTTTATTTTGAATCTTGGAATATTTGTCATTGGCATGAGTGGCTAATTTCTTATTATTCTAGGGCTAGGGAGTAGATGAATATTGTAGATTCGAATTAGTTTTTATCAATCGATCACGACCTTCTATTGCTTCGTATGTTCTTGTGTGAACTGTTTGCTTATTTGATTAGCTACCAAATTCGCATGATTTATTGTGTTGATTCGATATGCGAAAGATGAGAATTAACGCTCGAATAGGGAACATAGGACACACACTTCAATAAAGTCGAGAGATCTTGAGAATTGTGTGAGAGCTTATAACCTTTTGAACCTTTAGGAGTTTCATGTGTTAGTTATCAGTTGGACACAACGATTCTTGCATGAAATCTACGGTTTAGGCGCTACGAAAGTAGGTTTAAGCTTATTGTGTGGTTGTTCTAGTAATAGTCGAGTCCTCTATGTGATTGATTGATTTTGATTAAATTGAATTCGTTCGTTCATCGAAACCGAAGCTCTAGAATAATTCTTCTCTTATTTGATTCTCTCTTTGCTTGTTATTTGTTTAAGTTCATTTATTTTTAATTAGTTCAGTAAAACAAAATCCAGCGATTTGTTCGTCTAGATAGAGGATAGGAAATTAGACTAGTACTCGTTAGGTTAATCAGTCCTCGTGGAATACGACCTTGCTTCCCTATCTATAATTACACCCGTACACTTGCGTAGTAAAAATATTAGTGAACAATTAATGTGTAAATGGGTTTGGAGATGGATGCAGGGGGGGATTCTTTGTGGTGTAGGGTTCTTAAGTCTAAATATGGGGTTTTGGGTGGGAGTCAAACCTCGAGGAGTAATGAAAAATCAGATTCTCTTTGGTGGAGGGATCTTAAGTCTATTTGGTTCGGGGCCGAGGGGAAAGTTTTTAGAGAAAATCTGATTTTCTCTCTAGGGGAGGGAAATGTTGCTCGATTTTGGTTAGACCCTTGGTGTGAGGGTGGGGCTATTTTGAAAGACAAATTCTGTAATCTATTTAACCTTTCTTTGCAAAAAAAATTGTAAAGTGAAGGAAATGGGAATTACTTCTAATAACTCTTGGGTTTGGCAGTTTAGATGGAAAAGGGTGTTTAATGCTATTGAAATGACAGAATTCTTGGAGATGTGGAATTTTCTTGGCAGGTACATCATGAACAAGAAGGAGTTGGACTCTTTATCGTGGAAATTATCCGATGACGGAAAATATTCAACTAGATCCATGTACATTGCACTCTCAAAGACGGATAATAAAGAAGAAGAAGAAGTGGATCCGCTTTTGAAGAAGTTGTGGTGTAAAGGAGTTCCAAGTAAGGTTTCCTCTTTTCTTTGGAAAGCGATTCGCGATCGGGCTCCAACGAAAAATAACCTGTTGAAACGTGGAATTGTGGTTGATGATCGGGATAAAATATGCACTTTTTGTTTTCACCCTATGGAGGATATCGACCATCTATTGTGTTCTTGTAGCTTTTCGTATGATGTGTGGCGAAAATGTTTTGATTGGCTTGGTTTGGAGATGGCTGGATCCAATATCCTCAGAAATCATTATTGTCAATTTGTTACTGGTCAAGGAGGGAAGACAATGAAGAAGATGTTGAATATCATTTGGCAGAGTGTCTGTTGGAGCATTTGGAAAGCGAGAAACGATGCAATCTTTAAGGGGACCTGGACCAACACCGAGAATATTTTGGAAGGAGTTAAATTTCGTACTTGGAAGTGGTTGCGATCTATTTTTCATTCTTCTTTTATTTACTCTCTTCACGATTGGTGTATTAGTCCGATGTCGTGTTGTCCGATTAAACTTGTTTGAGTCGGATTGATGACATACTCGATCTTGTAAGGGTTCTGAGTACCCCTTGTACTCATTTTCTTAATGTTAATTACTTGACCTTTCAAAAAAAAAAAAGGAAGCTAATGTCTCTGATTAATTAAATTAATGGTTTAAATTTGAGTCTTCTTTAGCACTGTCTTAAAATGTCATGATAATTGTTTAATTTAAAAGGAAAAAAACGACCCTATCATCGAGTACGCAATCAATTCCAATAATACTTTTGCTATTATTATGGACTATTCATGCTTTCCCAAAGAGGTCTTTGCAATGCTTGGCCCTTGAAGAATATTTTCTTTTGATCAACTCGATGTACAATGACTTCAATCACACATGTCTTATAGTTAATATTAGTTTGTCTGACCGACTTTCAGGAATTCGGATGAACTTATGCCAATTCGTACCGACTTCTAAAATAAATCTACGAAATTTGACTTCAATAAACACATTAGTATTCACCCTCTCTACATGTGTTACTCGTTTCGAAATCGATTAAAACTACAACTAAACAACTTAATTGCGTACGTGTAACTCCTCATTAACACCTTTGTTGGCACCTATATGGAGATTAGAAACTTACCACATCTAGCTATATAGGTTTATTAATTTCTGTTGCAAGTATTTTTAATTGGTGAATCGGTATTGTTTAGTAAGGGAAAAAAAAGGTAGCACATGTAGCATTGAAGAAGTGTAATTATGAAACAATTTTATCTATTTCTTTATTGTGCATGTAATAAATTATTATGCACAGATTAGGTAATTAAATCTTGAATGGAAATTAATTTGTGCTTCGTAGAACATATGTCAAGCAAAACAATAAGAAAAAGAAACGTGGATTGATAGAACGAAACAAATTAATTACGTTTCCACAATGTACTACTTAATTTAAAGAACTCAACAACAAGTTAACGACTTTTGTGTGCGAGCGTTGGCCTAGCGAATAAGTGTTGAGTTTCGTGATCAAAAGTCTCGAGTTCAAGTTCTATGTGACGCAATCTTTAAATTTCTTGTTAATTGTTTCAAAATAATTGAAGAAATTCTTGAAAATTAAACCAAGCAAAAGGAATTATGCAAGTGGACTAGTGTAACTAAACTGCCACGTGGATGGCATGCGTATTTTCCTAATTTATTTTCAAATTTACATTAGATGAAAAATTAATTAAGTTAATCTTATGGGGTCAAAACATAATTATTCTTTCAACGTACATCTATAAAAGCATGCATGGGGAAGAGAAGCAATCATTATTTTTTTTAGGGGGGAAAGAGAGCTTCTATTACGATAATGAATCAGTGTATACAATGTTCACCAGCCATGATGGAAAATCAGATTTCCACATCATCGTACAATCAATAGAAATTGCGAAATTAGCAAGAGCATGAGCAGCACTATTTGCCTCTCTTCTCATGTGATAGAAACCTTCCACTCTCCTATGTTTAGCCAAGGAAATAGCATCCAAGATTTCCTTACAATGAACACTATGTTGATCATCAAGCTCATTTAACATGCGAATAGCCAAGATTGAGTCAGAATAAACCTGGATTGGAGCCATCCCCATGTCAACGCAAAAATTAATCCCAGAGCGGACAACTATCAACTCCCCCGTGAGGACTGAAGCAGCCCGAGCAGCAACGATAGCGGTGCCAGCGAGAGTCACTCCGGCGTGATCACGTAATATAGCACCAATACCCATCATAGACAGATTGAGATTGATGGATACATCGACGTCCAAACGATAGTGCCCCCATGGTGGTGCTATCCATCTGCTCACTTCGATCTTGGGGAAAAGATTATTCTGGATCCTTAGTCTTAAACGGGCCTGAGTGAAATTGTTAAAAAAGATTTCACTCCTCTCGGCAATATCCATGGTCAGACTAACTTGGTACCCATGTTTGATTTTGCACAAATCACTCCAAATCGTCCATAGAAGCATGATCCACCGTTCAAAAATTTTGAAATATTATTTCTTTTACGGGATACTACGCACTCGTAGTATCCCGTAAAAGAAATAATATTTCAAAATTATATCGTAAAACCCGTACTACGTCTCGGTGGAAATGCGTGCCGAAAAGTCAAAAAGCAAATGAGTCAAGAAGCTGGGACCGGAGTGGTAGATAGTTAGTTAATTTAGTTCAAGTACTGAATTTGTTAATATACTTCCTCTCTCTCTCTCTCTTCCTAAGTGACGACCCTTTTACTATTTTATACCTCACGTATGAATATAAAATGAACCATTTAGAAAGAGACAAAGTTAATATCTACCACTAAAACAAAATTTAGGAGTTTTTAACAAACAAACTACTCTTTCCACGAACCGAGAGGAGGCATCAAAATTCTTATATTCTCTTGATCTTCGATAAAACTATTTGTCGTTGCTCAATTAAAATCAATACACGCACAAAAATTACAATTATTCTTTTTAACAACATCAAAACTCAATAATTAATTGCACATACCATATTACAATTCAACAATAAAAATAAATATTCAAGAAATTAACGTGTCGAATGAAATGAGACAGAACAAATAAATATATTGCCTATTCTAAATAACCAATATTTTTGCTAAGGCTGAATGGTTTTTCTCCTAATTCAACCATGATTAATCTAAAAAGTCTAAAAGTGGTTTTGTAAAAGAAAACTCCCATTCACCAAATAATAATGTTTTTCAACGTGGAAGTGGATTTACTTCACATTTTAGCTACATTTGCTACAGTATGAGAATTCATGATGAGTCTTTGTGGAAAAAGACTTGAAAATAAAATTAAAATTGCTTTATATAATAAAAAATAAAAAAATCAATTTCTTTATTAGGTGGATGTGGGAGAAGAAGGAGATCGAAGAAGGTCGCCTGTGATTTAGGGAGACATCCAATTTAGACCATTAACTTTTTCACAACTACTCCAACTTACCTTAATTTGCTCCCATTATTAGTAAAGGATTAAAATCATAATAATTCATAATAATCAGCCATCATATGTTAGTTGGTCAATATTTCAATTCCATCATCATTAACCTCGTTTCGTACTTCTTCCGTTCCATTTTAAATGTTCCGTTTTCTTTTTTAAGTTTACGTTGTAAAAAATATGGATCCTATCATTTTTTTTTTCACATACTATGCCGTCTTTTTTATTTTCATATCGAAAATAAACATGCATGACACTTTAAAGAAAACTGAAGGACCAATGTCACAAGATTAATATGTATTTCACATTAGTACTAATTGCAGCTGACTCATATATTCACTGCACCATAGCGAGTTGAATATGAACTGAGAAATACTAAGCATAGAATAATTATTACTTCGAAGACCACATGAGATCCTCTATCCGAAGATTATTTGTTGTCACAAGACGTTATATTTACTTTCTTTTTCGTATTTTAGGCAATCTTTTTTTTTTCTTTTTCTTTTTTCTTTTGACGACTTAGAAAATTATTTGCACATTAACATGCATGCATATATATACGTTAAAATTAATAAACAGAAAAATAGATTAAATAACCCTTTTTTTTTTTCCTATACGCATAGACGCTTACCGGCAAATGTAGTAAGAAATGTTATACAAAAACGCAATAGATAATGCCAAAATTAAATAAAAACTCAATAAAAATCCACATCAAACAAATTAGTACAAAATAAGTTTGCATCACACCAAATTCTTGAAAATAGTAGAAAAAAAGAGACGAAAGATTACAACATGATCCACATAAATTTTGAAGCTGGCAAATTTCCTGCCAAGAAGAAGAAAAAAAATTCACCAACTTCAAATATGTAGACAAAAATCCCTTTATTCCAAACAACATACACACAGCTCGTGCTCGGCGCCAAACCCCTCCCCTCGATTTCCGGTCAGGGAAGTTTTTGCCGCCGAGCACCGCCGGTTCACAAGATAAAAAGAAAATTAAAAAAACACAAATCACACGACAACACGTGTGTCAATCAAGGCCGCTTAGCTAGGCCGTGTCGTCCTCGGAGCAGGCTACAGTGGCGTTGCACTCGAAATCCCCGTCCCCATGGAGGGGGGCGTGGGAATGGCCGAAGGAGCGGATGTGGTCCTTGAGGGAGCGCTTGTGCTTGAAGTCGGAGCCGCACGTGCAGAACCACAGCTTGCCGCAGTTCTTCTCGTGCGTGCGCCAATCCCCCTTCACCGCGAAGGACTTCCCGCACGACTTGCGGCACGCGAAGGGCTTGGCCCCGTGCTTGCGCTTGTAGTGCGTCTGGAGCGTGCGGAAGTCCTTCAGGGGCTTCGCGCGCGGGTGGTTGACATTGTTCTTGCACCCGGGCGCGCAGCAGTAGCACGGTAGCCGCAACATTGCTGCTGGCTGTGCGCCCCTCAGGGACTCCGGACCCTTCCGGAACTCCGAACCATGGCCCCACATGTGCATCTGCATGTGTATTGATGGAATGAAACACGAGATGCTTAATACTCTCCCTGTCCATTTTATGACGACACTTTACTGTTCAATATGTGTCTACTTTATTGAATAGAGGTGTCATCATAAAATAGACAGAGGGAGTAAGATTTATAAAATGTGTGTTCTATAGAGAATATTGTTGAAACTTTACTCGTTTAGGGCAAGAATTATGGATTTATTTTTTGAAATGCAAAGATTATTATTCAAGTATGTATCAAACTTTATTGTGAACAAAAATTACATGGCAATCAATTATACTATATATATTAGATTTTTATTACTTTAACTTAACCTAACTGCCTTGATTAATGTTGTGATTGCCTATAATTACGGTTTAGGTGTGACATAAAATTTTAATGATTGAAGTTAATTCTTTCAATATTTAATTACCAATTATCAAGAATTAATATCTACAACATAATGAAAGTATATTACTTGTATATAACATAGTACAATTTCAAGGGAATTATATGTCTCGCATGTATTCAAGAGATAATTTTTATGTGATTTCGAGAAAAATTCAACTATCTCTGAACATGGATCGAAGATCACCATTGATAGATTATAAATCGATTGATACAATCTTAATTTTTAATTTTATTATCCGTTATCTTTTTATATCTGATCTTGTTCTATACGTCGGCACATATTCAAGAAACATGTACAATATATAAATTAATATTTTGCAATCTGCATATCATAAATGAATAACCAATATGTGTTGATTACTCATATATAATCATAAGAAAAATCACATACATCCATATGAGGATTTTTATTTTTATTTTTTTAAAACGATCAACAGGAAATTTAAAGATTGCGCCATTAATTTGTTGACTAACCTGCATGTTATTGTATCTGTTGAAGGATTTGCTGCAGATGTTGCAAGAAAACTGCATGGGCCCCACCAGAATCTGAGCTGCTGTTGGGATCCAAAACCTCCTCCCCCCATTAATATTAACATTATCAGAAGAAGAAGATGAAAGTGAAGTAGAGTTCTTCTTCACTTTCATCTTCTTCTTCAAATACTCCTCCTCATCTTCCTCCTCGTCCTCGTCTTCCTCAAAACCGTAGCGCTTCCTCCGTCCCTCGTCCCCCGTCTCGCCCACATCAGGCAACCCTATGTGCAAAGCCACAGTCACATTACTTTGCTCATTGAATTTCTTCTCTCCCTCTTCATCTTCTTCCTCTTCCTTCACTTCGTCCTTCCTCTCTTTGAATCTGCTAAGAAGTGGCAAACATTGGATCTTTTCATAGATGTAGTTTTCTCTCTCTTGGTCGTGGTCGTGGGGGAAGAGAGAGAATTCGAAGAAATCCATGGAGCGATGGCGAGTCGAAGAAGAAGAAGAAGATGGTGGTGGAGAGGAAGATGGCTTGAGCCATTCAATGAAATTTGGAGTGGTGAAGCTCAAATTTATATTCTTCAACAATTTTGTGCCCATCATTGAACAAGAGAATTTTTCTTTTTTCTTTTTTGTATTTTTTTCTTTTTCAACCTTTTCAATGAGATGGGATTACTATGGTTGGACTTTGTGTGGGAATGGTTGATTTATTTTATTTTTATGAAACTTGGTTTGGTTTGTCTTTTTTAAGAACCTTTTTCCTATTTTCTTTTTCCTTTACGTGTGTTTTACATTCCTTGACTCCTATCTCCACATGTATAAGATTGATTCAATTTAATAAATACATAGTATATGTATGATAATAAGTTTAAGCGCGTGCTTTCGTGAATATTCTGTCTTATTTTATTTGGCTCCTCGTTCATAGACTTATGAGTGATTAAAATGCATGCATGTATAAAAATAGAAAACAATGACATAATAAAAAAATTAAGAGATGGAGAAAGAAGATCGAAAAGAATTAATAGACATGATGTAAGAAATAAGTTTCTAGAAAAAACGAAAAAAAATAAAATAATAACAACGGAAAGATCTTCAGAATAAGTGATACAAGTAACAAAAGGCAATAATTTTACAAAAGTTGCTCTTTGATTCGGGAAAATGGTTTTTGTTTACACCTTAATACATATAAAGAGAATCCCAATTTATGTACTGTAGTTCAAACTCACTCCTGAGTCCTGAGTATGTATGTACCCAGAGAGAGAGAGAGAGAGAGAGAGTGGTGGTGGTGGGGTTTAAGGAAAGGGACATGCAACTATGGTCTATGGAGTCTAAATAACTGGATGAAGAGAATCCTAGAATAGTCTAAACATATGCCAAACTTTTCATTATTTCTTTCTTCCTTTTCTACTCTCCACTTTCTTCACGCCAAATAAAATCAGTGAAAAATGGCACAAAAAATATAAAACCCTAGATCCACAAGGGTGGACGTTCTAGCGATTTCACAACCCTAATATATTTTGTATCATTTTAAATCCAAGTGTTTTGTCCCACATCGAAGATACAAAACACCATTAACTACTAGTTATAAAAGTTTAAATACATAGCCCGTCTTTTCTTCGATGGAACATGAAAAATTCCATCATTTTCCCTCTTAATTTTTTTTTTCCGGCCTTTTCGCTCCGAAGTCCAAATCATAGTAATATTTTGTCATTTCTAATAATTAACCCTGTTTTTCGATCTAATTAGAGATCATATGATAAAACAAGTGGGGATCTCGTTACGGCATAAAATTTTCCTTCGTTTTCTTATCCCTAGTTTTCCTTTGGCGACGAAGAGCTAGAAGGTAGAAATACTATGACGAATTAAGTTATTGGCAGTTTTTTTGGATATGTTGGTTGGAGTAGCTATTGTGGAATTATACCCACTATTGCAACACAATGCGTTTGACATTTGGGTTCTACCTCAACAGTCAGTCAAATTGCATTAGAAGTTAAATAAGCAAATATAACAATAATTAGGGAGAAAATGGTTAATTAATTAGAGATAATGGAGTCCAAAATGTTGAATTTTGTTTCAAATACATACAAAATGTACATACAGATTTTGGTTTGTACAAATTTAGTGTGAGAATAATTTATTAATCTTGATTTTATACGGTATTATTTAAGCTTGCCATTTTTTTTTAAAAAAATAGACATAATTGTAGTGCGAAAAAAGCATGATTGTAGAAAATAAAGATAACTGTCAAATGTAGTTTGGTTTGTCAAACATATTATTTCCATCCCATTGAAATAGGAATTAATAGTAAACCGAACGCTACTAAAAAAAAGTAAACCCTAATTGAAAAAATTATTAGCGTAACACTATCATATCTGCGCGAGCACTTTAAGCATACACGTAATTGGTAGGCAAACGTTTATGTCATCGTTGATAGGTATATTTTCGATCTACCTTTTTTTCTTATTATTTTTATTTTATGAAGAAAGTATATCCTCGATCAATCTCGGACAAGAAACATTAATCGGAATGGAGAGAAAATGATGAATGCATAGCTATAAAAGGTTACGTGGTAGTGTAGTAATTAGACTTTAATCTTGCACTAATCACCTTATGCTGTGAGGCCATAATGGATATCATTACCAACAAAGGCTAATTAATCGATGCAATTATAGTGAGGTTTATTAACTTAACCTAACCGACAACCATATCATGCCACCGGATTTTAAGGATATCAATTCTCTCTCTCTCCTTTTTTCCTTTGTTCTTTCCATAAACTTTTCATCCTTATGTTGTTGGATATTATTTGCACTGTGCATGATTCTCTGTTTTGGCCTCCTATTCTTCCTACTGTTTCAACAACAATATCACCTTTTAATTTCCCTCAATTTCCATCTCCCTTTTATTTCCTTTTCCAACATTTCATATACTCCCCCTTCTGTCCCGGCCATATTTCATTTCGACATGCGGATATAGGTGCAGTATTAAAAGTTTAAAAAAAAAAAAAAAAAGAAAAAAAAAAAAAAAAAAAGATTCACATTAAAATGTACTCCCTCCGTCCCACTGGGAATTAAGACGAGAGTGATGATAGTGCATTAAAGTGATGTGTTTGAATTTTATTGGGTTAAAATTTTCTATTTTGGGAATGGTCCATATATCAGTGGGACGTCTTGAAAAGTAAAATGTTCTTTCATCTGTGGGATAGAGGGAGTATATGTTAATTCTTTCCATTTACAAAAATAGACAATTCATGTGAGATACTGATTAGAAGAGTAGGACAATTAGAGTGGAGCAGAAAGAGAATACTGATTAGCTTTGTAGAACTGATTATCAAGAAAAAAACATATTAAAGCTAATGATAGTTCAAAAAAATTAGCTTTGTAGAACTGATTATGGCTCTAACTAAGAATGCACTAGACTTTTTTTTTTTCCTTCCAAAAGTTTAATCCAATTAAAGCTGTCTCTGATTATTTCTATCTGATCATCACCATAATTGCTTTTTAGGGTAGATGTAACCGAGTATAATACTTCCTTCGTTTTACTTCAATCGTCATGTTTCATTTCGGCACGCAATTGTAGACGTATTGTTAAATATGAAAAGTAAAGGTTTCACATTGAAAATTAAATAAGGATTAATTCTTTCTATTTTAAAATACACGACAATCAATATATATAAGACGACCTAATTAGTAAAGCAAAACAATCGAAGTGGGACGGAGGACGAACTAACCATTTGTAATCATGCATGTTTGTAACTAATAAAGGTTGATAATAATGAAAGGCGAGCAATAATAAATTCGAATAATAATGACAAAAATTGTAAATATAAATTATTAACAACTAGTGGTTGATCAATATATATATTTTGCATGTAAATTTATTTTTGTTTTAAAATTACTCGATATAGCTCTACGTACACACAACTAAGGTTTGCCCTAGAATGTGTGACGAGACCGAGACTTGGGGAGTTGTGTGTGATTTTAGGATAAATGGATTTAATTTTCCTTACTTACACACCCCTTTATGCAAAAGTGAAATTAATTAATTAATTAATTAATTAATTAATTAATTAATTAAAAAAATAAAAAGTGGTACGGTGAAACAATTTAAGAAGGCGAAAGGCATTTTGTGGCATGTAAATTAAACAAGTAATTGGAGAATTAATGACCTTATCACATACAATACATTATTATGAATACAATAGGATATAACAACTTTGATTAAATAAAAATATAAAATGTGTGTATTGCCTTAGCGGTAGGCGATTAACTTTCGGCTTTAAAGATTTCGAGTTTGAGTCTTCTGAAACGCGACCTTTAATTTCAGTCAAATGTTTAAAAAAAAAAAGAAAAAGAGGGGGAAAAAATTCCACTATTTTCATGCGGAGTGAAAGTTTTTTAAATCAACAATTATCGCGAAGAAAAAATTACTTCTAGCTACATATTTTCACTTGAAAAAGCGTCAATCTCTAAAAAAAGTTCAATTTTGTATTTTCCTTTTATAATATTATTTCGGAAACAATTTTGCTATATTTATTTATTTTTCCTAGTTAGGTTGCTACATAAAAAAAATCCGTAACTAAATATCGGTCTTCGAATTTTTTTTTTTTTTTTGTTAATGGTAAAAGAAAATTTATAACGAGAAAAATGCCTGCAAGTGATTAATAACGAATATCTTTCCATCGTTAATCAATGACAAAATCACTGACCGCAGCTAAGGTCGGTCTTTTGTTAAAGAGATTATATTTATAAAATAGATAATTTTCAAATCAAAAATGAAAATTTATGTTACAAATTTCGATGTTGTCTGTGACTTCTTTAGTCGCGAGGTGTCACGGTTGATCTGATCGTTACCTAAATGACAATGGAAATTTTTGTAGTAAATATATATTTATTCAAAAACTAAAATTGTGTAATATAGTATATGTATTTTCATCCACGATACTTGTCATTCATTCCACAATATTATTCAGTCTTCAATACCGTCGCTAAATCTCGGGGTATTTCCGGCATTGTGGATTCTCCATCGTGGTTCGATGACGGTTTATTCTTCGATTTTCCAAAACTATTGTACTTTCCTAGTCAAACAACCAAGCGAGTTTAACAAAATACAAGATCAAGCTTGTTTTCTATGTTGAGCACTTCAAGTTACAAAAGGGCAAATAAAAATTCCAACATTTCGGCCACTTTTTTGCAGAGAAGAAATGGTAGTTTTGTAGTGCAGTCATCAATCATCATTGTCAATTTAGAGGTATGGCTTTCACACATTAGTGCCTCATTCTTCCTATTCTAGAAATATACCCAAAAAAAACCTCTAATTTTTTTTGTTAATTCAATACTTTGATTTTTCCGCCAAAAAATAGTTATAAAGAGCCAATTTTCAATTGAAAATCAATTGAAAAGTAGTTATTAATGGCAATTTTGTAATTAGAGAGAAACCTCTATTTTTCAATTTAAAGCCCCACACGAAGTAGTTATCAATGGCAATTTTGTAATTAGAGAGAAGCCTCTATTTTTCAATTTAAAGCCCCACACGTTCCTTTTTATATTTTCAACCAAAGTAGTTTTAATGTTTTTGTTAGAAAATATTTATATATTTGTTTTAAATATTTATTGTTTTATTTATATATGTACTTTTATATTTATTCTTTTTTTGGACTATTTATTGTTTTAAGGGTATAGTTTCATAACATTAATTTAAAAAACATGAAAATTGATTATCTTAACTTTTATAAAATATACAAATTCCTAATTAATCATCCGTGCATTAATTCAATATTTAGATAAATTTAATATAAATAGATGCATTCAATTAATATGGATTGATATCAAATATTTAACAAATGTAATCAATTAAAATAACATAGTAGTCTAGGTAAATATTACATTAAATATCCGCAAATTAAATGTAGTATGAACCATTTAATTAGCTTACTCAATAACAAATTAATATGGAGTGCAAATCTATGTATATAAAAGGGAATCCAAAATCAAAAATCAATTTGAATAGTAATTTTGTAAATATCCTTAAATTGAAGGCACAAACCTTACCCACAAATCCATCGTCAGTTTTTTGCCAATAACTTCTTTAAACACGAATACACGATCTCCTTCCTTCTCTCTGTCCTACACATTTTCAAAAGTAGCGGCAATAGACAGCGAGAACAACCACAAATTAGAAGCAGCGACTTTTTAAAGCGTTTTCTTCTTCAAGTTTTACAGACGGCAAAGCGCGGCGGTTTTTTAAGAGTTTTCTTCATCAAGTTTTATAGAGGGCAAAGCGCGACGGCTTTTGCAGTAAACTGAGAAAACCGTCTGAAGCAAATGTAAGCTTTTAATTCTGAGAGTTTTATTCTAAAGCCTCCTCTTCTCTGATTGACTCTAAATTAGCAGCGTGTGTGCAATTATTGACCCCTTTGTTTTTCAGGAAATCAAGGATCAGTTCGATTAAGTCCAACCCATAACTCTAATCCGACTCCGCTTCTTCAAAGAATCAATTTTTCATTTTCCATGGCATTTGATGAAAGAGGAGCAACAATATTGTACGGGTTGACGGGCCGCAGACAAACATGGGCAAGATTATTCTTGGCAATCGTCGTCGAACACGACGTTTAGTTCTATTGTGAAGAAGATGAGAAACTGGTATTGAAAATATAATTTTGGTTTTAAATACTTGCTATTTTTTCTTGCAACATTTTATGATATGAATATGTAATTTACATCTTGATCAGAAGAGATTATTGTTTGTCGTAGTATATCACTAGAACGTTTCTAAAAATCATTAGTAATCGGAGGATTAGAACAAGACACGAGTGTCATCTATTATTATGATTTGCATATACCGTGGGTTTAGTAGTAATTGTTGCCTTGATTGAGTAGTAATATATCCTAGATTATACCTTAAATTCAGTTTTGGAATCAAACACTTGATTTCTGCTTGAGAATAGATTGCACAGCTAAAGTCATGAACAACTACTATTAATATATGTATTCTCTTTTGTGGTATAATATTTTCCTTACATCGAAGTGAAAAGGAATGAGAAGAAAGATAGTGGGATAATATTTTCCTTACATTGGAGTGAAAAGGAAGGGGAAGAAAGATATACATCATAGATATATGGGAGATAAATAAAATTTTAAAGGATAATTGCTTTCTTTTCCCTCATTTTCAATGGGAATGCAACCACATAACTATAATTATTATCGTACGTTGCACGGGTGCACAATGTGTAAGGTAGCGTTTCTCTTAATTGTAAATGGAATATTAAGTAATCGTCATAAGAAAATACTAATTGTAATAAGGAATTTACTAATTGTGTCACGTTTTCCCTAATTATCATCCAAAAAGGAAATGAGTCAATATCCGTAAGACGGCCCAATAAAAAAACATTGTCAGAAATCTTGAGATTATAGATAAGTAAATTATAATGAAAATATCCACTTAATATTTTGATGGTTCAGATGAGCATGATTTCTAAATCATATTAATATAATACTTTTAATGTTACATAACAAGTACCGTACATCGCATGGGTGCAAAATCTAGTATTAATAAATAAAAACCTCTTGAGATATAATTTTATTCCTTTTAGAAAATATAACAATTCATGTGCAATGGTCCGATTAGAAAAAGCAAGACAATTTAACTGATTCGGATGAGACGAGAGAGTATGCGTTTAGTAAATCGAGATGGAGCTTGCCTTGATTGATATAATAAACAAGTTACATAATATGATAATGGATCATATAATAGGAGAAATAAGAGTTCAATTTGTTTCTTTTTGACATAATTTTTCAGCCTCCACTATTTTCTCATGTTATCCCCACTTTAATAAACAAAGAAAGGTAGTGTTAATATAAGAGACGCGTTCTCCTACCGACCATGAGCATGCTTAACATGTTCACTATGATGTAGCAGTTGTAAAGTTTCCTTTTTTTAAAGAGTTAGGCTATGTTTGGTAGTCATGTTATCTCATGTTAAAGGTATGTTAAGATATGTATTTGAGTTAATCTTACCGTTTGGTAGGTCGAATAACTTATCTCTCCGGCCCGGTGATAAAACAATATTCCTCCCTTCTATCTAATATGACCTTCTACCCATGTTTATACACTATTCATCCGTTATAAAGGCATTTCTCTCTTTTTTTATAAGGGATGAATATCATATAATCTTTTCTACCAAGCAAGTGATAACTACTCACATTATAAATTTAATCTTGATGTTATCTTGACTCACTATTCATCAATCAATATTTTTACCTATCTCCCCTTATCTCATCTTATCTACCAAACAAGCACATGTATATATTTTGATCATTTTATTTATAAATGTAATGTCACGTAATCCGTGGCGGTGAGTACATTAAAAAAATTTCCTCGTTAATATAAATTCAGAATATTTATTTCAACTTGCATTTGAATATTTGATCGTTTTAATTCTTGTCAAACTAAGTCAACATCACAACCGTGGGGAGATCATCAAAATTTTGGTTTCCTTTTCAATAAACTTTTTAGTAAACCTTTACTTTAGTCCACTTAATAGATTTTTCTCCACATAATAATAAAAAAAAAAATAAAAAATAAAAAAACGATGAATATTTGAATCATTCAAATACGAAAGAATCTCGTCAAATGATTGTCTATCATAGTTTTATTCTCCAATCTGCTTATGTCTCTTTTTATTATTTTATATAATAAAAAGAGACATAATCAAGCGTGGCGGAAAGATTCAATGCCTACGGACATACTTAATATGTTTACAGATAACGAAACAATACTATTAATAGTAAAATGATTTAAATATAAACCCTAACCAATTTAAAAACAAGTAAATCCTAATACAAAAGTTGTAGACGACGTGGCACTGCCGCGTCATTGGTGGACACATTAACAATATCAACGTTAGATATGAGAGCGTTTCTGCATACGGTATTTACAATTAGTAGTAGGCGTGGGCGACATTGTTAAATATTTGAACGACTCCAAAGTTTGAAGTGCAGAATACGAAATTGTACCAAAATTCTCTAGGTAGGTATATGTGTACCTATCATGGAGAATTAACCAAAATTAAGGTAGTGTTGAGGCACACGAGTATTACTTTCTTTAATTTTAACTTTGAGAGTTGAAAGTAAATAGATAAATCGTCCAATTCTCACATAATCAAGAATTATATTATGCTAATTTATTATTATTATTATTGTTATTATAAACTAATCAGCCATAAATTAATAATTATTAATTGTAAGCTAGTGGCTGCGGTTATTTTAAAAAATAATAATAAATAGTACAAATTTTGATCAAACTTTTTGTCTAAAAACGAATAAATAATTACCGCAAGTAATGTGACTAGAGTCAAAAGGTTGAAATAGGGAGTAATATTATACTATAAGGTTACACCATGTAATCAATTAATTAGTAATTATACCACTTTTCTAAATCTATTGCATACGTGCGTCGGCTTTAAATATATAGAAATAGAGTGAGTTAATTTATTTTATAATTAAGGAATTAATTAAGTCAAAATAGGTAGTCTTAATCAAGTAGTAAAAAAATTCAAATCGTCTTTTTTGTGATTATTTAAGTTGGTTTTATTCAAATTAAAAATTCCGATTATGTCATGGTTACGCAGGTAGTGACATATAGTTAGAATAAGAAATAAAACTGAAATCGAATATTCATTCGTGCGTGCGGATTTAATTTATCTTACAATAATAATAATAATAATAATAATAATAATAATAATAATAATAATAATAATAATAATAATAATAATAATAATAATAATAATAATAATTTGATTTATGTTTAAATAAATTTCTCAATATTAAGGTAAATATCATGTGACCTATGTAATATGTTGGTTAGTTCTATGCTTTGGGCTTAGTGAATTTTCATGCATGCATTGATATACCTAATTAATTAACAAAAGATCATTGGTAGATGTTGGTCTAACGATAAAGGATTAAGTTTGGGGACCAAGTTCGTGTTCTTCTTGACATGATTATGAATTTCTGATTAAGTGCTAAAAAGAAGATCATTTTTTGACCAATGATATAGATTTAACGGCCTGATATTCTAGATCTTAAGTTTGAGTCCTCGATTTTCTTTCAATTGTCTTAAAAAACCGTGTTTAGCCCACCAAAAATTGACTCGATCTTCAAAATGAATGAGATTAGGTCCTTGGCCGGTTATTTACTTCTACTTCACCATCATGATTATGTGACTCTAAGATCGAGCTTATGATATCTTTTATTTCCACTAAACATGATTACACTTTGGATTAATTACTTGTTTAATAGTTGTTCAATTCTAAGCATTGGCGGACTTCTTCTAGACCATGGCGGCCGCCCACCCACCATGCCACCGTGAGACGGCTGTGATGGTGTACGACCGAGTCGTTTGAGACCAACTTCAGTTTCTTACCTATCTAAGGCCTTTATTAAGGGAATTCATATACAAAAATACGAGAGTTTGCAATTTCTACTAGAGTAGTGTTAGAAATCGTGTTTTCATTTAGAATTGTTAAGTGATTCGTTAAATTCTTTGGAATTCCTTTAAATTCCTCTCTGAAACTCATATAAGTAAATAAGAATTATATTGGGGGAGGGGCCTTTCATTATTATTGCTTTTTCTTTTTTCATATTATACTTTTAATTTTTTAAAGATTGAATTGGCAACAATTACAAAAACTAGCTAATAATGCATGTAGTGTTCCAATATTTACTTTGCCATTATTGGTGCTGTGAAAGTCACTGCCCAAGTCCGTGTAGTCGCATGGCACCTAGGCACTAGTCGTTATGTCGTCGCCCGACTAATACGTACATAATCCGTCTAGGCACTAATTTATATCTCATCGATCCGACATTGAAATCATAATCATTAATCTATATGTGTTAATTAATCAACGCCTAGGCGAATTATGCTACTACAACATGATTTTGGATTCATAACTATAAAATTAGCCTATCAATTGTCATATTATGTGTATTTATCATGAATTTAGCAATAATATTATCAGAGTAGAGAAAATAAGCATTGTAATTATAATCCGCCTTGGCCCCGCGTAGGTCACCCTCCACTGCTCGACTAGAGTCTATCATTTTTTTAACGTTGTCATTATTAATTTAACTAGTAATTCACCCACGCGATGCGTGGGGATCATTTTATACGCTTTCTTATTTTTAATTAACAACATTTTAACAGTAATTTAACATCTTTTAACCTTCATAAAAGTTGAAATTGTGTAAAAAATTTGTGTTACATAATATTGAAATATGTAGGCAATATTGCAGAGATATAAAGTAATTTAAAATTTCACCATAATTTATGCATGCATATTAAAATCTGAATTAGAAGATTCACAATTCATATTTCAAATTGTTATAAACTAGAGAGAAAATCTCTAGAGAAAATAGAGAAGGAAGAGAGAAAGAATAGAGAAGAAGAAGAGAAAATTGCAGGAATTTTAGATGTATTATTATGAGGACTGAAAGCCTCTATTTATAGTGGTACAAAGCTAGGGTTTGGGGTTAAGGGATGATTATCACTAATATTTGATATATATCTAAAAGATATATTTACAACTGTTGCTGCATGTTTAGGTTCAGTGTTGTTTTCGTGAGTAGCATAGTTATGTATGCGGTGCTACGTGAGTTAGTAGGCGCAGTGTTAGAGTTTATATGGTATAAAGATTTATTTTCCTTATTATATTATTATGAGATACACACGCACAAGGTATGGATTTGTATGAAGATCCGATTCTACTTAAATAAGGTATTCTTGGAGATATACCTTATTTATCCCGTTAGGGTTTGCGAGGACTCTATATATATATTCGAAGATCAGCTCTTTGCCGCTACGCGAGGGACGAGAGCAATTCTTGAGAGCTGTTTCGTGATCTTCGTGTTCTTCATTATTGAGAGTTGTCTTGTTCATTCATCAATTATTGGGTAGTATAGTTGGTGAGTGAATTGTATTATCTTGAACTATTCTACGTTCAAGATTGGGTTGAACTTTTCGTTCTTGAGAAAAGTTTCTTGGGTAGACTAGTTGAGAGTTTACCAAGTATTCGCGTGTGAGGAGTAGAGTCGGGTGAGGAGAGAACTTATAATGTATCTTACGTTCACAAGTCTTGTATCCCTTATACTCATCATAGTGGATTGCTTTCTTGGAATAGTTTCCCCCAGACGTAAGTGTGTTTATCACCGAACTGGGTTACCAACTTGTGTGTTCTCTCGTGTTACATCTTGTGTTACTGTTGAACATACAATTGTGTGGGTTATACAATTTCAATTGGCACCAGAGCAGGTCATCGAGGTGCGGTGTTAGATCCTGGGATATTCGTGTAACCCACGGGTGTATTGGAAACGCTCAAGATGAGTACTATCAAAGAAGGTGGCTCTACTGTTAGACCACCACTGTTTGATGGAACAAGTTATGGTTATTGGAAAGTAAGGATGGCTTCATTCATCAGATCTATTGACGAGGCTGCATGGACAGCAGTGGAGAATGGCTGGAGTGCACCAACAGATGAAGATGGAACAAAGAAGCCAAGAACAAAGTTGTCTGAAGAAGAGTTAAAATCTTCAGGCATGAATAAGAAGGCTATTAACGCTATCCATAGTGTTGTAAGTGTTGAAATCTTTGCTATTATTTCTACGTGTCAATCTGCTAAAGAAGTTTGGGACATTCTGGAAATCACTTATGAAGGAAACAAGTGTGTGAAGAATTAGAGGGTTCAACAACTTACATCACAGTTTGAGGCCCTAAGGATGGATGAGAATGAAACCATCTCAGACTTCTATGCTAAGCTGCTAAGTCTGTCCAATGAATTCTTCTCGTTGGGAGAGAAGCTCACTGAAGCTAAGATTGTGAGAAAAATTCTGAGATCTCTACCAGAAATATTTGATTATAAGGTGACAGCTATTGAAGAAGCGAAGGATGTTGATGAGCTTAAATCGAATGAGCTTATTGGTTCTCTCAGAACTTTTGAGATGGGAATGCGCAGTAATCCAGGTGAAAAGAAGAAATCTGTTGCATTCAAAGCTTCATCTTCAAATCATTCTGAAGAGGAGTTGAACGCCGAGGATATGGCTGAATGTATTGCATATCTATCAAAGAAATTTGGGAAAAAATTCTTCAGGAGAGGAAACAGTGATGGAAATTCCAGATTTTGTCGGACTGATAATCAAGGTAATGCTCATAATAGGAATTCTAATTCTACGGAGAAAAAGGAGAATGGAGACAGAGGTCCCCAATATCACGAGTGCGATGGTTATGGTCATATCAAGAGTGAGTGCGCTAATCTGTTCAAGTACCAGAAAACCAGTAAAAAGGCATTCCAAGCTACTCACAGTGATGAGGATGTTACAGATACTGAATTCGAAGAGGGACAGAATACCTCTTATACAGCTCACGTTGCTACCGTAAATGGCCAAAGGATCACATCTGGAGTCGTAGATCAAGATCCGTTTGATGTTGAAGATGTTGATGAGAATGAAGAAGGCCAGGAAGACTATGCAGAATTGGTAGATGCGTGCAAGAAAGCCCTGATTCTAAATCAGAGTCTTACTGAACAGGTTAATAATTTGGAAAGAGAAAGAGATTCTCTTAAATCTGAAGTAGAGTCTCTACAACAAAAGCTCAGAAACTGCGAGGAAGGAAGAAAGGAGACTGATGGAGAGTTAAGCCAAATTCAGAAATTGATCAAGATGATGAACTCCAGCACTAAAAAGTTGGATGAGATCCTTAGACAAGGAAAAAGAGCTGCAGATAAGGAAGGACTTGGTTTTAAAGGGGGTGATTACAAGCAGGTTGAGTATCAGTATCAACAAAGAACTCAAAGGCAAGACTGGAGTAAACCAAGAAGGAGAGTTGAGGGATGGAATCAATTCAGAGGAAATCTTGGAGCTCAACAATTTGAAAGACCAGTCAATCATGAGGTATGGAGACCAAAAACAACTGAAGCTTCAGTTGATGTCGAGCAGAAGGCTGGAGAAGGAAAAGCTCTAGAAGCAGTACACGAACAGAAACCTCACAAGGTACCTGAACATGATCCTGACTCTGAAGTAGTATTTATTCCTCTTTGTCATTACTGTCATAGAATTGGTCATATTTGACCTAGGTGTCGTTTTTATCTTGGAGATAAGAGGCAAGAAATGATTAAGTATCAGAATAGGAGAAACCAAGGTCATGGATATCATAGGGCTTACGTTGTACATACTAGTAATAACTCAAGAGTGGGAAACTCATGGTACATTGATAGTGGGTGTTCTCAGCACATGACAGGGAATAAGGATCTTCTTATTAATGTGCAAAGCTGTTCTAATGAATCTGTTGTTTTTGGAGATGGAGGTAAAGGCAGAATAAGAGGAATTGGTACATTAAATGTTCCTGGTATGCCTGTTCTAGATAGAGTTCTCTTTGTTGAAGGTCTGAGGGCAAATCTGGTCAGCATTAGCCAACTGTGTGATGAAGGTATGAGTGTGAGTTTTGGAAAGAATAGTTGTGTCATCAACAAAGGTTCAGAAAAATTCCTGGAGGCCAACAGATCACCTGACAACTGCTATATCTTTACACCGAAGATCACCAGTTTCAGATTCTCTTCGAAGATGAGTGAGATATGGCATCAGAGACTTGGTCACACTCATTATAGAAATATCCAGAAGCTCATTCAACTTAATGCTATAGAAGGAATTCCCAAAATCCGATTCAGTGATGTTGAATTTTGTGGTCCTTGTCAACAAGGAAAGCAAACACATGAAGTTCACAAGAGAGTACTGCGAATTACCACAGATAAGGTCCTTAATCTTATACATATGGATTTGATGGGGCCTATGCGGGTAGAAAGTCTCGGTGGGAAGAAATATATCTAGGTATGTGTGGATGATTTCTCTAGATATACGTGGGTAGAATTCTTAAGGGAACAATTAGACACATTTGAAGCCTTCAGAATTCTGTGTCTCAGATTGGAAGTAGAGAAGAAGAGTAAACTCAAAGCTATTAGAAGTGATCATGGACGTGAGTTCAAAAATCAAGAGTTTATGGAATTCTGTCAGTCCAAGGGAATCAGATATGAATTTTCAGCTCCCATTACTCCTAAGCAAAATGGGGTAGTAGAAAGGAAAAATAGAACTCTACAAAGTATAGAAAGAACATTGATGAAGGCAAAATATATTGCTCTAAGATTGTGGGCTGAAGCATTTGAGACAGCATGTTATATATGTTGGATCCGTGAAGATCGCTCAGATGTTAATCAATTAAACAAAAATCATATCATGCAATTTCCTAGATCCTAAAGCAGAAACAGATCTAGATTGCATACCTTTGCCGGGGCAGATCCAGCCGGAATAATGAGATTTCGGTGAAGAATTCCTCGCACTAGATCTCTGCACACGAGATCTAGCTCTTCTCGTAAACCTTAAGATCTTCTAGTGTATTCCCGAGCACAAAGAAGAATTCCGGATGGACGGAAATCTTTCTTCTTTTCCTCACAGTAAAACCCTAGCCGTCATCAGATCTCGTATGTGAGCCGATTTCAATCACTGACGGAATCCCTAATCTCCATCTATATATATAGAGACAGATTAGGGTTAGGGTTTCTCTTACTGGGCCAGGCCTGCTTCTGTTGGGCTACACTAGGGATCTTAAGGAGGATATGGACTGGGCCTCCCAATATAATTAATAATCCAAGTATTCTCTGGGCCCGAATACTTTACTTAATTATATTAATATTATTTCACTCCACTAAAGAAATAATATTGCATTGCCGTCCATCTCCCAAATTATTACATACCGGGCTCCTTTTTGGATTATATTATTTCCCGTGTTAAAGATATAGCATGTCCATTAATTAATTAAGCTACTGATAGCTCTATTAATTAATATCTCAACCGAGAGTAGTACCCGCTCGACCTTATTATTATATCGGAACTTAATCCACCTGCAGGGTTTAATATAATAATCTTTGGAGCGCCTCAAGGGGACATCATCAACTCGGACTCCGCCGAGACACGATTTCTAGCTATAATATTAATTATCATATTTATAATATTATTACCCAAGATATCGAGATACTTTGAGTTGCAATAACTCTCACTCATTGATAACTCAAAGTAATAATTATCATAAATATACAATTCAATATTATGCAACTAGAATTAAGAAATAATAATCGTCTGAGATCTTAGATCCTTTATTAAATCAGTATAAAAGGATTTATCTCACCGCGATCCTGTTCAATGCAACTGGATGCATTAGTATAAGCTACTTAGCCAAGATCAGCTAATATCAAGCATTATACTACAACCTTAACAAGTAATTTGTCCATGATTACTTAGGTTGCGAACACCATTTAAGTATATAAGAAAGTGATAATATGATCTTCCGTGTGACTACGCACACCATATTATCTATAATACATACTACATGACGTTTATTTGCATAACCATAACACGAATAAATATGCAAACATATGACTTTATTTATTTTGTAAAAAAGGAAGAAGTACTATACAACTCAGCATAAAAAGTATGCTTTTCAGCATATAATCCCAACAATCTCCCACTTATACTCAAAAACATGCTTTTCAAGTATACTTAGGGCTGGACAAAAATACCGAAATACCGAAATACCGACAATATCGCGCCGAAAAAATACCGAAAATACCGAATTTTGCGGTATACCGCATTTACGGTACGGTATTTATGCCGTCCCGCACAAGTTCAATACGGCACCGGTATCCAAAAGTGAAATACCACGATATTACCGAAAAATACCGATACCGTACAATACCGCAAATGCCGCAATAATACCGCATAATACCGGTACCGATATAATACCGATACCGCAATAATACCGTAGATATTGACATTTGCCGATATTTTATATATTTTTATTTGTAATATTTCTTATATTTGAATAAATTTGAATTTTAGATACAACCTTTATAATTTGTATAATTGTATATATAACTTTATAAGTCAAATTCGATACATTGAAAACTAATGAACTATTGATTATGAAATTAAAATTTGTAAAACTAATGAACTATTGAATTTTAGATACTACAACTTTAACAAATTTGTAAAACTAATGATTCTCGATTACGCTTAATGCTAATGTCTGTAAGATTAAAAATTATAAATAATTTGGTAAATATCTTAAGAATAAACACTTTATTGATTTATAGCAAAACATTTATATATGAATACACATGATAATTGTATCTAACTAAGTGTTCTCAAAGATTTGGCATAACTACGTTAATCTCGATTCTCGACATATTGAGAATTAATGAACTATGTATGACTCTATAAATTCAAAATAATTTACAGTCACGCTTAATGCTAATATTTGTAAAATAAAAATTATAAATTATTTAGTATAATTTGGTAAATATTTTAATAATAAACTCTTTCTTTCTAACAAAGCATATATGAACAAACATGATACATAATTGTATCTAAATAAGTGTTCTCAAAGATTTGGCATAACTACGTTAATCTCGATTCTCGACACATTGAGAATTAATGAACTATGACTCTATGAAATTTGAAATGATTTACGGTCACGCTTAATGCCAATGTTTATAAATTTAAAAATTATAAATGATTTAGTATAATTTGGTTAATATCTTAAGAATATATTCTCTATTTCTAAGTTCTAACAAAGTATACATGAACAAACATGATAATTGTTTCTAAATAAGTGTTCTCAAAGACATGAGTTTCTTATATTTTCTTAGACATGCATTGAGTTTCTCTAAGCTAATTGTTCCATTTTGTTTTGTTATTTTGTGTTTGGACTTTGGGCAAGCTGCTTCCGTGTTTATTTATTTTTGTTGGATTATGTATTTATGTTGTTTGTTTATGCCTTTAAGTTCTTCACTTTGTGTTAGGGGTTTTTAGTTTTGCATTTTATTACTACCTCCGTCCCGCGGCATTAGTCCCTATTTCCATTTTGGTATGTCCCGTTTATTAGTCTCATTTCCTTAAATGGTAAAATATACTTGGCCACAATTCACTCTCTCTCATCAGAATTAATTACAACCACATATTCTCCACTCATTCTCCACTCCCTTGGTTCATGTGCCGAAAGCAAATGGGACTAATGCCGCGGGACGGAGGGAGTAGTATTTAAAAAAAAATTTATTATTCGGAATTTTTTATCAATACCGCGGTATTATCGATACCGCGGTATTACCGCGGCGTCGGCACGGCATCGGTATCGCTCTTCGTCGATACCGAAATTGCGGTATACCGGTATGCGGTATACCGGTACTTGCGGTATCGGTATCGGTATCGAAAATGCGATACCGATCAATATCAATATCAATATCTATATCGGCGAAAAATATCAATATCCCGTACCGGTCCACCCCTAAGTATACTACTACACTACTATCTCTCCCACTTATACTCAAAGCAGTGCTGTCATGCATCGAACTCCCATGCCTCCAACATGCCTTTCGAACACCTTGATAGACAAGGCCTTCGTGAAAGGATCAGCCAGGTTATCCTCCGAAGCAATCTTTGACACCACGACCTCTCCTATTTTCACATACTCTCGTAGGAGGTGGTACTTCCTTTCAATGTGTTTACTGGCCTTATGGGTTCGTGGTTCCTTTGAATTTGCCACTGCACCAGAATTGTCACAATAAATTGTGATCGTCTGAGGCAACTTCAGAATCACATCCAAATTCATCAAGAAGTTCCGGAGCCATACAACCCCTTTGGCTGCTTCCGAGGCTGCCACATACTCAGCTTCCATTGTGGAGTCAGCAATGCATTTCTGCTTTATGCTCCTCCAATAAATGGCTCCACCTCCCAGTGTAAAAACACATCCTGAGGTAGACTTTCGAGAATCCCTATCTGATTGGAAATCAGAATCAGTGTATCCCAGAGGATGTAGACTGTCAGACTGAAAGACCAACATATAATCCTTAGTCCTTCTCAGGTACTTGATTATATTCTTTACAGCAGTCTAGTGTCCTTTTCCTGGGTTAGACTTATATCTGGCAACCATGCCCACAGCATAACAGATATCCGATCTAGTGCAAAGCATAGCATACATAAGGCTTCCAACTGCCGAAGCATATGGAACTCCCTTCATGTAATCTATCTCGTCTTGTGTCTTCGGACACATTTCTTTCGATAGATGGATTCCACTCTGAAGAGGTAGATGATGCAGTCCGTGGATCGAGAATTTTAGTTCGTGGGCCCAAGGTTGAAGATGATATGGGCTGAATTAAGAAGACTTGTTATTTTCGTTTTTATCATAGCCCAAGACTTTATTATTGTTATTTTTTTATTATTTTCGGATTTTTTGGATTTCATTAGTTATGGGCTTTAGGTTTTATTTATTTCCTACTTAGATTAGGTTTACTTTCAGTTATATATTGGACTAATAGGGGTTGGCCGAATTTGGCTAAGTTTTGATTAATGAAAAATTCCGTTTCTTCTCTTTGAGAGAACAGTTTCGAATTCTTCTTGTGTGCAAGTCGAATTCCCTATCCGGCGAATCATTCAAGTACATCACCCTCGTTTGTGTGTCAATCATCGTCCCCGAGTTGCCTAGACAACACTTTCGTGTTCGATTTAGGAGGTTTTGGGATTTCCATCGGTATCTTTAGTCTTCCGCGTGCGTGAGTCGATTCGGACCTTCCAAGGTTCGTATCATTTGGCACCAGAGCCAGGTTTACGTAATCCAGGTTCTATCGTTCCTTTTATCTTTTCGTTTTTTTCGTATCGTTTTATTCGTGTCGTTCTTTTCGTGTCGTTCGTTCGTTCGAGTCTTCGTTTAATCGTTCGTCAGATTCGTTTCGTTCGTGTCAAAAAAAAAAAAAAAGGGTCAGATCCGTTTTCTGTCGTGTTTGCAGAGTGTTACTACACTTTCTGCTGAGTGTCGTAATATCCTGCTGTGGTTTGCCGTTCTGTTACGACACTTCTTTTCTAGTGTCGTTATAGGTTCTCTTTCTTTAGGGACTGAATAGTGTCGTAATATCCCAAAAAAAAAAAAAAAATCGTATCTGTGTCATAGAGTCGTCCTTTGTAGCTTTTCGTTTCGTGTCAAGTATTCAGATTCGTTTCTGTGAGTTTTTCGTCTTTTTCTCGTCTTTTTCGTCGGCCAGCACTAAAACGGCCATAACTATTGCATACGAACTCCGATTTTGCTCCATAATACCTTTTCGGAAAGCTCTCGAAAAGTTCTATACGGTAATTCCGACTGTGTCGGAATCGGTTTGTTATTTTTGCAAAAAAAGGCCGTTTAAAGGGTCAAATCGTCCGTCGAAGTTTTCGGTAAATTTTTCGTGTCTTCGAATTTAGGGTTTTCTTAGTTCAGTCATCTTTGCTTCCTACTTTCAATACTCTTGAGTCATTAGTAGTGATTTCTGTGGTGGATTAAGGGGATTTGAGCTTCTTAAGAGAGAATCGAGTGGAAAAAAGGCGAGAGGGTGAAAGTATTAGAGGGTAAAAAGTCATATCCATTGAGCGATACACGAGTGTTGAGTGATTCATCATTGAGTGATACACGGGTGATTGTGAGGTGGTGAGGTTCATTATTTTTACTAACGTTTGTTTTGTTTTGTGTTAAAAAAAAAAAAAAAATGGCAGGTACAAGCAATGACTCGTCGATGGGTCAACCAGAAATTGATCCAAAGATCAAGTTCCTGTATGATGCTTTGAGTGCTGATTTCAGGAAGCTGATGAGAGAAGAGATGGAGGAAGTACATGCAAGGATCAACGAAGTGGAACAGAAAAATCAGCTAGAGTTTGCTCCGGGCAGTGGCGGACGAGGAGGTCGAGGTGGTAGAGGTAGAGGTCAGCACTATAACCGGAGAACTAACCCTGAGTTCGAGGCTGTGGGTTATGAGGAGGATGTAGAGTTCGAAGAAGAGGAAGAACGAAGCTGGCATAGGGGAACAAGGAATGGCCGAGACAACAATCTGGGCAACATCAGGATGAACATTCCCTCGTTTCAAGGGAAGAACGACCCAGAATTGTTTCTTGAGTGGGAGAGAAAAGTGGAGCTGATGTTCGAGTGTCACAATTATTCAGAGCTCAAGAAGGTGAAGTTAGCAGCAATTGAGTTCTCGGATTATGCTCTCGTTTGGTGGGATCAGTTAGTCACCAACAGGCGGCGGAATGGAGAGCACCCGATTGAGACATGGAGCGAGATGAAGGCGGTGATGAGGAAGCGATTCGTGCCTTCTCATTATTACCGTGAGCTTTACAACAAGCTGCAGAATTTGAAACAAGGGGTTCGGAGTGTGGATGACTACTTCAAGGAGATGGAGGTAGCCATGATTCGAGCCAATATTGTTGAGGAAAGAGAGGCGACGATGGCGAGGTTCTTGGCTGGTCTGAATTGGGAGATTCGGAATGGGGTAGAGTTGCAGCATTACGTCGAGCTGGAAGACATGGTACACATAGCCATCAAAATAGAGAACCAGCTCAAGAGAAGGGGTAATGGCGGCAGCAGGCAGAGTCCGAACAGTTGGAAGAGGGAAGAGCAGCCGAGGGAGGAGAAGCAGCCGTTTGGGAAGCCGAGGTTTGATGCTTCAAATTCTGAAATTCAAGGCAAACCGGCAGTTCCTAGTGTTCGCAATCGGGATCAGAAGTGCTTTAAGTGTCAAGGTTTTGGGCACATCATGAGTGAATGTCCGAATCGGAGAGTCATGGTCATGAGAGATAATGGAGAGGTAGTGACCGATGACGAAGAATCCAGCCCAAAGATGCCGGTTTTAGTGGATCCTGATGAGGAGGAGGTTGAGGAGATCACGCCACCCACCGGACTTATTTGTGTGGCAAGGAGGGTTCTTAGCGTTCAGAATCAAGCAGCAGAGACAGAGCAGCGGGAGAATATCTTCCACACGAGGTGTCATGTGAAAGATAGCTTGTGCAGCTTGATCATCGATAGTGGTAGTTGCACCAATGTCGCTAATGTTTCCATGGTTGAGCGACTTGGTCTGCCTGTGTTGAAGCATCCCAAGCCTTATCGCCTACAATGGTTGAATGACGTGGCAGTGGTCAAGGTGACAAAGCAAGTGAAGGTGCCATTCAGCATTGGGTCGTATGAGGATGAAGTTGTGTGCGACGTAGTTCCTATGCATGCGAGCCATATCATTTTGGGGCGTCCGTGGCAGTATGATCGGCATGCGATCTATGATGGCTTCAACAACACGTATTCCTTCAAGTATAATCAGAAAAAGGTGTCACTCCTTCCTCTTACTCCTACACAGATTTATGAAGATCAAGTGCAGTTGATAAAGGAGGCGGGAAAGATGAGGTCGAAGGATGAGAAAGTAGAGATTAAGGAGAGTGGGTTGATGCATAAAACTCTACTTGATCAGCGTGGTGATTTGGAGAAGTCAGGCACGGGGGGAGTTTGGTCCGCTGTTGATCATAACTATATCTCTCTTTCTTTTGATTTTCTCTTGCAGGAATTCAATGATGTTTCCCCTCAGAGGAGTGACGATTTTGAGGAACTGGATTTCCTTCCGTTGGGTGCGAGAGACGGGCCGGATTTGAGGACAAATCCTTTTCAAGAGGAGGGGAACAAATGATACGAACCCTTGGAAGGTCCGAATCGACTCACGCACGCGGAAGACTAAAGATACCGATGGAAATCCCAAAACCTCCTAAATCGAAAACGAAAGTGTTGTCTAGGCAACTCGGGGACGATGATTGACACACAAACGAGGGTGATGTACTCGAATGATTCGCCGGATAGGGAATTCGACTTGCACACAAGAAGAATTCGAAACTGTTCTCTCAAAGAGAATAAATGGAATTTTTCATTAATCAAAACTTAGCCATATTCGGCCAACCCCTATTAGTCCAATATATAACTGAAAGTAAACCTAATCTAAGTAGGAAATAAATAAAACCTAAAGCCCATAACTAATGAAATCCAAAAAATCCGAAAATAATAAAAAAATAACAATAATAAAGTCTTGGGCTATGATAAAAACGAAAATAACAAGTCTTCTTAATTTAGCCCATATCATCTTCAACCTTGGGCCCACGAACTAAAATTCTCGATCCACGGACTGCATCAGTAGAGATCCTCTCTTGGAATCTTCCATGCTAAACCGCTTTACAACCGTATCTATATAGGTTGCTTAGGAGAGACACAACATTCTTTTCTTTCGATCTCTAAAGATCTTGATCCCAAGAATGTGTCCTGCTTCTCCCAAATCCTTCATCTTGAATTGCTTGGACAGCCACATCCGTACTTCCGATAACATATCTACGTTGTTGCCAATCAATAGAATGTCATCCACATGCAGTATTAGAAACACCAAGTCGTTTCCTTCACACTTCTTGTAAACACAACTCTCATATACACACTGCGTGAATCCATATGACTGGATTACCTCGTCAAACCGTGTGTTCCAAGACCTAGATGCTTGCTTAAGTCCATAAATGGATCGCTTAAGCCTGCACGCAAGATGCTCACTTCCTTCGGCAATATAACCCTCTAGTTGGCGCATGTAAATGGGCTTATCAAGACTTCCATTAAGGAAAGCAGTCTTGACATTCATCTGCCAAATCTCCAGATCCATATGGGCCGCAATGGCCAAGAGAATCCGGATCGACTTAAGCATGACGACAGGCGAAAAGGTTTCATCATAATCGATGCCCTCTTTCTGAGTGAAACCTTTTGCCACAAGTCTAGCCTTGAAAGTTTCAATCTTTCCGTCAGGTCCTCTCTTACGTTTGTAGACCCACTTACACCCGATGGGTTTAACCCCTTCAGGAAGTTCTACAACGTCATACACATCGTTCTCATGCATGGATTCGATTTCTGAATCCATTGCAACTTGCCAAAGCTGTGCATCTTTGTCTTGGATTGCCTCTTTATATGTCCAGGGGTCTGAGTCATCTTCCTCAGGTAAGTTGTCCGAAGACTCTCCCAAACACAACCATCTTTCAGGTTGAATGATGACCCTCCCACTGCGACGAGGCATATTCTGAGGTTGTGTACTAGTGTCAACACGTGGTGCAGTTGATGGTGTCATATCTAGTACGGGTGGTTCAGGCGGGTTTGTATCCCTTATCTCTTCTAAGATGACCTCACTCATGGGTTTGTGATTGTTCATATAATCTTCTTCCAAGAAATGAGCATTGGTGCTGACAATGATCTTTTGGTCCCTTGGACTATAGAACAATCCACCTCTCGTTCCTTTAGGGTACCCTACAAACAACCGTAATTCAGTTCTCGACTCCAACTTGTCAGCATCCTTGCGCAACACATGTGCAGGACAACCCCAGATCCGAATGTGTTCAAGGTTAGCCTTTCTGCCTGACCACAACTCCAAGGGTGTTTTGGGTATTGATTTGGAAGGAACTAAGTTTAGAATATACGTCGCCGTTTCTAAGGCATAGCCCCAAAACGAAGTAGGTAGCTCAGAATAGCTCATCATCGACCGAATCATGTTTAACAATATTCGGTTCCTGCGTTCTGCCACACCATTCTGCTGTGGTGTTCCTGGCGAAGTAAGCTGGGACGTGATCCAGGCTTGTGATATGTATTCCAAGAATTCAGCGCTAAGGTACTCTCCACCTCGATCAGATCGAATGGACTTAATGGATTTATTATGCTGATTTTCAACTTCTGCCTTAAAAGCTTTGAATTTATCAAAGGATTCAGACTTCCGTTTCATCAGATAAACGTATCCAAATCGTGAGTAATCATCAATAAAAGTGATGAAATACTCAAAACCACCTTTAGCCTGAATAGACATTAGACCACACACATCTGTATGAATCAAGTCCAACACATTCTCTGATCTATTGTCCTTGGATTTGAAAATCCTTTTTGTCATCTTACCTTCTAAGCAAGATTCGCAAGTTGGTATCGGTCCAATTTGGAGTTTATCCAAGGGACCGTCTTTCACCAACCTTTGAATTCGCTTGAGGTTAATGTGACCTAGCCTAAGATGCCAGAGAAGTGTTTGATTCACATCTGAAGAAACCTTACGTTTCTTCGAACTCGATGATGTGCTATAAATAGCAGGTACAGTACAGTTAATGGTATAGAGATTGTTAGACATAATACCCGAACAAATGACATCATTGTTACAAAAAATAGTAACGTTATTTAAACCGAAAGTAACCGAATATCCATCCAAATACAATTTGGAAACCGAAATAAGGTTCCTTTTAAAACCAGGTACTAACAAAACGTCTCTTAAAACCAATGTTTTATCCAAAACGGTAAACTGACAACTCCCACTGCAGAAACCGCCACGTGTGTAGCATTCCCCATGGTGACGGTAATCTCTCTAGCATTAAGTCTTCGGGTTTGTGAAAACCCCTGCAAGTCAAAACACACGTGATCAGTGGCTCCCGTATCTACAACCCAAGTATGTGTAGAACGAGCCGCTAAACAAGCTTCGACTACTAATGCATAAGATATACCTTTAAGATTGCCTCTTAACTGAGGACAAACCGCCTTGTAATGTCCCTTCTCTCCACAACGGTAACACTTCCCTTTAGGCTTCTTTGCCACCCTGAGGTCCTCCCACTCTTTGATTTGCTCCCTTTTGAGCTTGGCCACCCTTCTTCTTCTTCTTCTTCTTCTTCTTCGGCTTAGAAGGTGTAGAAACAGTGGCTACATGCGCCTGAGGTTCAACCCGAAGAACTTCCTCAGCTTGCACAAGCTCATTGAGCAATTCGGATAACGTGTACAACTTTTGATTCATGTTGTAGTTCATCCAAAACTGATCAAAAGATCTAGGAAGCGACTCTATAATAATATTGACCTGGGTTTCCCCATCGATCTCAGCACCAAGGACCTCAAGTTCATTGAGATGACCAATCATCTTTAGAACATGCTCCTTTACAGAATCACCATCACCCATGCGCATAGTCATAATGGCTCTCATAGCCTTCTGACGCGCTTGGCGACCATGGTGCCCAAACATTTCCGTAAGGCTATAGATCATATCAGCAGCAGATCGGACATGTTGATGTTGATGTTGCAAAATGCTTGACATTGAAGCCAGTATATAGCATTTTGCCATCTCATCAGCCCTTTTCCAGCTGGTATAAGCCTCACGCTGTTCTGGCGTGGATTCATCAGTAGGTTCAGGGGGGCAAGCCTGAATGAGGACATATTTGTGTCCGTCAGCAGTAAGAACAATATCCAAGTTTCTTTTCCAATCAATATAATTGGAACCCTCGAGTTTATTCTCTTTGAGAATCGTAGCAAGCGGATTAAGAGACATAGTGAAGCTGAAATAAATAAATAAATAAACATCACATCAACAGTCATATAAAATTTGAGGCGGATTATATTGATGAGTCTTGAAACAATATAAAAAGCATCCCCCAACACCTTAAGTTTTTACATATAAGCCACTATAGGTGGACAGTACATATAATCCCTTAAGTGGATCTTTACATCTTTAACTTATTATCCAATCAACCTTAGCCTTCTGATTGATAAGTTAATAGCTGGTCCTCCTAGCCATGCAAAATAATTAATCACCTTTCCTATAGGGAAATAATCAATTAATTCGCATCTAAGTGAATACCATAATTTAATATTTCCAAAAATGATTTCTATAGAGAGTAACTCTACCAGAAGGAGCAGTTACCTAAATAAAATATTTTTCCATTATCAACTTGATTTAACTAACGAATTCCATAATCAGTGTCTCCTATAGGGAGGAAGACTCATTGTCAACGCGAACACTGATTACTTCATTTTAAATCAAATTATCTTTTATGAAGTTTAAACCAATGAAATCTATAACCAGCATCTCCTATAGGGAGGAAGACTCATTGTCAACGCGAATCCTAATTATTTCATTTTTAAACCAATTATGGAGGCTAGATTATCATAATCTCTCGAATTAAATCGAGTAATGATAATATTTTCACACTTAGTAATTTTTAATCAAGGTTTTTACCATTTTCAATCATAGCACATAAACAATTATCGCGAATAATTAAACAACATGCTATCCACCACATCGAATAAATAACCATGAAAAATAAAATAAATTATCCAATCATCATGGTCTTCATTTTTCTTCGAACGAGCTTGAAAATCTAGATTCTTCGAGTAACGGGCTGATCCTCATGAGAAAAACGGGCCCACGAATCGGCCCGTAGGGTTTCGGCCCGTTAGGGTTCGGAGGAACCCTAACCGCAAACCCTAGTCGCCCAAGCCGCCGCTGCCGTCGCCCTTCCTCCGCTGCCGCCGTGCCGCCGCCGCCTGGAGCTGGAGGAGACCTCGCCGGAGGTCTCCCACTGGACTCAACCACCGCCGGTCGCCGGAGAGACGAAGGGCAGCAGCAAAACTGCTGCTGCCGCTGCTGCACAGTCCTCTGCCCTCCACGCCGCCGTCTGTTGCCAGGGAGTCACCGACGTTCAGGGAGAACGCCGGCCAGCAGCTGTACGCGTACAACAGCCGCCGCGAGTCGCTAGGGTTCCGAGAAAGACCAGCTCGCGCTGCCGCCGGCCAGCAGCGTTTCCACCACCGCCGTTGCGCCTACCGCCGTCTGGAGAGCTGCCGCCGGCATGGGTAGAGGTCGGACGTCAGTCCAGCGCCGCCTGCAGCCGTCGCGGTCTGCTAGGGTTTCGAAAAACCCTAGCCACACTGCTGCTCCTTCACGGCATCGCTGCCGCCGTCGCCTGTCGCTGCTGCTCCCTCCTCCAACTAGTCCTCGTCGTCGAGGGGGTCGAGCGGTGGCTCCCACCGGCGAAGCCGAGCTGCAACAGCCGCGTAGAGCAGAACCCTAGCGCGTTGCGCCCGTCGCCGTTGAGCCGCCGCCGCCGCCTCGATTTCCGACGAGACTATCGTCTCCTCTCCTCCGTAGATCGATCGGTTACATAGATAGGAACTATTTACATCTATTTTACATGAAAAAACGAAAAATAAAACCTAATCTAACACGATCAACCCTCGTGTTTTACAAACGCGGCCACAAACAGACCGATTTTAATACATAATTAAAACCGAAAACATTCATATTAACCATGACAATTGGATCTCTGCAAAACACAATATTCGCATCCAAGAACAAATAATATGAAACATATGATTTTAATTAATCAATCAACAGAGCCGAGTTGGCTCTGATACCAATTGTTGGATCCGTGAAGATCGCTCGGATGTTAATCAATTAAACAAAAATCATATCATGCAATTTCCTAGATCCTAAAGCAGAAACAAATCTAGATTGCATACCTTTGCCGGGGCAGATCCAGCCGGAGTAATGAGATTTCGGTGAAGAATTCCTCGCACTAGATCTCTGCACACGAGATCTAGCTCTTCTCGTAAACCTTAAGATCTTCTAGTGTATTCCCGAGCACAAAGAAGAATTCCGGATGGACGGAAATCTTTCTTCTTTTCCTCACAGTAAAACCCTAGCCGTCATTCAGATCTCGTATGTGAGCCGATTTCAATCATTGACGGAATCCCTAATCTCCATCTATATATATAGAGGCAGATTAGGGTTATGGTTTCTCTTACTGGGCCAGGCCTGCTTCTGTTGGGCTACACTAGGGATCTTAAGGAGGATATGGACTGGGCCTCCCAATATAATTAATAATCCAAGTATTCTCTGGGCCCCGAATACTTTACTTAATTATATTAATATTATTTCACTCCACTAAAGAAATAATATTGCACTGCTGTCCATCTCCCAAATTATTACATACCGGGCTCCTTTTTGGATTATATTATTTCCCGTGTTAAAGATATCGTATGTCCATTAATTAATTAAGCTATTGATAGCTCTATTAATTAATATCTCAATCGAGAGTAGTACCCGCTCGACCTTATTATTATATCAGAACTTAATCCACCTGCAGGGTTTAGTATAATAATCTTTGGAGCGCCTCAAGGGGACATCATCAACTCGGACTCCGCCGAGACACGATTTCTAGCTATAATATTAATTATCATATTTATAATATTATTACCCAAGATATCGAGATACTTTGAGTTGCAATAACTCTCACTCATTGATAACTCAAAGTAATAATTATCATAAATATACAATTCAATATTATGCAACTAGAATTAAGAAATAATAATCGTCTGAGATCTTAGATCCTTTATTAATTCAGTATAAAAGGATTTATCTCACCGCGATCCTGTTCAATGCAACTGGATGCATTAGTATAAGCTACTTAGCCAAGATCAGCTAATATCAAGCATTATACTACAATCTTAACAAGTAATTTGTCCATGAGGTTGCGAACACCATTTAAGTATATAAGAAAGTGATAATATGATCTTCCGTGTGACTACCCACACCATATTATCTATAATACATACTACAAGACGTTTATTTGCATAACCATAACACGAATAAATATGCAAAACATATGACTTTATTTATTTCATAAAAAAAGGAAGAAGTACTATACAACTCAGCATAAAAAGTATGCTTTTCAGTATATAATCCCAACAATATATGCAATAGAGTGTATCTTAGACCACAGACTGAGGCTACTGCTTATGAGATTTGGAGAGGAAGGAAACCAAATGTGAAACACCTTCACATCTTTGGTACTCGATGCTTTGTTATGAATGACAGAGTTCAGAAGAAGAAACTTGATGATAAAGGAATAGAGGGAATCTTTGTAGGTTACTCCAGGAACAGTCGAGCTTTTAGAGTGTATTTGAAGAATCAAAGTACTGTCATTGAATCAATAAATGTCACATTTGATGATTCAATAGAAGATGAAGCAATCACTGAAGAGGATGGTCTGATGCTCAGTACTGAAGGGAAATCACCAACTTCCAGTGGAGGGAAGACTGTTTCTAATATTAAGAAAGAGGAGGATACTAAAGAAGATACCTCAAAAGGTACATCAGATAGTACCCCTGGTGAAGTACTAGCTGAAAGGAAAGTTCACAAGAATCACTCAGCCACATATGTGATTGGAGATATCAATGATGGGATACAGACCAGAAAGAGGGACATAGACTTCAAGAAGATGGTGTCTCATATAGCCACAATGTGCTTTGTCTCTAAGATTGAGCCAAAGAACATGGTTGATGACTTTCAGGATGAAAACTGGATAGTTGCCATGCAAGAAGAGTTATTGGAGTTTCAAACGATGCAAGGTGTGGTACCTTACTCCACTTCCCAAAGGTGTAAATGTGATTGAGACCAAGTGGATATTTAAGAATAAGACTGACGAGCAAGGCAACATCACTCGTAACAAAGCCAGATTGGTAGCTCAAGGATATTCCCAAGAAGGGGGCATTGACTATTGGGAGACCTTTGCACCTGTGACAAGATTGGAATCTGTAAGATTCTTAATGGGGATGTCTAGTAGCATGGATTTCAAACTCTACCAAATGGACGTCAAAAGTGCCTTTCTAAATGGTAATTTGGAAGAAGAAGTTTATGTAAAACAGCTTAAAGGATTTGAAGATCCAGAGCATCCAGATTATGTCTACAGATTGAATAAAGCCCTGTACGGATTGAAGCAAGCTCCCAGAGCTTGGTACAATACTCTTGCTGTTCAACCCAGTTTCAATAGCCATACAATAATTATTAAATGCTTGAGATAGAAACTCACCGCATTATCAAGACGAATCCTCTTAAATGGATTGTCTAGGAATTGAGCTCTTAATTTTATAATTTATGCAAGTAGTTTGGCTAATGCTGCATTTCTGCTGGAAAGCAAGCATACATGTGACCATCTAAAATAAACATCAATCAATAAAGTTAATTATCGAATTGGCCCACGTGATGAACATATATGTTCACAAATAATCCCTTAAATTCCTTCCAATAAAGATGGAAATATTAACCTTCGTATAAGTTCTAAATACTAACTTGCCTTTCGCACAAAAATTACATGTGGATTTATTCGTTAAAAGAATCTTTTGGTTCTTTATATGATTTCCACATGAACTGTTAATACTTTGGCGCATAACAGTTGCTCTTAGATGTCCAAAATTTTCATGCCAAAGCATAAAACATTTTATGTTATCGAACTTTGAGTTCATGACATGATTTGCCCCAATCGCTTTAATTAAAATTTATGCCTTCTGGGCACATATATTTGAAGAATCCGTAATTATCATTTTGCTTGGGGTCATACAATTTATATCTCAGTATCAAAGACCCAAATCATAGTACTTATGATTAATGATGTAGAATCATTTATGCAATCTTGCACTAACAAAATACAAGAATCATATACCATATTTTATCTAAAATATGAGGTGCTCGTCTGGAGCATGTAATGTTCTTTTGGAATATTTGTTGTGCCACTTCGAGAGCAACAATCAAAATATAATATTATGTTCATGTATTGCTTTTCAAAAGAATATAATATTCTTCAGGAATATTAATTGTGTTGCTTTGGAAGCAACGTTTTGAATCATAACAACGATTACATAGTTATACAATTCAATAATGAAAAGTGAAATAAAATACTACACTATATTCAATAATAAAACAATAAGTAAAATACAATATAATTAAGGTTTATGAATTGCTCTTAATCATAAAATATTCCTCAGGAATATTGATTGTTGTTCACTAATATTTTCACTACCACAAGTGTATGGGTGCAATTGTAGTTAGGGAAGCAAGGTCGTATTCTACGGAGATTGATTAACCTAATGAGTACTAATCTAATTTCCTATCCTCTATCTAGACGAATATATCGTTGAGTTTTGTTTTTCTAAACTAATAAAAAGAAACAAAACAATTAACATAAAAGACAGGCTACGGGAAAATCAAATAAGAGAAGAATTATTCTAGAGCTTCGGTTTCAATGAACATGCGAACTCAATTTAATAGAAATCAATCAATCACATAGTGGACTCGACTATTGCTAGAGCAACCACACAATAAGCTTAAACCTACTTCCGTAGTGCCTAAACCGTAGATTTCATGCAAGAATTGTTGTGACCAACTAATATCTAACACATGAAACTCCTAAAAGTTCAAAGGGTTAAAAGCTCTCACACATATCTCAAGATCTCTCGACTTTATTGAAGTGTATGTCGTATGTTCCCTATTCAAGTGTCAATTCTCATCTTCCGCCTATCAAATCAACACAATAAATCATACGAATTTGGTAGCTAATCAAATAAGCAAACAGTTCATACAAGAACATACGAAGCAATAGAAGGTCGTAATCGATTGATAAAAACTAAATTAAATCCACAATATTCATGTACTCCCTAACTCTAGAATAAGAGAAAATTAGCCAAGAATATTGAGGACAAAAAACCCAAGATTTGAAGTAAGCATAATCGAAAACAAACGAAAACCGTAGAGAAAACTAGGGCTCCCGAATATTGCCGACTCTCGATTTTTCTTCTCCCGATCTCTCCTCTAACGTAGCTTTGAATTCTAAAATATGAGATAAATTATCCGATGATCTTCTTCTTCTCTCAAATCCGTCTTTTATACCATTCTCCATGATCTTTCCGTTATGAAGTCTTGATAACAAATCTCTAACGACTGCACTTTATACGTCTCTTTCCATACGGGAGAGACGCGACCGGTGATGAACGACGGCGCCGCCGCGTGCCTGGCCGCGTGTAGGAGACACGGAGAAGGGCCCCCTGGACGCGAGGTGATGGCAGTGGCGACACTGCCGCGTCTGCCATGGAGTAAGGCAAAGACGCGGCTCGAAGTTGGAAGCGCGGCCGCATGCATGCATGGAGGCGCGGCGCATGTGCATGGCGGCGTGAAGGGTTGTTGGCCGCGTGCCATTTGACTTTAGGCTATTTGTTGGGCTATGCTTTGGCCCAAGATGAAATCAAGGCCCACTATCCATGTCAATGCTTTTATTTCCCCCTTTCTCCTTTTTTTGCCTACAAAACTCGACGAAAGCAAGATCAAGTGCAATATCCTCAAATATAAGAAATATCAATCAAAAATATCGAACTTGATCATGATAATAACACTAGAACATAACTATAAGCTCTCGAAACACATAGAAAATCCGTGTTTATCAATCCCCAAAATTTGAGTGAATGTTTGTCCTCAAACACAAAACAGAGCAACGAGACAAATCAATAATAAACACAGATTAGTAAAGTGACAATGAATTTTGGCCTCATAAAAATTTTATAAAAGCAAAATCATCACAAGCAAATCACCTCAAACTCGATTAGCACATCATGATCATATCTCAACAATCTAACCTCTTCGAAACTTGGATCCTCACGGCACAGGAGTATATGTGAGTGAAACTCTCAACTCTCAAGTGTGTGTAGATAGGTAAATTTTCACTCAGTTCAAAGCATACACAATATCTACCATAGGCTTGCAATTCATCTTAACCTCTCCATTGCTCAATGTGTGCTTATAATAAAGATCAAAAAGGACTTTGATTAAGGTTGTAGTGTAGGCTCTTTGGTAGGTAGGAAATATTTGGCTAAGTGAGTAAAATCTCAAAATAACGAATCTTATTCTCCACAAACACTCAAACCAATAGCTAATGAAGCTAAAATTCCAAACCATTCATCCATTCTAAACCATTCTCATCACCCAATCATCTTAGTGCACCTTTCTACTCACTTATGCTCTTTATTCCACAACTTTCATTTTTCTTCTTCTTCTTTTTTTTTCTTTTCTTTTCTTGAGACTTTGTCTCAATTTTTTTTTTTTTTTTCCTCTTTACACAAACTAAAACTTATGTGAGCAAAATGATCCTTTCAATGCCAACTTCTTTCTTATTCTTTCAATTCTTCTCAATACAAACTAACAAAATCCTCGACAATATCCCCATCCCAAGGTTATCAAAGAAAAGGTCTCAACAGCTCAAAGGGGTTAAACTAGGATTATGTATCATTTGGACAAGAAGAAGGGAAAAAATGTGGCTAAGAAAGATCGCCTTAGATCATCTCTAAATCATTAAGCACACTAATGCAACCTCAAGGAAGATAGAAAAGCAAGTTCTAGAGACAAATATGCATGCTTGAACAATCACACTCAAGAAAGAAGATAAGACTATAATCATGTGATAGTCAAGGTTCAAAACTCACAACAAAGGCTAATATTTGATCCAAGCTTCTTAGATGCCAAATAATAAAAATCAATCACTCGTGCTAATCAAATCATGAAATAATCCCAAGTGAAAGATTTTCAATGTATTCAATTCCAAGAAATCATCATTGGCCTCATCGTCACAAATACTTGCCATGCTTATCATCAATTGGACCAAAAACACTCAAACGACTCTACTACTTTATACTAGACACTAAACAAGACTCAAATTAACTACCTAGAAAGCAAATAAAAATCGAAATATTTTTCCACACTTCGCCATCTCCCCAAACTTATTGTTCTTACCAAGAAAAATAATAAGTTTGAAAGAAGAAGAGGTGGAAGAGTATTTCATACTAACCCGGAATTCCACACGCCGGGGTAGCTCAATTCTCCTCATTCCCTTTCTCGAAAAGGTGTGCCTCTTGATTTGAAAAAATCTGCACACTTTCTAAGTTACACTCATCAAAATAATTAGAGCATAAATATAAAGAAAATTTTGAGGAAGAGAAAGGAGTAGAAATGCAAGCCTCGGTAGGAGCTTTAGGCGACTCCATAGAACTTTTTACGGTGTAAGAATCACACACACCAAGCACTTTGCACTCCTATACCGATTTGACTTCTTCTTCCTCAAAATACTTCGAAGGCTTGTAGATGGAGAAAGTACAACTCTCATCATTTACCCTCAAGGTAAGCTCTCCTCTTGCAACATCAATGAGTGCTTGGCTCGTCGCCAAGAATGGTCTCCCAAGAATCAAGGGCATATTTCGGTCTTCCTCCATATCGAGAACAATAAAATCAGCGGGAAAGATGAAATCATTAACCTTGATAAGAACATCTTCGACTATGCCTTGAGGATATGCCACCGAACGATCTGCCATTTGAAGAGCTATGGTGGTAGGCTTCACCTCTCCAATTTTTAGCTTTCTAAAAACTGAAAGAGACATGAGATTGACACTTGCACCCAAATCACATAGCGCTCTTCCGAATTTCATCCCCTCAATCTCACAAGCAATTGTGAAACTACCCGGATCTTTGGACTTGACGGGCAACTTCCGTTGTGTTGGGAACCCCTTGCAGTTTGATTTTGATGATGTTTATCGAAACTACACTTAGGCAATTTTACTCGTTTAGGGTCAAGGCCGATAGATCGACCTGCTACCTGTTAGTGCAGGTCGATGCTCTCTATAGTTTAAATGCAAGTTTGATCCACTCTGTAAGAGAAAGGTCGTTTATCGACCTGCCTCATTCGGATCGAGCTGGCATATCTTCCTGTCTATCGACCTCCCTTCTCAAGCTTCCAGCCTGCTTTGACTTAGAAGATTTCAAGAGCTGGATTATCATATCAAGGTCGATCCTCCGCCTTCATGGAGCAACACGACCTGATCCTTGCCACGTGGTGTGCCAGCAAGGACGAACTTCCCCAACGGCTAGAAGTGAGTCAGCCTCCAACGGCTAGTGCCATGTCATCCTGACTCCAACGGCTAGTTTTTCAAAACTGCCTATATATACTTCAGCCATTATCGGATTCATGCACGGGAAACTCAAGCTATCAACGCAAAATCTCTACCGAAATCTCTCTCAAGTTCATATCCATTCAAGTGTTCAAAATACCATTAGTTTCCCAAACACTTGACGAAGAGAGATTTTCTACTCCGATAAAAAGCCAACAACGACGAAGCATTCACTGCTGCTTGCCGTTGATTCAAACATCTTCTTCTCCGACCCGTTCGAAGTTAGAAAGATTGTTTTGTGTTCTTCGCCATTATAGAGTTAGTCAAGCTCTGTAATTCGTGAAAGATTGTTTGTACATTTTCTGTACGAAAGGTTGTAAGGGTCACGACCCAAAACTCGTGTCTAGATATATTCAAGTTAGAGTGTATTTAGAACTGATACTCAGTCAGTATAAATAAGAGAGAGGTTGAATCTAAAGGTAAAGGGATTCTCAGGTCGAGTCGACCTGACGTGGACGTAGGAGGGTTTCTCCGAACCACGCTATATCGCGGTGTCTCTCTCTCTCTCTCTCTCTCTCTCTTTATTTATTGCCCTTTCATATCTTATCAAACTGACGAGCATCAACCTGCATTTCATGAAACAACCTGCATTGCCTTAAGAGATTTTTCAAAGAGTAATCAACCTCCACCAACTTCCGCATAAACAGTTTGATAGATCAAGCTTGTTATCAAACGAGCTTGATAGATCAATCTGCCTCTGATAAGGATCGACCTTGACAATCGACCTTTGAATCGACCTGATTTTATAAAATGTCAAAAACGGTTGGCATTGGTGTATTCCCCCCCCTCCCCCCCCCCCCCCCCCCCCCGCTACACCAATTACTCTTTTCCGGGACCAACAAGTGGTATCAGAGCAGTGGTTCTTTTGACCGCTGCTTTGCATACTAAAGGTTTTATCAAACTTTTGGTCATTTTGAACCGATCCTTTAGAAAAATCTTTTCATTCATTTCATATCATATTATTTGCAATGGAGGCTTCTCTTCTCAGGGTTTGTGAAGACTTCTCCATCCAAGGCTATGAAGACTGGAGCTTCCGAATCAAGATGTGTCTCAAGGCACATCACGTCCTTATATGGGAGATCATCGAAAATGGCCCCTCCCCCATTTATGCAGCGAAGATCATCGTGGATGGAACATCCCCCGGGCAGGCCACATACGAAAAAGTCCTCAAAAATCCTCGCGACTACACAACCGAGGAAAGGAAGGAGGCCAGCCTCGATGATTACGCAAAGGGACTCATCTCTAGCACCGTGAAGGGCGTCTACCTTGCCAAGATTCGAAATCTTGAAACAGCCAAAGAGATGTGGGACACCCTCCGGTCCATCAGCCTGGGTTCAGAGGAGATGAAGGAGAACAAGCTGTCCATGGCTTGCAGCAAGTTCGATGACTTCAAGATTGTTTCAGGTGAAACCATAGAAGCAATGAAAATTCGCTTCACTGAAATCATTCTCGAAGTCGCTGCAATCAACCCTCACAAATATACGCAGCGCGAGAAGAATCTTAAAGTAATGCGTGCCCTACCTGCAAATTGGCACGTATACGCCGCCATGCATCCAGCCCGTTCGGACTTCAACTTCCTCACCACCGAAGATCTTTTCGACATCCTTGTCGGAAATGAATATGAAATGATCCGAATCCACGGATCAGCACAGCCTTCCACCAGCAAGAAGGCCGATGAAAACGATGATAAGGAGGTAGCTTTCAAGGCTGACTCAGCCTCTGCTGCTACCCCAAGCTTGATTGACGAATCTATCGTCAAAAAGTTCGAGAAGATGACTCTCGACTATGCTCTAGCTGCTAGGAGAAATGAGAAGCTCCTAGGAAAGGTTGTCAAATACAAGAAATTCTACCGTGACAACAAGCGGAACTTCTCAAACCGCAACCACGACCGCCCTGACAAAAAGGGAGAAGGTAAAACCTCAACCTTCAATTCTTCTAACACACCCGAGGGTGGATGTTTTGGTTGTGGCAGGCCGGGTCACTATAACACCGATTGTCCAGATCTGACAAAGGCCGAGAGAGACGAGCTCCATGCAAAGCGCGATAAGAAGCTCAAGGAACAACGAGCTGCCATGATCGCCGAAGAAACAAAGGAAGCTCACCTCTCTGACAGCTCGTCAAGTGATGACGAAGGTTACATCGCTTTCGACGAAAGTGATGATGAAGAGTGCTTTGATGGAGAACTCCAACAAACTGAGGGATCCTCGAAGGTAGTTCCTCAACCTATTTCACTTTCTTTTTCTGACGATGAATGTGCAGAAGAAGGTGAAGAACTGTCCGAGGTTGTGTCTTGGGAAGAAATCAAGAAACAGCTCGATGATTATGCCGACCTCGTGGATACACTCAAAGAGGTCATCGAAGATAATGCTGAGCTAATAAACAAGAATGAGAAATACAAGCTAGCATTAGAAGAAAGATTCTCTCCCTATGATGAGGAAAAGGAAAGAGAGATGAAGCCCTAAAGTCAAAGATTGAAGAATTGACTTTACGTGCAAAGGAGTTCGATACCAGGGAACTCGAGAAGGACGAGTCCCTCAAAACCAAAGATGCCGAAATTCACAGCCTTACATCAAAGTTGGCTGACTTGGTTATTCGACACGAACTCCTCGTGGAAAAAGAAGGAAAGCTTCAACTCACCTTGAGTCAGTTGAAGAAAAGCGGAAAGAAATTGGAAGAAGTCCAATCCATGCAACGCAATCCGCGCGATCACTCTGGTATTGGATTTAATGGAAAATCCAAGGAAAGTAAGAACAAAGACTGCGAGATCAAATTCGTGAAGGCGCAGTCAAAATCAAAGAGTGTTCGGAAAGCCCATCAAGCTCTCCCAGATAAGATGGTCAAGCTGAAGAATCCAGTTCGACAGCCCCAAGCCATCCTTTTAAAGCAACACAAGAAGGAACAGCCTGTTCCTCAAAAGAAAGAGAGTCGACCTGCCCAGCATCGTCGACTTGCCCCCTCTCATCAAAAGCAGGCTGTTCGCCAAGGGCGATACCAGGGCCAGTACTATCAAAGGCCGCATCATCCTCAGTTCTTCTACCCTGCTCATCAAGAGTGTTACAGCCACTATCCTCAACAGTCAAACTTTCAAGACTGGCAGTATCAAACTAGCTTTCATGAAGAGCAGTTCTATCAGCCTCGATGCCCCCGCTCAAAGAAATCCAAGGCTCCCAAGCCCAAGTCCGCCACTGCCTCGTCCTCAGCCTCGGATAGAAGCAGACCGGCGAAACAAATCTGGGTTCCAAAGGCCGTTCCCGCAACCGATGTAGCACCCAAACTCAAATGGGTTGCTAAGTTTAACTAATTGCAGGTTGGGAAGGCTCAACGAAGGAGCCAAGCAGCTCGTGGAGCCGTATGGATCATTGATAGTGGATGCTCCAAGCACATGACGTGTGACAAAACGCTACTATCAAACTATCTAGAATGAGACGGACCACTTGTAACCTTTGGAGGAAATTCAAAGGGTCTTACAAGAGGCCAGGGCGATCTAAAAGTTGGTAAAACAACTATTTCTAAAGTCTCGTATGTTGAAGGTCTTAATCATAACTTATTCTCTGTGTCGCAATTCTGCTCGAGTGGTAAACGAGTAGAATTCACCGCTAACAAATGTCTCGTGAAAAATGAGGAAGGAGAAATACTTCTTACCGGAATTTTGCAGGATAGACTCTACATAGTTCAATGGACTGATTGGATAGAGACCTGCCTGATTACAAAGGTTGATTCCGAGACAAGCTGGCTATGGCATAAGAGGTTGAGTCACTTGAACTTCAAGGCCATCAACAAGCTCGCACGCAACAAGCTGGTGAACGACCTGCCAGATCAAGTTTTCGATCGCGATCACATTTGTAAAGCCTGTCAAGCTGGAAAGCAAACAAGATCATCCTTTCCAAGTGTGACGGCACAAGCTTCAAATCGAATTCTTGAGCTTCTCCATCTCGACCTCTTTGGTCCAGTCACTCCCTTGAGTATAAACGGTAGAAAATATGCTCTCGTTATTATAGATGATTATTCTAGATTTACGTGGGTTATTTTCATGTACAAAAAGAAGGAGACTTTGGAGAAGCTACCCGCGTTGCTGAGCAAACTGTGCAATCAAAAGGAGAAATCCATCATCTCCATTCGATCTGATCGAGGCACCGAATTTATCAATGCAATGATCGAAGAATATTGCACAAAAGGTGGAATTCATCATCAAACCTCAGCAGCTCGTACACCTCAACAAAACGGTGTAGTGAAACGCCGTAACAGGTCGCTGAAGGAAGCAGCTCGTACCATGTTGGATGAAACCAACCTTCCAAAGAAGTTTTGGGCAGAGGCCGCTAACACTGCCTGCTATACCCAAAACAGGTCGATCATCACTACCCGACATGAAAAGACTCCTTACGAGCTGTGGAACAACAAGCTCCCCAGGTTAAAGTATTTTAAAGCTTTTGGGTGCTTGTGTTACATTCATAACAATGGGAAATCTCAATTAAAAACTTTTGATAGCAAGGCCGATCCAGGAGTATTTTTAGGATACTCGGAGGTTAGCAAAGCTTATAGAGTTTTTAATAAGAAAGCCCTAGTTGTGGAGGTAACACCTCATGTTGTGTTTGATGAATCTACTTGTCTGTACAGAGAGATAAGTACAGGTCCAGATCAGTCCGCTACTAACAGGCCGTCTACCTCCCCCATTGACGACCTGCTAGTATGGACTCCAAATGATCTAGAGGAAGAGGATCAATCTGATCCAAAGGTCACACAGCAAGGGGGAAATGATGCAAGTAATGTTCATACTTCGAGCTGTAATACGTCAGCCGGACTTAACCAGGCTGATCCCCCATTCTCAGTCCCCCAGACTGATGCTGTTAACGACCTTACATCCCAAATCGAGCAGCTCGATAACACAATGGAGCAGCTTGACATCCAGCCCGATCACCAGCCTGATCAACAGCCCGAGCAACAGCACGTTCCCACTCATCAACCTTCAACTCATCCTGAATTTGACGAACCCATTAATGAGCCCGATCCAATCATTTCAAATGAAGAAAGATCACGACGCAGACGATGGATCGATGATCATCCAAAGGAGCTCATTGTTAGGAACCCAAACCAAGGAGTGCGGACAAGAAGGACGATTGGAGAAAGTGCTCTACTAAGTTGCTATCTCTCTCGTATAGAACCCAAAGATGCCATTGAAGCCCTTCGAGATGCTGACTGGATTCAAGCCATGCAAGAAGAACTCAATGAATTCAAGAGAAATGAAGTATGGTCTCTAGTTGATCGTCCTTATCATCAGGGCGTCATTGGAGTCAAATGGGTTTACAAAAACAAGAGAGATGAATCTGGAGAAGTTGTCAGAAATAAAGCCCGATTGGTAGCAAAGGGTTACTGTCAACAAGAAGGAATCGACTATGATGAGACATTTGCCCCCGTCGCAAGATTAGAAGCAATAAGGCTGTTTCTAGCTTATGCCGCTCATCAACGATTCAAAGTCTACCAGATGGATGTAAAAAGTGCATTCCTCAATGGCGTTCTCGAAGAAGAAGTCTATGTGGAACAGCCTCCTGGATTCGAGGAGGGTGATTCAAGCAAAGTCTACAAACTACATAAGGTCGTCTATGGTCTTAAGCAAGCTCCTTGAGCTTGGTATGAGACGCTATCATCCTTTCTCATCGAATCGGGATTCAAGCGTGGTTCAGTCGACAAAACGCTATTCACCATCAAAGTGAATGAACATATCCTTTTAGTACAAATCTATGTTGATGACATTATTTTTGGATCTAAATCTCCCATATTATGCGAAAAATTTGGTAACCTCATGACAGACAAATATAAAATGTCTATGATGGGGGAAATGAATTTCTTTCTAGGGTTGCAGGTCAAGCAGTCCGATGAAGGAATCTTCATTAGCCAAACAAAGTACGCACACGAGCTGGTAGATAAGTTTGGTGTCAAAGACAGCAAGCCCGTCAAAATACCGATGCTCTCTGGTGGGAAGATCGACCCGGATCCCGAAGGAAAACCTGCCAACATAACACAGTACAGGGGTATAATTGGTTCATTACTTTATCTAACTGCGAGTCGACCTGATATCACTTTTGCAGTTGGAGTGTGTGCTCGATTTCAAGCTAATCCGAAGGAATCCCACTTGGAAGCAGCAAAGAAAATTCTTCGATACATCAAAGGAACCACAAATTTAGGTCTATGGTATCCTTGTGATGATAATTTGCAGCTTACAGGTTATTCAGATTCTGATCATGCAAGGTGCAAGCTCGATAGGAAATCTACCTCGGGTACTTGCCACTTTCTCGGAAACAAGCTGATATCATGGTTTTCAAAGAAACAAACTTCAGTAGCCACCTCCACCACAGAGGCCGAGTACATGGCCGCAGGGAGTTGTTGTGCACAAATCTTGTGGATCAAACAACAACTCAAAGATTATGAAGTTGAAGTCAGTGAAGTGCCTATATTCTGCGACAGTTCGAGTGCTATCGCCATTACTCAAAACCCAGTTCTCCATTCAAGATGCAAACATGTGGATATTCGACATCACTTTATTCGTGATCACGTGGAAAAGAAGAACGTGGTTATTGAGAAGATACACACTGATATTCAACGGGCTGATATCCTAACCAAACCCCTAGCCGAAGAAAGATTCAAAATGTTGTGTGGGAAGTTAGGTTTATTAAATGTTGAGTCATCAGGCCGTTCATGATTCAACAGGCCGTTCGCTAGCCAACAAGCCGTTACTATTTGCACAGGTTGCCTCTGTCGACAGGCCGTTCGCGGACCAACAAGCCGTTGCTCTCAAACAGGCCGTGATCCATTCGACAGGCCGATAGTCAAATGACAGACCGTTCCCCAAATCAACAGGCCGTCGTCTAAATTAACAGATCGACATGTGTTCCTCAAATTGAGGGGGAACACTTGCCCAAATGATCCATCACTTAAGGGGGAACAAAGGACGATATCTGCTATCAGGCTGATATCACACGTCCAGGCCGTTATCATCAGGCCGATATCACAAAATCCAGACCGTTCATTTCTTCAGGCTGATATCTGCCACCAAGCCGTTCTCATATAATCAGTCCGACATCAGCCTGAATGCAACCGCATTAATGAAGGGAGAATCAAAAGGGCAGTATCACCCTTTTGTCTTTTAACTTCTTCAATACGCATTGAATTCTCTATTTATTATTGATATTTATTTCTCAATGTGTTACATTATTTAAGGGTCTGTTGTGTTGCAGAAAATAAGGAAAAAGGGAATAATGATTGCTATTTTTGCAAAACATCCAGTCAAGTGTCAAATATTGACACACTGACCAATGTTGCATTTAATTCCCTGCCCCCTTTCTGAAAAAGTGCCAATATACGCACGTTTCTCCTATCTCACGCGCGGATGTGAACCGTTTCACATTCCACGCGCTCTCAATCGTGTGGATGAGGATTAAAATTGTAACTTTAAACTTTTCAAATTCGAGTGATCCATACCGTTCAAATTGTCTATATATTTCATGCAGTTTTCACTCGAAACGTTACTTACTCTCTTCACTCATCCTTTTCTGCAAAACCTAATTTTCCATTCTCTGCAAAAACAACCGCCGCCGTCGTGCTTTTTATTCACTGCTAATTCTTCACTCTCTACTTTTCACTCTCTGCACAAAAATACCAGCCGTGGTTTGTGCCTATTCGCCGTTTTTAATTCCATTTTCCGTAAAGTTTTTTTTTGTTTCTAATCTATCTCGTAAAATTTCAGGAAAATCAACATCAATGGCAGAAAAAACAACACAGTTGAAGGAAATGCAGTGGGAGGAGATTGAAGACTTCTTGAAGTCTCGCATCAAGTACGAACCATTTATGGTGCGTGAAAACTTCGGTTTTCGCGATCTGGATTCCATGTTCGCGCTAGTGGAGACGTGCCTTCCGTTTCACCGTATTATCTCCACCACGCCGCCGAAGCAACTCACCAAAATTGTGTGCGCCTTCTTCTACAACTGGAATAAGGGCGACACCATCTCCGACCATACCGTTTCTCTCGGTACCCAGAAGGCCGTCACACAATCAACGTCCTCGACGCTGTGAAGGCCGCTTTCAGCATCGGAGATGGTGGGACGATGCAACTCTCGGAAATCTCCCGCGAGCAGTTGCAGCAGGTTGCAGACCGTGTCCTTATGGAGCAAAGGCAGTACGTGGCAACCTCTTTTAAGAGGAACGAGCTCCGCCCCAAATATCGCCTCTTGCTGGACTTTGTTCAGAGGTGCTTCCTAGGGCACATCGGGAATCACGACCAGGTCACGCCGCTGAAGTTTCAGATCATGGCGGCTGTGATTCTCAACCTGCCCGTCAGTTGGGCAAAAATGGTGGTCTCTCTGCTATGGGAAGAGGCCAGGCAGATTGAGTGCACAATGGATGGTGAGGCTGTTTCACTAAAAAGTGTTCGCAATAGAACGAAATCTATCCTAGCACTTAGTAAGTAAAAACCCAATGTCGAATCTCAAGGAAAACTTTGCAGGGCAAATAATCGTGTAGCAAAAATCCTAATCTAGCCTAAAACTAAGAAAGCAAGTAAAAAGAATTTTGAATTTTGGTTTTTAAATCCTAGGCAAGAAAATAAATAAGCAATAAATTAAAAGCAAATAAATAAATCTAATCTAGAAAGCAAAGAAATAAATCGAACTAATTAATCTAAAGAATTAAACTAGATGAAAGCAAATAAACTAACTAGGCAAGAATCGAAAAGAAAGCTATAAAGGAAGCAACGAAAGAAACGAAAACGAATCTAGACATGAAATAAACTTAATCTGAAAATCTAAGCAAATAAATCTAACTACGAAAACTTGAAAGCGAAGGAATTGAAAACTAAGAAAAACGAACCTAATCTAAGAACTTGAAATCAAACGAACTAAATTAAACGAATGAAACTAAACGAAACAATTACGAAAGTAAATCTAGAACTAAGGAAAGCAATTAAATCAAATTAAAGAAAGCAATAAAGAACTTACGAGATTAAACGAAGAACGAAGAACTAAGTAAAAACTTGAATTAATTGAAGAACGAAGTAGCGATCCGGATCGAACAAAGGAAAACTAAACTAGAATGTAATGTGCTAAAAACTAGAGCTAAAACTAAGGTAAAGGTTGTCTCTAATTCGTGCCCTAATGGCATATATATAACATAAGGTAAGAGTTCGATTCCCACAAGGAAACTTAAAATAAAACCCGTCAGACATAGAGCGAGCGCTCCAGGTTGGAGCGAGCGCTCCAAGATAGCTGCGCTTTTTCCCTTCTTAATTTGACTTGGAGCGAGCGCTCCAAAATCTTGGAGCGAGCGCTCCAATGCTGGTTCGCTGGGACTGCGCGCGTCTTTCTTGTTTTGACCGTAACTTCCTCGTCCGAACTCCAAATTGACCCCCGTTTTCGCCTACATGCTCCTATCGAACCCCTCTTCGATATAACACTTCTTTCTTCTCGTTTTATTCTCATTTCCGCCCTTTTTATCCTACAATACCAAAGACTCCAAAGCAACCAAATCATAGCCACAAACAATGAAAACACACGAAAACTAAGGGAAAACGAACACGAAAAGACGACTACAAACCTAACATCTAGACACCAATCAAAATCCCCCACACTTAAAACTTTGCTTGTCCTCAAGCAATATAATCATACAACTTAGACTCAATTCAAACAATTCAAATCATAGAACATTTAATCACCGTAATCGACAAGCAACGAACGAAGTCACCTTAATTCCAAGTTACGAACAATCAATCATTGATGAACTATGTGGCTTATAATTCAAATCCAAGTATGAGGTAAAGCAATGATACACACATCTCACAAATATCTAAAATCGCCACAACTTAGACATTTAGCCTACTTCCCCTTTTATTCAACTCAAACACAAATCCTTTTTTTTTTTTTTTTTTTTTTTTTTTTTTTTTTTTTTTTTACACGTGAACGATTTGGTACATAATTCACTAGGTTTAATCATCGATGGGTCTCATCGAGCATCCTAGTGCGGTTTCCCGTACTCATTGTCAAGAGGAGTAGAGTACCTACGAACACATTATTCAAACATACACGAGTATCATTTAGGACATAATTCATGAAATTTAATCATTCGAGGGTCTCTCGAAGCCTTTTCATGTGGTTTCTCATGCTCATTACTCTAGTATTTATATACGTTACAAGTAAGAGGAGCAGAATCCTATGAACTCTTTTATTCACATATAAACACAACTTTTTTTTTTCTTTTTTTTCTTTTTTCTTTTTATTATATATATAAAGGGGAAAGTAAACTAGCAATCCAAAATTGCAACAATCTAGACTTATCACTCTACCAAAAATCATAAATCATTTTCCTCAAAACTCAAATCAATTCATGCCCCACAATACATCGAATCATAATATATCACAACTCAAGATTAAACCAATTTAACTCATGCTCAAATCAATTCCAACAACTAAATACTCCATCATCAAATCATTCGAATCAATCCTAAGTCACATGCTTATAAGCTCAATTTCAAACAAATTCCTAAGTGGGGAATACATCAAGACTCAATCAAGCAAACAAAAACAAACAAATCATGCCAAAAGTTTCAAAGACCCCCCCCACACTTAAAATCAAGCAATGTCCCCATTGCGAGAAAATAAAAAGGAGAAGGATAGAAGGAACATATCGCATGATGACAACCAACACACTCGAAATCCCGAGAGACTCCAAGTAAGTACCTACAAAACAAACTCAAAAACAAAACACAAAAGCGTAAAAGTGCACGAGAAATAAAGAAATAAAAGACTCAAAACAAAAATAGAAAGACACAAAACAAAGCTATGGGTTGAATGGACCTCGGAACCGTGGATCTTGCCAACGGGGATCGTTTGGGGCCCAAAAACGGGAATCGTTCGGGTCCGGCTCGCTCTCTCTCTTCATCATACCCTCCTTGTAAACTATTCCCTGCACGAAATTCAAAAGAAAACGAAGGAAAAACAACAAAAATAAAAAGAAAATAAATCCTAATCTACAAAAATAAAATAGAGAAAGTGGGTTGCCTCCCACCAAGCGCTTGTTTATCGTCATTAGCTTGACGTACCAAATATTCTCATCCAAAATCTGTTGCAACGAGCAACGTCTTTAACCATCCATAGGCGACTCTCGGTGCAAAGGTGGACTCTTTTTTCTCTTCGGCTTGAAACTCGAAAAGAGGGTTATCTTGGACACTCATCTCCCCCACACTTGTGTGAAAATCCATGTAAGAAATATCACGATCTTCAAAACTTGATGATGGATCCTCCACAAAAAATGCTTCCTTGTCGAGATTGGCAAGAAAGTTGTCCATGATTTCTTCCTCTTGTTGTGAGGTCAAAATCGACTCCTACATAATGCAATTGTGATCCTCCATGTCTTCCACATTGCTCAAAAACTCCTCCACAATTTCTTCCTCATCTAATTTGCTCAAAAACTCATCGATAATGGCTTCTTCCTCATGCATAGCAACCTGAAAATTCTCCTCTATCTTTTTCTCATCCAAATCATTAGTAATATGCACATACGAACATGTTTGGATAAAAGAATTAGAACAAGAAGAATAGTTATCAAAAATTGAGAAAGTTACCGAACCTCCTACACCGGCCATGCTCAATGTACCAGATCCAACATCGATTCGAGTTTGAGTAGTAGCCATGAAAGGTCGCCCTAACAAGAGAAGATGGCCTCTCTCGCTCCTAGCTCCTTGCCCCACGTCAAGCACAACAAAATCGGCAAGAACTTGAATACCCTTCACAAGTAAAGAAACGTCGTCCACAATCCCCAAGGGACGACTCAAAGAACCGTCGGCTAGCTTGATGCAAAAATTGGTGGGTTTAAGATCCCTCGAACCCATTCTCTCAAAAATCGAGTATGGCATCAAGTTCACCGCTGCCCCCAAATCCAACATACCCGGCACACTATCTCCATTATCCAAAACAACATCTAATTTGAAACTTCCGGGATCACCTTGTTTCGGTAGATATGAGAGATGGCCAGCTGAGGTAGGTGAGGCGTGAAGACGTTGTTGGCTCGCTTTGATGGCAGCCACGGTGCGACTTCTCCATTTATTTTGTGCCATTGCTTCGAGCTCTCGTCTTCTTCTTCCTTCTTCACGGTTAAGAGCGCCTTTTCCTATTGATGTCGTCGATGTGAGGTGTCAACTTCCTTGAGACTTCGACGACCTAGCATACACAACACTCAACAAACGGATTAAACGCACCAAGTGGAAGGGAAAAGAAATCGAACAAAAATAAAATAAAAATAATAAAAAGAAAATACTACACAATTAAATAGCCTAAAGTTTTCCCCGGCAACGGCGCCAAAATTGTTTCACTAAAAAGTGTTCGCAATAGAACGAAATCTATCCTAGCACTTAGTAAGTAAAAACCCAATGTCGAATCTCAAGGAAAACTTTGCAGGGCAAATAATCGTGTAGCAAAAATCCTAATCTAGCCTAAAACTAAGAAAGCAAGTAAAAAGAATTTTGAATTTTGGTTTTTAAATCCTAGGCAAGAAAATAAATAAGCAATAAATCAAAAGCAAATAAATAAATCTAATCTAGAAAGCAAAGAAATAAATCGAACTAATTAATCTAAAGAATTAAACTAGATGAAAGCAAATAAACTAACTAGGCAAGAATCGAAAAGAAAGCTATAAAGGAAGCAACGAAAGAAACGAAAACGAATCTAGACATGAAATAAACTTAATCTGAAAATCTAAGCAAATAAATCTAACTACGAAAACTTGAAAGCGAAGGAATTGAAAACTAAGAAAAACGAACCTAATCTAAGAACTTGAAATCAAACGAACTAAATTAAACGAATGAAACTAAACGAAACAATTACGAAAGTAAATCTAGAACTAAGGAAAGCAATTAAATCAAATTAAAGAAAGCAATAAAGAACTTATGAGATTAAACGAAGAACGAAGAACTAAGTAAAAACTTGAATTAATTGAAGAACGAAGTAGCGATCCGGATCGAACAAAGGAAAACTAAACTAGAATGTAATGTGCTAAAAACTAGAGCTAAAACTAAGGTAAATGTTGTCTCTAATTCGTGCCCTAATGGCATATATATAACATAAGGTAAGAGTTCGATTCCCACAAGGAAACTTAAAATAAAACCCGTCAGACATGGAGCGAGCGCTCCAGAGGGTTGGAGCGAGCGCTCCGAGATAGCTGCGCTTTTTCCCTTCTTAATTTGACTTGGAGCGAGCGCTCCAAAATCTTAGAGCGAGCGCTCCAATGCTGGTTCGCTGGGACTGCGCGCGTCTTTCTTGTTTTGACCGTAACTTCCTCGTCCGAACTCCAAATTGACCCCCGTTTTCGCCTACATGCTCCTATCGAACCCCTCTTCGATATAACACTTCTTTCTTCTCGTTTTATTCTCATTTCCACCCTTTTTATCCTACAATACCAAAGACTCCAAAGCAACCAAATCATAGCCACAAACAATGAAAACACACGAAAACTAAGGGAAAACAAACACGAAAAGACGACTACAAACCTAACATCTAGACACCAATCAGAGGCCGTGGTGGGAGTTTGAATCCACAATGACAAAAGGCCGATTCGCCTTGGAACGAAGGCTACCTGCATCGTCACTTCCTTTTTCAAAAATAGGAAGTGGTCTGATGAGCCGTCCTTCCCCCACCTCTTTATACCAAAAGACCTCCACCAAATGGAGATGGCATTGGGGGTCTCACCTCAAATTTTCTACGGGTCTCCTGACCATGTGAGGGTGCACCTCGCCAAGACCGGTGAATCAAAGGTAGGGTGGAGGATACCGACTCGCCCTGTTCAAAAGAAAAGAAAGGCCGATGTCAAGCCGGTGCCCTCTCGCCCTGTAAAGAGGACTCCCCCCGCCAAGAAGTCATCCCCCCGAAGGACGCAATCGACCTCCACAGATCCGGTCAGGCCGCTGCACAGGATTCTTCCCCTGGAGTTCGAGTCTGCACCTCACAGGGAGCCATCGCCCTCCCCATCGCCCTCCTCTTTAGCCGAACGGACTCCATCTCCAGACCGTTCCGCCATCGAGCCGTCCGCCTCGCAGCATCGACCTGCATCTCCCTCCCCGCAGGTCGTTGTCATTCCCTCTCCAGCGAGGTCCCCCGCAGTTCGACGTGTTGGCTCCGTGGAGATCGAGGATCTCCGGAGGATGATCCCCGGCCTTCCCCCTTCCGGCATGTGGCCGTGGAGGAAGACGTCGTCCTGCCGATCCAACCATTCTCCGAGCAGCCCGTGTCGGCTGCTCACTCCATGGTGGCCTCCATGAAGGCAGAGGCCAGGCTGAAGGTGATCGACCTGATGCCGGGGATTGATCAACTCCCCAAGTCCCTCGACCTTGCTACTCACCTCCAATTTTATCTGGTCTGTAAGTCAAGTTATTGCTACGTCTTCGAGGCATTGCTGCAGGTCGCCACCCTTGAAGAGATGAAGATCGAGGAGTTGGAGCTAGAGGGAGAGTTCGGCTTCTACAGTGTGGAGGATGCGGCCGCAAATTTTCAAATTCTTGTGCTGCGGCGCATGAAGGTCGAGGCCAAGATTTTGGGCATCGACCTTCGCCCCCTCTACACTCACTCTCGCGCCCTCTACAACTCCGCCGCTGATGTTGGAGATGAGTTTGATGCGATTCAAACTCCAGAGCAATCGCCACCAAGGAATGAAGGTGGTGATCAAGCTCTGACCGCTGCTGATGCTGCATCCCCCCAACTCTCAAAGGTTGATGTTGAGGCCGAGCTCAATTCCCTCTCTGCCAAGCTCGAGTCCCTCACCATCAGCATACCGGAGCAGATCAAGCAAGCTATTGCTGAGGCCCGGGTCGACATTTTGAAGGAGGCCAAGACCCAAGCCGATGATGCTGCCAGGGAGCGGGTGACGAAGTTTGCTGTCGACCATTTGAAGGAATATACCGACAAACTTCTGCCGGCCCAGCTCGAGGCACTCAACATGGCGTCCCGCGACCTGATCGGGGATGTGAAGGAGGACGTGGCCAAGGTCGATCACCGTGTGACCGACCTGACTACCTCAATTACAAATTCGGCATCAGCCTCCAACACGCAGATCAACGGCATCCTGGATACTCTCACCAGCCTGCTGAATGGGCACCAACAGCTGCGAGAGGCCGTTGGCAAGCTGCAGGAGGAGGACGCTTCACTTCTTTCCCTTATCCAGACCCTTTCTGATGATGTCGAAAAGGGGGAAGAAGAAAGGGCTGCCGCCGCAGCCAAAAAGAAGAGGTCCTCAAAATCCAAAACCCCTTCATCTTCTTTGGCTCCTTCCCCTCCTCCTCCGCCTCCGCCTCAAAAGAAGTCCGCCTCCCAGGCCGCTGCCTCCAAGTCTGTCTCCCAGGCCGCCGCCTCCCAGGCCGATTCCGAGGCCGCAGCCGCCAAAGCTCGTTTGGCAAAAGAGGCCGAGCTTATCGCTGCCATGCATCTGGCTGGAGCGACCCCGGAGCAGGCCGTGAATCCAACTGAACAACGGCGTTTCATTGCCGAACGCCGGGCTGCTGAAGCGAGGAAGAAGGCTGAAGCGGACTGGATCAGCCAGTCGGCTTCCGAGCTGATTTTGGAAGCGGGAGTCCAACAGCAGGCCGTAGAATGGCTCGATGAAAATCAGAACGCCCTGCTACGGGAGCTCAACTCTTGCTTCATCCTCCTCCATTACTGGATCCAAGACCCCTCCCTTCCTGAAGATGCCGATGACGCTTATGCAGCCTACATGCTCAAATTCCCTCACCAAGACTTCGTTGGTGAACTGCGAAAGAAGGCTGCAGAGGCCGGTGCGATCATACGGGCTCCTTGCAAGCAGTATTTCACGCCCTTGATGATCAGTGCTTCGGGCTTTTTGGATTATTCCCGAATCAACCGGTACATCGCACTGACCGCCATCGGCATGAACGTGAATGTCTCGAATTCCGATCCCGCCTACTGCCGTATAAGGGATGGAATCTATGCCAGCATGAAGGCCAAGTCCAGGGAGCAGATCCAGGAAGAGCGTGTAGCAGCCCGTGCCCAAAAGAAGTAGAGATAGATGATTTTGTATATTTTCTATATTCATTTAAGTTCGTAGCACGATTTGTAAAATCCTGATGTAAGTACGCTATCGAGCTGAATGAAGCAAAAATCATCTTTCTCGTCCTAATGACAATATCTCTTTGTCCAGGCAATCTGCCTTTACTGCTTTAATTTAATTATGTTATTATCTGCCTTTCACATAATTCCTTATCAACCTTTATGGTTAATCGATCTTTCATCGTTTTATATCTTAGGAATTATTTGTAAAATGTATGGTTTCGACATCATCAAAAAGGGGGAAATTGTTGGGAACCCCTTGCAGTTTGATTTTGATGATGTTTATCGAAACCACACTTAGGCAATTTTACTCGTTTAGGGTCAAGGCCGATAGATCGACCTGCTACCTGTTAGTGCAGGTCGATGCTCTCTATAGTTTAAATGCAAGTTTGATCCACTCTGTAAAAGAAAGGTCGTTTATCGACCTGCCTCATTCGGATCGAGCTGGCATATCTTCCTGTCTATCGACCTCCATTCTCAAGCTTCCAGCCTGCTTTGACTTAGAAGATTTCAAGAGCTGGATTATCATATCAAGGTCGATGCTCCGCCTTCATGGAGCAACACGACTTGATCCTTGCCACGTGGTGTGCCAGCAAGGACGAACTTCCCCAACGGCTAGAAGTGAGTCAGCCTCCAACGGCTAGTGCCACGTCATCCTGACTCCAACGGCTAGTTTTTCAAAACTGCCTATATATACTTTAGCCATTATCGGATTCATGCACGGGAAACTCAAGCTATCAACGCAAAATCTCTGCCGAAATCTCTCTCAAGTTCATATCCATTCAAGTGTTCGAAATACCATTAGTTTCCCAAACACTTGACGAAGAGAGATTTTCTACTCCGATAAAAAGTCAACAACGACGAAGCGTTCACTGCTGCTTGCCGTTGATTCAAACATCTTCTTCTCCGACCCGTTCGAAGTTAGAAAGATTGTTTTGTGTTCTTCGCCATTATAGAGTTAGTCAAGCTCTGTAATTCGTGAGAGATTGTTTGTACATTTTCTGTACGTAAGGTTGTAAGGGTCACGACCCAAAACTCGTGTCTAGATATATTCAAGTTAGAGTGTATTTAGAACTGATACTCAGTCAGTATAAATAAGAGAGAGGTTGAATCCAAAGGTAAAGGGATTCTCAGGTCGAGTCGACCTGACGTGGACGTAGGAGGGTTTCTCCGAACCACGCTATATCGCGGTCTCTCTCTCTCTCTCTCTCTCTCTCTCTCTCTCTCTCTCTCTTTATTTAGCCCTTTCATATCTTATCAAACTGACGAGCACCAACCTGCATTTCATGAAACAACCAGCATTGCCTTAAGATTTTTCAAAGAGTAATCAACCTCCACCAACTTCCGCATAAACAGTTTGATAGATCAAGCTTGTTATCAAACGAGCTTGATAGATCAATCTGCCTCTGATAAGGATCGACCTTGACAATCGACCTTTGAATCGACCTGATTTTATAAAACGTCAAAAACGGTTGGCATTGGTGTATTCCCCCCCCCCCCCCCCCCCAATTACTCTTTTCCGGGACCAACACGTTGTTAGATAGCACTACCAACGGAATGTTGATTTGGACCTTCCGATAGATGTCCAAAAATCTGGAAAATTGCTCATCCCCCATCTTATTTTGATGCCTTTGAGGAAAAGGCATAGGAATATGCAAAGGTGGTGGCAGGGGTTTGGGCATTTTTCCTTCATTCTTCTCCTTCATGGCTGGTGTGAGCTCTTCTTTTTCCTCCGGGATCTTTACAATTCCGGGCTCGTGATCCGGCATCTTCGGTCCCTCATATGTAGTGCCACTCCTCTATGTGATGGCTTTGCATTGCTCCTTGGGATTCACCACCGTGTTGCTTGGAAATTGCCCCGGATTATGTTGGTTGCTCAAAGAGTTCGCAATTTGGCTCACTTGTTTCTCTATCATCTTTACTTGCGTCTCCAAAGCTAACATTCTTGTATCAGAGCTTGAGATGTATTTCATGAGCACATCCTCCAAATTCCGCTTTTTCGGCTCATTGATCACACCATTAGATGTTGAAAATCCGGGCAGTGGTTGAAGGGCGTTGTTTGAATTCCCATATGCAAGATTCGGGTGAGAAGGGATTGCTTGATAGCCTTGGTATGCACCTTGATTCGAACGGCCTCCTTGATAACCTCTTTGGTTTTGACGGAAGCCTTGATTGTTTACCCAATTTGCTTCTTCGAATTGAATCCCCTCTGCTTTAGGATTATTTCGAGCTTGCATTATAGTCTCGAACTTGCTAGACAAGGCCGCTATCTGATTTGTGATTGCAAGAAGAGGATCCTTGCTCTCGGCCACAACTACTTTCCTCAAACTATTTCTCTATGTTGGCCACTGATAGCTTGTGGATGCCATGTTCTCAATTATCTCAATGGCCTCATCTCCCCCTTTTCATAGCAATGCTCCTCCAGCAGCAGCGTCCATGAGCCTTCTTAGTTCCCCATTACAAGCATTATGGACGATCATAATGCGGGTAGCTAGATCGAAGCCATGGTTTGGACACTTTCTGATCTTGTCCTTGAACCTCTCCCAAGCTTCGTAGAGACTCTCCCCTTCATATTGTTGGAAGTGAGTGATCTCCATCTTCAACTTGAACATGAGTCCCGGAGGTTGGAACTTGAATAGGAACTTGTGAGCTAGTTCCTCCCATGTAATATCTCCTCCCAACTCAATAGATTGGAACCACTGTTTCGCCTTGTCTCTCAAAGAGAATGGGAAGAGGCTGAAGGAACCATATCTGATCGGGGAAGATCGGTTCACCCGAGGATCTATTTCGGATATCTAACTATCGAATTAAACCTATCATGCTCCTATGAATTTAGTGCGGAATCATAGGGGGTTTATAGATCGATTACCTGAAGAAGTAGAGAACTCGCGAATAGATCTTCTGATCTGTATCCCTGCTCGATTCTGACGTTGGATGGACAACGAACCTCGGAATCAGCCACGGAAAACGGGAACCACCGAACTGCTACTCGCCCGGCCGCGCGTCTCTCTCTCTCTGACCCTAGCCTCCCTTTCTTGTTCAGAATATTTAAGTGCACTCGATTATTCTGATCATTAGGTTAAACAAGACCTTGAGGGGGTATATATAGAGGAGACCTAGTGAGACTTGGGCTTAAGTTGCAGGCCAGGCCTGCAACACATGGACTAGCCGTCCAACTGCAGTATTGGCGCCCTCACTGGGCCCAATTAAGTGGTGGCCCACTTATTCCTTATACTGTGGCCTGTTGAGCTTTTGGGCCAGATCAGGGATCTACTAGCTGGTAAAACCAAGGCCTCCCAATGGCTAAATTCTCCATACTCAGCCCAGAGTATAACTTAGTCCATAAGTACTAAAACATTCCGCTAGAGTAATAGTACTGAATTACCTGTTTTACCCCTGTTGAGTTCAGGGCTAGTATTAGACTTAGCGACCCCCATATTTAAGATATCCCACATCCGCTGATTAACTTAGAGCTTCTGACTGCTCGTGTTATTCAACTTCTTTTATTCCTGAGTAGTACCATTCATTCCTTACTCATCATACCGGAATTTAATCCACCTGCAGGGTTTGGTATGATAGTCCTTAATGAATTCCTCAGGGGATGTGATCAACCTGTTCTACCAGGATATGGTGCTCTGTTGCAGTTGTACTAAGAGTCGTACTAGTTATAGTTGCTTCCCAAGATACGGAGCATATTGAGTTACAGATACTCTGAACTCTCACCCATGGTAAATCAAAGAAGCAGACTATAACTATACACCCTTAGGACTCAACTAGAGTTAAGGTTCATCTTAAGTCACCGAGGTCTTGATTCTTTCTACATTCGGTCAGAATAGAAGAATACACCTCACCGTGATCCTATCAGTACACGCACGTACTAGTATAGACAAGTAGCCAAGACAAGCTACTTATGCAGCCTATACTACAGCCTAAACCGACAGTTATATCCAGAACTGTCTCAACTGTGATACCCTTTTATATCTCGTGAGGAACCGGCAACTATGGTCTTCTGTGATCTACAACACACCATAAAGCCTACAACTTTGAGATAATGGATAGATGTTTGATGCATAGATAACAATTCATACTTAATCAGATAGAAGATTGTTAGTGGCTATGGACAACACATGCATACAAGCTAAAAGGCCTGCTTTCTAGTATACAAATCCATCAGAGGCGAATCTTGATAGCATCCTGAGGTGCTCCATTGATTTTGACAGTGGCACATAAATCCAAGAACTGGCTGAGGTGGGTGTTCAGATCCTCCAAAGGGCCTCCCCCATACTGATTCTGCTGGACCATTGATATCAAGCTCGTCTTCAACTCGAAATTGTTGGCATCAATGGCTGGTCCAGGAATTCCTCCATGAGCTAATACAGTCTGAAACTGATCCTGAATAGGAGCTGGATGAATATTTGCTCGTTCCTGAGCTTCCCTCAAAATCCTTAACTGCTCCCTGAGTTGATTGAACTCCTCCTGAGTTGCCATTTTTCTCTTGTTTCTCTTTGCGTTGTTCCGACGACAGGTGGCTTCTATCTCCAAATCTACAGGATCTAAAGTGATGCCTGAAGACCTTGTGCTCATTCACCACCTATACACCAACTAAAAGAAAGAAAGTAGACAACTCCGAAGAACCAAAAGTGCAAATAAAATACGAAAAAACAAAATGTCTAAATTAGTATCAAAGAAATCTAACTAATATCACTAGAACGAAAATCAATCCCCAGCAACGGCGCCAAAAACTTGTTCACTAATATTTTCACTACCGCAAGTGTACGGGTGTAATTGTAGTTAGGGAAGCAAGGTCGTATTCCACGGAGATTGATTAACCTAATGAGTACTAGTCTAATTTCCTATCCTCTATCTAGACGAATATATCGTTGAGTTTTGTTTTTCTAAACTAATAAAAAGAAACAAAACAATTAACATAAAAGACAAGCTACGAGAGAATCAAATAAGAGAAGAATTATTCTAGAGCTTCGGTTTCAATGAACATGCGAACTCAATTTAATAGAAATCAATCAATCACATAGTCGGCTCGACTATTGCTAGAGCAACCACACAATAAGCTTAAACCTACTTCCGTAGTGCCTAAACCGTAGATTTCATGCAAGAATTGTTGTGCCCAACTAATATCTAACACATGAAACTCCTAAAAGTTCAAATGGTTAAAAGCTCTCACACAAATCTCAAGATCTCTCAACTTTATTGAAGTGTATGTCGTATGTTCCCTATTCAAGTGTCAATTCTCATTTTCCGCCTATCAAATCAACACAATAAATCATGCGAATTTGGTAGCTAATCAAATAAGCAAACAGTTCATACAAGAACATACGAAGCAATAGAAAGTCGTAATCGATTGATAAAAACTAAATTGAATCCACAATGTTCATGTACTCCCTAACTCTAGAATAAGAGAAAATTAGCCAAGCATATTGAGGACAAAAATCCCAAGATTCGAAGTAAGCATAATCGAAAACAAACGAAAAAACCATAGAGAAAACTAGGGCTCCCGAATATTGCCGACTCTCGATCTTTCTTCTCCATATCTCTCCTCTAACATAGCTTTGAATTCTAAAATATGAGATAAATTATCCGATGATCTTCTTCTTCTCCCAAATCCGCCTTTTATACCATTCTCCCTGATCTTTCCGTTATGAAGTCTTGAAAACAAATCTCTAACGGCTGCACTTTATACATCTCTTTCCATAGGGAGAGACGCGACCGGTGATGAATGACAGCGCCGCCGCGTGCCTGGCCGCGTGTAGGAGACACGGAGAAGGGCCCCCTCGACGCGGGGTGATGGCAGTGGCGACACTGCCGTGTCTGCCATGGAGTAAGGCAAAGACGCGGCTCGAAGTTGGAAGCGCGGCCGCATGCATGCATGGAGGCGCGGCGCATGTGCATGGCGGCGTGAAGGGTTGTTGGCCGCGTGCCATTTGACTTTAGGCTATTTGTTGGGCTATGCTTTGGCCCAAGATGATATCAAGGCCCACTATCCATGTCAATACTTTTATTTCCCCTTTTCTCCTTTTTTTTGCCTACAAAACTCGATGAAAGCAAGATCAAGTGCAATATCCTCAAATATAAGAAATATCAATAAAAAAATATCGAACTTGATCATGATAATAACACTAGAACATAACTATAAGCTCTCGAAACACGTAGAAAATTCGTGTTTATCAATTGTGCTACCTCAGGAGCAACAATTAATTTAATTGAACCAATGATATGATAAATTAAACGGCTTGATAATAAAAATACAATAATAATCATCAGGATTATTAAGGATCAACATGAAATATTCGTCGGGAATATTGGTTGTGCTGCTTCAGGAGCAACAATTAATTAAATCGAACCAATTAAATAAATGGCTTGATAATAAAACTATAATAATAATCTCTGGATTATTAAATGTTTACAATATATTCAATGTTTCTTCAGGAAACAATGTCTATTATATCATCATGATATAATAACAGATTTACAAATATAAATCTATGCTAGATCTATTTTAACAAAACAGAAAACAAAAAAACAATAATCTTCGGGATTATTATAAAGATTCACCGTTCATGTTTCTTCAGGAAACAATGATTATTATCATCTCATAATATAGCAATAGTTAAGACATACGTATAGATCTATTATATATCAATCAAATATCTCCTATGATCTTTTACCAAGCACAATGAAATTCTACATCAATGTAAACAAAATATAGATCCATAAGAAAAGATCAATTATAATCTATATCAAAACAAAGAAAATATCATGTTAAATTTCAATATGCAATATACGAAACCAAATAATGCAATTGGATGCATGAAATTACACTCCATACATTTGAATTCAACTAGAGGCTATTTACCAACATATATATGCAAACGTTTATGACGATTTTAATAAAACAACAATCAATTCACATAAACTTGATTAGGTGTCGAGATTAGTACCTTGATAGAGATATACAATTCTTACCGATGCAAACGTTTACACATATACTCCTGTAGCAACCATTAATTAGAACAACCATCAATTAGAACAATTGTGCCACCAACTCAAAAGGTAGAGCAATCGTGATGATAACGTGTTATAAACTACAGAGAAAATCTTTAGAGAAAATAGAGAAGGAAGAGAGAAAGAATAGAGCAGAAGAAGAGAAAACTGCAGGAATTTTAGATGTATTATTATGGGGACTGAAAGCCTCTATTTATAGTGGTACAAAGCTAGGGTTTGGGGTTAAGGGATGATTATCACTAATATTTGATATATATCTAAAAGATATATTTACAACACAAATATCTATATATAGTGTCTTGTTTTTTTTATTTTTTTATTTTTTTTTTTTAGCGTGAGAATAAATAAGAAGACATTCGTTAAATGCAAAAAGGTGAAAAGATCACACTATCTAGAACAAATGAAGTATTTTTTTTAAAATTATCTACTCATTATTGATAATAATGGAATACTTATATTACAATTTGTAATCATTATTATTATTATATATATAATCGTTCTAAAATTTTGAAAAAAAAAAAAATCCTTTTCCTTATTAAATAACCATATTAAAATTATTCAATATACAGTAACACCACATAAATTAAATATTTAAAATTAAAATTATTATGTGATCTACCGTACACAATTATGAATGAGTAAGTGGTGATATTTTTCTTTAAATGACCTAGAATATTTTGCCCGTGCTATGCACGGATTCAATTTTAAGTATTACTTCCTATATCTCTTTTTAAGTGACCTCTTTTACTATTTTATACCTCATATATAAATATAAAATGAGTCACTTAGGAAGAGACAAGGATAATATAACTTAGCTTTTTTTTCTTTTCTTTTTTTTTTTCCTTGATGGAAATTGAATTGGAAAATTTATCTCACAACCTATTAATTGTTGAATTTTGATATTCACTCACAGGTTCGAAAAAGAAAGAATAAGTCAATTTTGTAACTTTACTATCTAAATTTTTTACACTTAACGTTCTCTAAAGTTTGTTGTGATAACTTTAACATTCCGATATAGAAAGCAAGCGATAGACACATTAAAAATGTATAAGGTGGATAGATGATTATTCATCTTCACATGGTATTTGCTTTATTTATATGAGTAGTAATTATTTTGGGGAGAAAAACTAATCATAAAATATTATTATCTGCTTATAAAAGGTCAAAGTCTTTGTCTAGAAAAAATCGATTTATTCACTTTCATGCATCATGCATGCATGTTTTAAATTGTGATATATATATATCGACTACATTTGATTTTTTTTTTTCTTTGTCCTTTTATTTATTTAATTAATTTTTTTTAAAATTCATCTTCTATATATAATAGCAATGCGGATTCAAAGCACCACGTTCATTCAAATGCTTACGTGGCGTCTCCTATGCTCTAAATTTGTTCTATATATCTTGTTGTCATATTTCTGTATACCATAATACCTTAAGACTACCTCCATTTATTAGCTACACATGGTATGAATACATAAATTAAGAAAAAAATGATATACGGTTGTAATTAATTCTAAGGATAAATAGTTATTTGTAGTCATGCATTTTTTGCTATTTTAGAAAACATATCTAATAGATTGGATGAACCAAAATGATAAATGTAGCTAATAAGTATGATGAAGCTAGTATACGATTATAGCCGGGTAAATGAAATATAATCAAATCACATGTTTTTCTTGGGGTCGATAAAGATTTAATTTGAATATTTTAAACATAATTTTTGGAGTCAATAGGAAATGCATGTGCCTCCTTAAAGGCATAACGATAGCCGATTATCATATTGTACGTGTAGCTCTCCTCTATTTCAAGCATTTATCGACTAAACATCATAAAGTTCTATATACTATTAACTGCATTATTAGCTCTAACATAAAAAATCATTAAATTGAACAATTAAATAATCGAAAAAAAATTGATTAAAAATCATAAAATGTTTTATTTTATTGATTTATAAATTTAATTATTTCTATATAAGGAATTTTGTCATGGGTGAGAAACAAAAAAGAACCGAGAATTAAACTATGAAAACAAAATTTTCATAAAAAGGCAAGGATCGTCGTAAGTGGTAATTAACTAACAGATTTTGACAAACTCATAAAATTAATTCTTAAACACTTTTAAATAAAAACCGGTTTATCATGCAATTAGTAATATAAATTGCAATCTATGAATTTCTGAACTAACCAATGATATCATGAAGACTTTTAAGAGACGTTCAATTCAAAAGCTTAACCCACAAATTTAACTCAAAAATGGTAACCGTTACTCCTCCGTCCCAAAAGTGTTCCGGCCCCTTAAATTATAAATACCAGAAAAATGAGTGATTTTACCATCGTTATCATTATTAATTGCATTGATACTTATAAGAAAACGGAGGAATCAGAGAATCATACTAAAGTTGGTGCTTTTCCCAAATTCTTAAACAGTGTTAGTAGAAATAATAAACAAACCTTGAATTTTGGAAGACCAACGGATGAGTGCTTCTTGATATATATATATGATGCATTATATGAACCTTATTAATTGAAATTAATAAGGTTACCCATCTCCCTCGAATATAGAAATTGCTAGTCCATCACTACCGCTCGATATTCGTCGTATAGGAATTCAAAGAAAGGTGGGAGTTTTTTTTTTTTGTGTTGATAGGAGGGGTGGCTGTCGGGGGCAGGAAACCATGTTAATGGAGAGAGAGAGAACAAACTAACGGTTTGATTATATATAGAGATTTATAGATATAGCCTCTTCTGAATGGATGCGTCTCCTTGCATCAATTTCAAAATTAAAATAATCTTCTCAATAGATAGAAACTAAAAATCAAGATAACCACTTACTTATCAAAATGACAAAATTGTCATTCGTACTTCGTTTCTATATAATATATAGATTTTAGGGTCTTGATAAATTATTATTGAACTATATTCACACTTTTATGATTCACATACAATCCAAAAAGTAATTTGTACTGTTAAGCGAAAGTAAACATAGCTTAATTTTGAAAAGATATGGGTTATCTATCTAATATTTATGTAATTCTGTACAATTTGTAATTAAGTATAAAATGAGAAGCATTTCAGACCTTAGATTGAGAAAAGATAAACGATGCAGATTTGATTTTGCAACTGTATTTTTTTTCCTTAAATCGGTTAAATAAAAGCAAATAAGGGTAATCAAGTAAACTATTAGTAGCATTATTTATGGAATGACCACAACTTTTAGGAGGTGCTTGGTATGAGGTAATGCAATAGGGGTGGGAAAGGAATGGAGGCGGGAAAGGAATAGGCATGGGAAAGGAATGGAATGGATGATCCATTCCCTTACTTGGTATGCACAAGTAATAACCAAAGTAATGCAATCAATTTTTTTTCTTTAACATTTTATGTGATAAATTAAATTATATTTTTGTATTTAAATCATACAACTATACTATTTAATAGTGATGAGATAGAAAAAAACAAGAAAAAGAAAGTAATAAAAGATAATTTTTAGAGAGAGAAAACGATGATAGAGAAAATTTTAGAGAGAGAAAGTGAAAATTTTAGAGAGAGAAAGTGACGAAAGTGAAATTTTTAGAGAGAGATAGAAAATTTTAGAGAGAGAAAGTGACGAAAGTGAAAATTTTTAGAGAGAAAAAAAAAATTAGAGAGAGAATGTGACGAAAGTGCAATTTTTAGAGAGAGATAAAAAAATTTAGATAGAGAAAGTGACGAAAGTGAAAATTTTTAGAGAGAGAAAGTGACGAAAGTTAAAAATTTTATAGAGAGAAAGAAATTTTTAGAGAGAGAATGTGACGAAAGTGAAAATTTTTAGAGAGAGAATGTGACGAAAGTGAAAAATTTTAGAGAGGGAAAGAAAATTTAAGAGAGAAAAAGTGACGAAAATAAAAAATTTTAGAGAGAGAAACTAAGTGACGGAGGAAAAATATTTTAGTAAAATGAAAAAATTTTAGAGAGAGAAAGTGATAAGAAAATTTTTAGAGTGAAAAAGTGACGGAGTGATAAATTTTTTAGAAATAGAAAGTAGTGAGATACAAAAATTTTAGAGAGAGAAAATGATGATACGAAAATTTTAGAGAGAGAAAATAATGACGAAATATACTCATATATTTAAAAAAATATTGAGGTAAATTTAATTATTTATAAATAAATTATTTAATATTTGTTAAAATAAAAATAATATAAATATAAGAGATGGGAATAGCTATAACCATGAATTTCCATGTAATGTCTATTCCCATGGAGGTGAGAATAGTCATTCCCTCGGGAATGTGTATTCCCGACACAAAAGTCGAACCAAGCGGAGTAATGGAATAGGGGTAGGAATGGCTATTCCATTCTCACCTCCATTACCTCATACCAAGCACCTCCTTAGGGAGTTGGGCGGAATTATTGTAACCAATTTGTTAATGTTTTGACTTTTTCAAATTAAAACATTCAAAAACAAATATAATTATATCTGGCAAAGAAAAACAAATGATATTTAAAATTGTTATTTTTTTCCCTCAAAATATTATTGTTACAATGCATATTTTTAATTTATAGTGCATAGCTACACCATTTATATACATCATCATCTCTTGAACAAATTAAATGTACAATATATTGAGTAATGCATCATATTTACATTATAATGCATTTAAAAACGAAATATGTAAAATTTGATGCACAATGCATTATTTGTCTTTAAGCAATATTTGCCTAATGCATATGAGATTATGAGACATATAATGCAAATTTAAATATTTATAATGCACAAATTAATTGTCAAGTCTATTTCATGCATTTATTTGTAGTATTATAATGCAATTTTTTTTGAAATTATCATCTACTCCGTATTATAATTGATTTATCTGGCGTATTTCATTTAAAAAAAAAAAAAAATTGTTATGCATTATGAATTTGTAATGCACTCCGGGAAGTATAATAATGCACTTCATCTATTTGACTGTGTAATGTAATGCATTAAAAGAAATTCGTAGGAATGATTATCAAAATAATTATCATAAGTTTTTGCATTTCAATCAGTATTATAATCCACATCATGCCAATTTGCAATGCATTTGACGTCGTACTATAATGCACTTATATTTTACAAGTGTGTTTTTATCTTGTGTGAGGAAGACTAGTGAGATATGAATTCATAATGCATTGATTGTTTATCTTAATGCATTCATTGTAGTCTATAATGCACTTCGTCTTCTCCTAATATATGAACCTCCAAATGTATGAAGTGGATTTATACATAGTGTATGAGAAAGATAATTATGCCTATGCGTTCATAATTATTGATTTTTTTTTTAATCTCATTCATTACTATAATGCACGAAACTCTAAAATATCAATTTACACATTTTGCACATAGAAGACATGCTATAATAAGCAGACACTCATCATAATGCATGAATTGACTATCTCTAATGCATTCATTCTTATGGTAATCACAAAGATGCAAACAAAGAAGAAAAACGGCAAATTGCCTCAACTAATTAAATTATAAAAATTGAGCACTGAAATTCGTGAAAATTCCAAAAAATCACATGATTCCATTAAAAAAAATTAAATTAATCGATAGTGATGTACAACTAACAAATTAATATCTCCATCTAATCATCTCCTCCAATTCATAACTCTCAATACTCTCATATTATTTATACAATATATGCATTATATCTTAGGATTTCATGCATTATGATTTTTTGTATAATGCATTAAAGTATTTGATAATGCATTAATATTAAAGTTTGTAAAGAAATTACTTTTAGCTTAATAATAAAATGTTGACGTAAAAAAAGATCCTAATAAAAACCAATGCTCTTAAAAAAATTTATAAATTAATATGCCACCCAACTAATTAATTATTAGGTATTAAATCCCATGATTTAAGGGGATTATCGGTTATGAACAAGAGAAATTGACAATGATGACCCTCCCAACTTATAACTGCATAAATTAGGCGGATGAAAGTTGGATTATTATTAGCCATAGATTACACAAAATGAATGGTGGAGATCTCTTCTTATTTTTTTACCAATTGTGGCTTTTTTATTTGAGATCCTGTACAAAATAAGTTTATCGTAAAAAATAAAAAATGATGCATTTTATGCATAATTTATAATGCATGATATACATAACTATAATGCACAATGCATTATATGCATTATCTATACAATCATAATGCATTTTCAGTAAAATCATAATGCACCAGTTAATCTACACCGTAGATCACACAGATCAATGGTCCAGATCACTTCTCATTTCTTACGGAACCTGTCTTTTGTACGTGATCTCTCAGCTATATATATATATATATATATATGAGTTAATATAATAAACTACCCCATTTGTTTTAATGAAATCAATAGTAGGTCATTCACTTAAAAAACTTAAATTCTACCCAATTTTGACGCGAAAGGACACAAATAACCCCACTTCTCATTCATTTATCTTATTTCTCTTCGCGCCGACACGCGCGAATCGTTCTCTCTTCCTCTCTCTCTCTGCTATTTTTTTTCCCTCTTCTCGTCTCCGCGAATCTTTATCTTCCTCTCTCTGCTATTTTTTTCTCTCTCTCTTCTCCGCTCCCTCCCTCCGCTGCCTCCTCCATCGCCGCCGTTGCGGAGGTCCTCTTCTCTCCTCTCCTCCACCGCGAGTTTGGGGCTTTTGTTGCGAAAATCGATTCGAGACTTTTGCAATGGATCGATTTCGGGCGAAAATTGCCCTAATTTTGTGGCTGGCGAACGGTGGTCGATAACTCCGGTGCAACGGCCAGCGCCGCCGCTGTTGGAGACAAGGTAGCCTTCGCTTACCTCTTGCTGCCGCTGAAGACGGAGGGGGTGAACCGGCTGTGTCCGTTCCTGATGTACGACATGCTGTGCATCGATTCAGCGGCGGAGGCGACGGCGGAGAGGCCTGCCGAAGTCCATCCCGAGGTGAGGGAGGCGGCGGAACGGAACCCCGATGTTCCCGTTTCTAAGAAGAGGAAGGTATCTAGGTCACACAGGTCGCATTTGGCGTCGGGGATCTGGAACCTGAGCCGTGAGCAGGGGAACAAGCTGCTCGCGAGCAGATTCAAGGGCTATAGTCTCTACATTTTCGATTGGCCAGGGTGCGTCCATGTCGAGGAGAAGAGGAATTACATGTTATTTAGGGGATCTTCAAGAATTTCAAGCAATCGAGGGTTTGGAGAACGATCAACGATGGGAGCAGGAGCAGGATTGACCTGAATTGTGCCTTTTGCTCCTCGAATTTTAACTTGGGACTTGCATTCATCCTTCCGTTTGAGGCGATACTTCGGGTTCCACGACGATGGGGAGCCGGTGGTTCGAGCTTACGTTTGCGAAAACGGGCATGTCTCTGGAGCTTGGACCGATTGGCCTCTCTACACTTGAAGCTGTGTAACAATTTGGTAGTTTCCTTGGAAGAATTCTTGTCGGTGCTTGTTATATCTTATGATTCAGTGTGGAGATTTATCCAGTTTTGAGTGTTCATGTGTTGTGTGGCAAATGATTTGAACTCTCAATTTGCCTGAGATTTGGATATCATGTGAAATTTTCTTGAGAATTTAGGTTGTGCTTGCTGTAGATTATAGTCTCTTTGTTGGTGATGATGATTATGTGATTCTTGAATGCTATGGTTTCCTGAATTTTCTGTTGTTCAATGAAAGTCTATTTTCTATATATACACTTGAGTCAATCAATCATATGAACTTGATTGAATATTTTTGTAAATTGTGGAATTCTCCATGTGTGCCTGATTTTGAATTAATTTGTGATTGTTAGTATCTTATATGAATAATTTCTCATTCTTTAAAAAATACACTAAGATTATTGAATTGGAATAGCTCCTATTTGTATATAATAGGAGAGTTAGTTAGTGCAAGCTTATATTGTTGTAAGATACAAATATCTTAGTTCGTACCCGTTTGTGTCATTATTAATGTAACGACTTGTTTATTTCGTACTTCCTTAACTATAATTTTGTTGCGAATTTTTTTATTTCCGTACCAACTTATAAGATAAAAAAGAAGTGTGTTAGATATTTAGAAGAGAAAGCATTTGTAGGTTGGATGCTGCCTGTTTGTAGAAGAAATGATAATGCTGTAAGTTAGGTTTTCTTAAGTTAGGATTACTTGTTTCTTAATGCACTTGTTGTTTTATTTTGGTGTTGATTTTTGCCAATTAGTAACTCCAAATTCTATTGTATGTGAACTTGGATTAAAGTAAGATGATTGGCTATGTGTGTTGCCTATGTTTCACCACTGTTTTGCTTACTTCATGTGTCCATAATAATTAGCATTCCTCAATCTCTTCTGAATGTTTATATTTCATATTGATCAGTAAGGACGTTCAATTGAGGAAGATGTTCCTGCTCCTCTCTTGTTTTGGTGTATAAAAACTTCTCCGGCTGGTTAACTTTTTATCTACCTTTTGTTTTCTTGCCGTCGTAATTCTCGGCTATTATGTTCTCTTGTGTTTGCCATAGTCTGTGCTATATTGTAGTTTGATATGGGATTCATAGTCATTCATATCAGTTTATATATCAGTTGATCGCAATGCAGTTTCCGTTACGAACCACGATCTGCTTTGTTATTCATGCAATAACCTAACCATTAGAGAACTTTCATGAGTTCTGTCTTATTTAGCATCTGATGATTATGATTTTCTGGTCTCTCAGATAAAAGGGTGGGATGCATCAAATCTGCTTGCTGTTTATGGAATCCGAATGGATCACATTGATCAACTTCGCTCAACTTACCTTGAGAAAAGGTTTGGTTGTTTCTCCATTTATTTTTTCTTTCTGAACTTTCCTTATGCGACTCTGATTAGGATTCATATTCTTTTGTAGACAGGCTAGGAACTTGGCCCAGGAGTTCAATTTAGTAAGGATAGGAGGAGTATTTGTTAGTGCAATGAGATAAGATGCGGTTCATAAAATGAGAGTAGCTGAATTGTATTCCATTGTCGTAAGATACGAAACATCTTAGTTCGTACCCTTTCATATCATTATTGGTTGTAATTTGCATTTTTAATCTAATATTTGTTATGAATTTCTTATCCATTTTGGGTATGAATTTCTAACATTAGTTTTGTTACGAATTTTTAGTTTCAGGGTTTAATTCCTCAGTAGACTTCAGTACGAAGTGAATCTATTTCGTAACAATACATAGTTGCTTTAGTACGAAGTGAATATTATTCGTACCAATTCATAGTTGCTTTAGAACGAAGTGAATTTTATTCGTACCAATATCTGCATAATTGCATACTCAAATATGTATTTCGTAATTCTTATATATAACTGGTACGAATTCATTATATTTCGTACCTCCTTAAAGTTATACGAATATCACAGCTACAGTAGTAAAAAAAAAAAAAAAAAAAAAAAAAAAAAAAACCCTTAAATTCGAATTCGAAAATAAAAAAAATTAAAAAAAAAAAAAGAAAAATAATGAGGAGAGAAGAGACACGTGGAAAAGGGAGGAGGGGAGGAGAGAAGAGTGGAGTTGACTAGTAAAAGTCAAAGTCTATTAGTAAGGGTATTTGTGTCCTTTCGAGTCAAAAATGGGTATTTTTTGTGTTTTTTTAATGTTTGTCCTTAATTTGATTTTCTTATACCATATTGAGTATTTTATTTTTCCCCTCTATATATATACTCATGGATACCAATGCTTTTGTGAGAACTAGGAACCAATCACGTCCATTAGATCTTTGTAGATCTAAGGCTGTCAATTAAAGGCATAAATTATTAATAACAGTTTTTTTAAAACGTGTGAGGTTATTTTGGACCATATCCATAAATCAAAATATGCTAAGTTCCTATATTTATGGGATTTAGTCAACCAATTCAACCAATTAGTTTCTAACGTGAGATTTTCGATTTCACCACTTTCAAATTTGAAGCACATTAATTAATTATGTTATTTTTTCTTGTTTCCTTATTAATTCTTTGTATTTTATTCACTAAACTAATATGCATACTTGTTTTATTTGTGGACAAGTTCGTATATAGCCTTTAAAACACATTATGGTATCTAAAAAAGCATAGCATGATTTATTATGAAGCATAATTTCAATTAAAAGAAGTGACATATTATTTTAAAATTTTAGCTAGAAATTGTTCCATTGTTGTATTATGTTTTAAGTGCTTGATGTATAATTTCATAATGCTTACTTACGTTTTAAACAATGCTTATAATTTTCTATTCATTGACATTTTATTATTTTATTGTTTTTATTATTTTACTAGAAAATTGAATATTTAAACATTTTAATATTCATCAAAGGTATAGTTTCGTATTTAAATAAGAAAGATTGTAAAATAAATAAATAAATAAATAAATAAATAAATAAATAAATAGCATGAAAGTGGATTATAGTTGAAGCATACAAGTCAAGCAAATTAAGCATACTAAGATAAAAAATTAAACTCAATCAGATAAACTAAATCATACGATAAAAACTAAACCCTATGGTGAGACTAAACCCTACTTTTAGGGAGGAAAACTAAACCCTAGGGGGAAACTAAGCCCTAACCTAGGGAAAACTAAACCTTATTGGGACAAAATAAACCCTAGGGTTTAGTTTTCTCCCAAGGGGGTCACTTTTTGAGGCAAAAAATATGGTGTCTAAGTAGCTTAGTAGAAACAAATAGTTGTTGAAAACTTAAGAAAACACAAAATGTATCCAATTTACATGTGAACTACCCAAATTGCCCCCCAACACCACCCCCCCACCCCACCCCATGTGCACTTGTCCTTTCCTTTATTTTGAAATTTGAATTCAAATTTTCACATTCATTTACAAAAAAAAAAAATAAAAAAAAAATAAATTGACAAAAAAAAATTTTAATTTTCCATTTTCATTTTATTCAACTTTTCACATTCATTTATTTATAAAAAAAAAAAAAAAAAAAAAAAAAAAAAAAAAAAAAAACTACAAAAATATTTTTTTTTAATTTTCCATTTTCATTTTATTCTTTTAATTCGATTTTTTATTTTATTATTATTATTTTTGATACAACTTACTAAATATCATAGAATTTCTTACCCATATTTGTTATATATACGAATTTAAGATATTCTAACCATCATCCTGTCGTAATAAGTAAGAATTCATAAATTCTAACCAGACATTAAGGTCATCCGTTAGAAATACCAACTTTCTTACGTTATAATCGCATATTGTGAGTTAGAATGTAGTATATTCTAACCTGTGTCGTGGCATTCCCAACAGGTTCAGTCCACCCGTTAGAAATACCAACTTTCCTACGTTATAATCGCATATCAATGGTTAGAATTTAGTATATTCTAACCTGTGTCGTGGCATTCCCAACAGGTTCAGTCCACCCGTTAGAAATACCAACTTTCCTACGTTATAATCGCATATCAAGGGTTAGAATTTATTATATTCTAACCTTAGTCGTTGCATTCCCACCAAGTTCAATCCACCCATTAGAAATACAAAATTTCCTACGTTATAATCGCATATCGCGAGTTAGAATTTATAATTTTCTAACCTGTGTCGTGGCATTCCCAACAGGTTCAGTTTCCCCCGTTAGAAATACCAACTTTCCTACGTTATAACCGCATATCGTGAGTTAGAAGGTAGTATATTCTAACCTGTGTCGTGACATTCCCAACAAGTTCAGTCCACCCGTTAGAAATACCAACTTTCCTACGTTATAATCGCATATCAATGGTTAGAATTTAGTATATTCTAACCTTAGTCGTGGCATTCCCAACAGGTTCAATCCACCCGTTAGAAATACCAACTTTCCTACGTTATAATCGCATATCAATGGTTATAATTTATTATATTCTAACCTTAATCGCATATCAATGGTTATAATCGCATATCAATTGCCCCCCAACACCACCCCCCACCCCACCCCACGTGCACTTGTCCTTTCACTTTTTTTTTTTTTTTTTACTTTATTTTGAATTAACCTTTTCACATTCACTTAAAAAAAAAAACACTAAACTGACAAAATATTTTTTTAAAAAAAAAAATTATTTTCAGTTTATTCTCTTAATTCGAGTTTTTATTGTATTATTATTATTTTTGATACAACTTACTAAATATTATAGAATTTCTTACCTATATTTGTTATATATACGAATTTAAGATATTCTAGCCATTTTCCTGTCGTTAAGTAAGAATTCATACATTCTAACCAGACATTAAGTCTACCCGTTAGAAATACCAACTTTCCTATGTTATAATCGTATATCCCAAGTTAGAATATAGTATATTTTAACCTGTGTCGTGGCATTCCCAACAGGTTGAGTCCACCCGTTTGAAATACCAACTTTCCTACGTTATAATCGCATATCGTGAGTTAGAATGTAGTATATTCTAACATGTGTCGTGGCATTCCCAACAGGTTCAGTCCATCCGTTAGAAATACCAACTTTCCTACGTTATAATCGTATATCAATGGTTAGAATTTAGTATATTCTAACCTTAGTCATGACATTCCCAACACGTTCAATCCACCCGTTAGAAATACAAAATTTCTTACGTTATGATCGCATATCGCGAGTTAGAATTTATTATTTTCAAACCTGTGTCTTGGCATTCCCAACAGGTTCAGTCCCCCCCGTTAGAAATACCAAATTTCTTACGTTATGATCGCATATCGCGAGTTAGAATTTATTATTTTCTAACCTTTGATTGAGAAGAAACAAGAGCAACACAAGATTTCAATTATTCAATTTAACAATAAGATCTTCAAGCCAACCAAACCTAACACAAACAGAGGCAAAGACAAGTCCACCCGGTTAGAAATACCAACTTTCCTACGTTACAATCACATATCCCGAGTTAGAATTTAGTATATTCTAACCTTTTGTCGCGGCATTCCCAACAAGTTCACTCCACCCGTTAGAAAATACCAACTTTCTTACAATACTCTGTCTAGAGTTAATAGGAGTTAACACATTATAATCAATCATTTATGGTTGCGATGTACATGTTGCATATATACGAATTTAATAAGTAATACTCCGTAATTCATAAATTCTACCAACCCAATGAATTTTGTATAACGCGATTAGTTAGAATTAGTGATTTATTATTTTGGTGAGAATTTGTTATTTTGGCCAAATCATGAGAGAGTGTGATTTTCGTGTTTCGCTCTCGTATTTCATTACCAAAACAAGATCGAACAAAATTTATACCCAAACTCAAGCCTCATCAATTCAAACTTGATTTAATTTAATTCTGTTTGTTGCAAATTACTTCAGATTTATTTGAGTAATTGAGATTATGGTGTATAAACAAAAGATTTTCCAGTAAACAACCAAAATTGAGAGGAAAATTTGAATTCAGCATCAACAAAATCTGCATATAATTTCACTAGATGATTACAACACTAAAAAATTCAACAAAAATCTCGAAGCAAAATCGAGAAACTTCAACGAAGAAAGGCAAACAAACCGACGAGAAATTGGGGGGGAAATTAGGGCAAAAAATTTCTCCCTCTATTTCTTCTGATGTTGTACTTGAGCTTCATCCAATTGACGCCGACGGTTGCCCCCTTCTTCACCTTCTTCGCCGCCACCTTCGTCTTCTCGAACCGAAATTAGTTTGAATCGTAAACTGAAGAAATCACCGATTAAGAACTATATGAAAAACAGAGACGAGGAGAAGGATGGATTTGAATATGAGCAAATTATGCAGGAGATTTGAAAAAAAAAATGGTGGAGAACACACATACCACAACTAATTCTCCATCATGACAAGAAATTTACCGGTCCTCGCCGTCAACCTCAAACAAAGTAGCAGTTTGCGATTACAAACAAACATAATTACAAAATTAATGTGTGTATATGAGAGAGAGAGAGAGAGAGAGAGAGAGGGGGCGATGAGAATACCATTAAGTTGAAGAAATGAGGAGTAGAGGGAGTTACTGGAGCTCCGTAACAAAATTGAGCGCGAGCCACAACAGCTTCTTCAAGTTCAGATCTATCTACTGCTACTTCAACTATTACCCTCTACGCTATGAATGGCATAAATTACTCAAAACTATACAGAAGTAGAGTATTGATTCACAGCACACTAACGCTTTCTCTCTCTCTCTCTCTCTACAATCTTCTCCACCGGCGCCGTCGTCGTCATCTTGTCTCCACCGTCTCTGCCACCGTCGCCGCCGTCTCAGTCACCCCATTCAGCTGCAACAACGAATCCACCGAATCTTCATGGTTTCTCTCTCTAGAAAGAGAGCAGAGAGAGGAGAGAAAAAGAGAGAGAGAGGAGAGAAGAGAAGGAGAGAAGAGAGAGAAGGGAGAGAGAGATGCATATGTTGGAAGAAAGGTGAATAGTGGTTAGGGGTATTTTTGTCCATTCACTTGAAACTTGGATAGATATTGTGTTTTTTTAAGTTTTGAACAACAATTGGTTTCTCTTAAGCTACATAGACAAAGAGGTATATTTTCTCTCACTTTTTTCCCCTTAGGGCAAAATTTTTCTTGACAAGGTTTAATATTTAATTATCACATAAGTCTCAACTCGATTTCATGCTTCTACAATATTGATTTCATGCTTTTTTTTAGTCTCGACTTTGTATCATGCTTATAGAATACTTGATTTCATGCATCTACAACATTGATTAATTTCATGTTTCGACAATATTGATTTAATGTTTTTTTGGCTCGATTTCATGCTTCTACAATATTGATTTCATGTTTTTTCTTTTGACTCAATTTCATGCTTTTACAATATTAATTTAATGTTTTTTAGTGTTGATTTCATGCTTCTACAATATTACTTTCATGTTTTTTATGCATTTATTTCATATTAATTATTTCAGACACTGGATTAAAATAAACTCTTGGATGTAAAACTAAACTTGGATTAAATACTAAACCCTTCTAGCTAGGGGAAACTAAACCCTATTGGAAAAGACTAAACCCTAGTGAGAAAATTAAAATAGTACGTAGCAAACAAGTAATAAGCATTTTAGAAAGTTTTATAAGCATTTTGAGAAAATTAAAAAAGCATTTCAAAAAAGTAATTCAAGCATTTTGATATATAAAATAAGGAATAAAAATGCCTAAAAATTTAAAAACTACGAGAAAACTATAATAGAAGGTAATTAAAGAAAAAATAGCATTTTAAAAAGCAGTTTTTAATTCCTTTATATTTTTGTGTTGATTGACGTCTTTTTTAGTATTTTAGGACAAAATAAACGGTTAAGAAATGTTAAGCAATATATTGATAAGTGTTAAGCATTTTCCAAAAAATAGATTAAGTATAAAAACAAGTGGCGCTTCCATTTGGACGAAACTTGTGAACTACTAAATAAAATAGTTATAATTTAAATTAATAATATCTAAATGATAACACATTAAAAATAAATAAGAAAAAATATGATAATATGAATATCAAAATAATCGGCCAAAATATCCACACATGGATATATATTAGTTAACATAAATGGTTATAGTTCCTTTCCTCATTAATAGGATGTGCATTTTAGTTTGAGGCAAAAAATATATTGACCTCTTAGACATAACAAAACCAATTGTTGGTTTGGCAATAAAAAAAACCAAATCTTACCCCTATTTTCAAATTGGGTACTAAAATACCCCTGCAAAAGAGACGCGCCTTTTCCTCTCCATCATTACAAACCTCGGTAATGTGAAAACCAATTCAATACTCAACACGTCCATTCAGTTCCCTCTCCCTCACCAACTCTCCCTCCCCACCGTTTCAGTTTCTCTCTCAAACTCCGACTCCCCTTTTGCAGTTTCTCTCAAAAACTTCCGACCCACTACCACCGATCCCAGCCTTTCCCCCACCGTGAAGACCACCGCATGTAGCCGCCGAACAAGAATGGCCCCGCGAAAAACGAAGCGACAAAGAACCGAGGCGTCGACGAGCCTCGAGCATGAAATCCAAGAGCCAGAAGTCACTGAAAATCTAGAGAACTTGAGTGAAGAAGACAATGACGTGAGTGAAGAAGAGGAAGCGCCGCCTGATCCTTTCTCCGGTATACAGGTACGGTACTTCTCCGACTTACCCTTTCTCCAAATAATTCGACGTTACTCAAGTACGAATGTTGTTCCTTTCTCCAAAATATAAACCCTAGTTTTGAAAACTATTTGATTTATTGTATTTATCGTTGATTGCATGTGCAAAAAACTGGGTTTCGTGAGCAAAATTATGGGTTTTGTATAAGCAAAGTTCTGGGTATTTTTAGGGTTGAGGTTTCTAAGTGTATTAGTACGATTTGTAGAAATATGTACTATGTTCTAAGTGTGTTAGTACGATTTGTGAAAATATGAGCTACGTTCTATGTGTGTTAGTACGATTTGTAAAATTATGTACTATGTTCTAAGTGTGTTAGTACGATTTGTGAAAAATATGCAATATGTTCGAAGTGTGTTAGTACGATTTGTATAGATCTTAACAGATCCTATTAGTAATATTTGTGTTAAATCATACTAATTAAAAATGTAGAGATTTCTTGTGTTTATCGTTGATTGCATGTGTATATTTGGTTTATGAGCAAAAAACTGGGTTTTTATGAGCAAAATTTTAGGTTTTGTATAAGCAAAGTTCTGAGTGTGTTAGTACGATTTGAGAAAATATGTACTATATTCTAAGTGTGTTACGATTTGTAGAAATATGTACTATGTTCTCAGTGTGTTAGTACGATTTGTGAAAAAATGTATTATGTTCTAAGTGTGTTAGTACGATTTGTGAAAAAATATGTACTATGTTCTCTGTGTTTAGTTCGATTTGTGTAGATCTTAACAGTTCCTATTAGTAATATTTGTGTTAAATCATACTAAAGAAAGATGTAGAGATTTCTTGTGTTTATACCCTCTTTTCAAATACTCCCTCCGTCCCTTTGGAGTTGTTACATTTCTTTTTAGCATTTGTCTCAAGCTTTTTCGAGAATTTTAATGATAAGTTTTAAAATAGCTTTTTAAAGATTTTTTCCTTTTATGAGATAGTAAAACACTTGTAGTATCTTGTAAATTTAAAATTTTCACAAAAAGATATTTTGAAACATACCATCAAGACGCTCGAAAATGCTTGAGGCAAATGCTGAAAAGAAATGTAACAACTCCAAAGGGACGGAGGGAGTACAAAACTAGGTTCATACCCAATTTTCTTAAAAATTTTAGTGCAGATTGATAGCAAATTGAAATGTTGCATTTCACAAATTGGTTTTTGTGAAAAAATGTACTATGTTCTAAGTGTGTTAGTAGGATTTGTAAAAAAATGTACTATGTTCTAAGTGTGTTAGTACGATTTGTGAAAATATGTACTATGTTCTAAGTGTGTCGACGAAAAAGGGCAACGACTAGCCGCGAGCAGAAGACCTAGAAATCTCTGAAAATCCCAGAGGAACTGGGTGAAGTAGACGAAGATGATGGCACGGAGGACGAAGCAACGGCCGATCAAGATCCAGAAATTTCGTCGACGACTCGACGAGCCTCAAGCTTGAAGTTCAAGATCCAGAAATTTCAGAAAATCCCGGAGGAACTCGGTGAAGAAGACGATTACATGGAGGACGAAGCACCGTATACAGGTATTCTTGGTTGTTTTTCTGGTACTAATATTTGAAAATACGAGCCCTAGTTTTGAAAACGATTTGTTTTCTTATGTTTATCGTTGATTGCATGTGAAAAAACGAAAAAGTGATTCGTTTTGTGGGTTGTTTTGTGGCAAAATTTTGAGTTTTTTTATGAGCATAATTTTGGGTTTTTTTAGGGTTTGTACGAATGAGAAATTGAAAAATATGTACTATGTTCTTAGTGTGTTAGTACGATTTTTGAAAATATGTACTATGTTTGCAGTGTGTTAGTACGGTTTGTGAAAATATGTACTATGTTCTCAACTTCATGATGTGTTTGGTAGGATTTGTGTAGATCTTAATAGTTCCTATTAGTAATATTTGTGTTAAATCATACTAATGAATGAGTTAATATTTTGTGGAAATCTTACTAATGTTATGTATGTTATCAATGTTTTAGTACGATTTGTGCAAACTTGTCAATATCTCCAGTATGATTTGTGGTAATGTTATGTATGTTATCAATGTGTTAGTACGATTTGTGAAAATATGTATTATGTTCTCAGTGTGTTAGTACGATTTATGAAAATATGTACTATGTTATTAATTGATGTTATCTCTAATTTTGTTATCTCTGAAAAGGGCGGAGGCTATAACAACAAATGCACGTACCTACATCCATCGTCCTGTCGGCAACAGTTGGAGCAACAGATGCGGTGGGGCCCAATACAACAACAACAACAAAAAAAATGTTTGGAAACTATGATTTTTGCATTTTGAACGAAAATATATGAATTTCGTAGATTTCAATACGAGTTATTTTGCCGGTACGATTACTCAAAATTCGTACTTATATCATCCATTACGAAAGGATGTGTCTTTCTCATGATAAGATTCTTGTTGTTCTTACCAATATATAAGTTACATGTTACGATTCTTGGTATTATTACCAATACATGAGTTACATGGTAAATATTCTTATCTCGTGGTAACATATAAATTGTATCTCGTGCCTCAGCATAACACAACCACTTAATATTGGTACGCACTACTAAATTGTATTTTGTGCCTCAACATACCTTGATTTATCAGTACGAATTTAAGTCTATTCGTAACGCTTACTTATGATATTGATACGAATATGAATCAATTCATATCGATTACCTATAGTATAATACTAATTACATAAGAAAGTATGAAGTTATCAGTACGAATACGAATTATTTGTATCAATTACCTATGAAATAAGTACGAATATTAGTCTATTCGTAGAGCTTACGTATGATATTGGTACGAGTATGAATCAATTCATATAGATTATCTGTATTACTAATTACATAAGAAAGTATTAAGTTATCAGTACGAATACAAATAATTTGTATAAATTACCTATGAAATAAGTACGAAATGTGAAATTTATACAAAAAATCGAAGTAAGACAAAAAGCTAGTATTATTGAAACAATTTACAACTCTTTCACAAATTAACTATATGATGACATCCTCTTATGAGTCCTACAATCATTTGTGTGAGGAACTTCTTTTTCTTCACACTTAATCACCGTACTCAAAATGAAAAAAATACGAAAATGTTAAATTGTACAAAATAATCAAGTAAGTCATTCATTAATCCATTCCGAATTCAAATGCACAAAATAAAAATCAAATCTGGCACGAACTGTAAAATTCGTGCCGAAAATTCAATTACAATTTTAGAATTCCTTACAATCAAATGCACATAAAATAAAAAAGTATACACAATTCCGCCGTCGATATTTATGTTAAATTATTCATACTAACAATTCTGGTACGAACAAATAATTTGAGTACATGAATCGAAAGTAACAAAACAAATAAGTACGATAATGTTAAAATCGTACCGGAAAAACACATAAATTTTAATAATTCATTTCGAATTCAAATTCATCTAAACCTAGAAACATATAAAGAAAATCAAAATCTCACCCACCAAGGGGTAGCACAGAAGAAGAAGAAGAAGAAGAAGAAGAAGAAGAAGAAGAAGAAGAAGAAGTCACTAGTTGGTTACCCTCAACAAACAAATCCACCACCGCAAAACTTCAACTCCGGTCGTCAATCTTCCTCCGCCACGGCATATCCCTGCTCCGACCAACACAAACCAAGAACTTCAACCATTCTACCGTGCTGAAGTGGATCGAATTCGATGGAGAAACAGAAACCTAGTGCACCTTCAGCCTGGCTGCTTCGACGCGCCACGTGAAGTCCGGCACAAGTCCAATGGTTGAAGATGTGTTTCCATGGTTGAAGAAATTTGAAGAGAATGAAGTTTCGTATAAAAAACGAGAGAGAGAGAGAGGAGAGAAGAGTCACGTTGAATGAGAGAGAAGAGATAAGAGAGAAGGATGTTTTATTCCATACCTCATATAAGACAAAAACCCAAACTTAATAAAGTAAGGGTATTTTGGACCACCAACCCAGAATATGGGTAAAATTTGGTGTAAAATTATTCTCATACCTAATTTTGGTTTTACTATTTTGAAGTGGGTAAAATACCCTATTTCCTCTTTTAGTTTTAATGAAATTGACAAAAGTAACCCTACATCAATTAATGAAACGGTTACTATTAATTTTACACATTAATTTGCAACCCTTAGATCTACTTAAATAGATGGCCGAGATTAGTTCCTAGTTCTCACGAAATGAAAGGTTCTCATATGAATCAATCCCTATATATATATAGGGAATGGTTCGTGTGCAAATAAATCATCATGTGAGAAATATGAATGAATCTTGTCCACACATCTAAGATTAATGTGGGGTTGTGATTAATTCTAATATAAAACTACATATTCTAAAAACACCCTTACTCTTGTCTTTTCCTCCTCCCTCTTCTATTTTTACACACACACTTTCTTTTCTTTCTTTTTTTCGTTTTTATTTTTTTGTTTTTTTAACTTTTTTTTCCTTTTTATTTTCGTTTTATTTATTTTATTTATTTTCGCTTTTTCTTTTTTTATTTTCGATTTTTTTTCCTTTTTTTTCAGTTTTTTTTTTTTTTTTATTTTCTTTTTTTTTTCTTTTTCTTTTTTTCTAATTTTGGACCTATATATAAGCATATTTTAATTCAATAAAAAATATGGTATTTCAAATTATAACCATATATTTTTATGCTTACGCCTCCATATTTTTTATGCTTACGATAATACATTTGTATGCTTACGGTAACATATTTCTATGCTTACGACTCAATATTTTAGTGTTTATGACTCAATATTTTTATGCTTAATTATGTTTACGCTTACGGCTCCATATTTTTATGCTTACGGTAGCATATTTCTATGCTTACGGTTCAATATTTTTATGCTTAAATATTTCTATGTTTACGGCTCCATATTTTTATGCTTACGGTAGCATATTTCTATGCTTACGGCTCAATATTTTAGTGCTTACGACAATATATTTTCATGCTTAAGGTTACACTACAAGAAATTTAACTTTTAACTACACATAAATTAGCCACACATAATTATGTGTGGTAATTTAACCACACATAATTAAAAATGTGTAGGTAAATCCTTTCGACACATTTCTAATAATTTTTGACATTTAAAATGTGTGGGAAAAAGTCTTTTCTAACATTTATATTTTGTCTGTCTGTTTTTCATTTTATTTTTCAATTTAACTATTTTTTTTTTCACTTTATTGTGCTTGCGTGGCAAATTATTAAATGTTATTTCGCTACACACTTAGTGCATGTTTGGTAGGGGTGATATCATGGGTTTGACCAAGATATCACACCCTTATCACATGTTTGGTATCCATGATTAAAAAAGTTGAAGGCCCGTTACTATTCTCCGGCCCGGTCGAAATACACTATTACACCATGAATTCCTATCACACCTCTCCCCTTATATATGTGCGGTTAATAACTATTTACTGTAACTAATTATATAAGTGGCAAAAATATTAAGTGATGGCGTTTATTTAAGGTTTTTTTTTTCCATTAAATCTATTATGACAATTTGAATTAAATTGGTGTTCAATTAAATTAAAATTATTCGTGGTACAGATTTATGGGTGGTTTTGTAGTTAAAATATATAGATTATAATATATAGATTGTTCATATCTTGTTTAAAAATCATTTTTTCTAAATCAAAATTGAATGTTTTCTTAAATAAGATTTATTTATCTAAAAAAATATTTAGATAAAATAAGATAAAGTATTGGGCAATTCCATACTTGATAAAAATACGCAATTAAGATCAATTTTATAATGCCCTTTACTTGATAGTACTAGTCTTAACTCTAATAATTTAATATAACAATAAACCATTATTTATAATAAAATAAATCAGCAATAGATATTGATATATAATCCATTATTTATTAAAAAAAAAAAAGATAAGAGATAAAGGTTAAATAGATGAGAAAATCTTAAATATGGGTAAAAGGTGAAATAGTTAAAAATTAAAAATTCTCAAAATATACAAAAATTGCCACGTCAATTGCCTCCCTTCGCCTTAAAATAAAATCCCTCCAACATCGAAATAAGCGCGGCCAATTTGAATATTGAAATGATCCCGAATTTAAGCACTTCCTTTCTCCTCTACGGCAGTTTTATGCCTCTACTTCATCCAATCCCCCCTCAACTTGAAACCGTTCAAACATATAAAATATCGTATTTTTAATTTAAATTGTTGGCAAACTGGTGACTATGCAATGGTGAACTCATTGATGGCTGAGCAAAGGATTTGCTATATGGGTATTCTTTCCCCTTCATGTTAACATCGTTCTTTTCATGGAGAATTATTTCATCTCAGTTCTTGAACTTTCAATTGTTTGAATCTGGGTAAGTCTTCAAGCTCCGCATAAATTGTTCCAAGATCGGAAAATTTGATTCAGTTTCTCAATGAATGCATGCTTGCTCAAGATTGGAGTAAGTTTTATCTCCAATTCTCATTTATTATCATTTGATTTAATTTTCTCCTCTTGTGTCAGATTAAGAATTTTTTTGGCAGATTTTATACTCTACATTAATATTTTCTAAGATGATTTCTTTTGCACCGTCTATTAGTGCTTCTTTTCCCCAAACGTATTGCTGAAGGAGAAGGATTGAAGCCTTTTCTTTGTCATTGCTGCAATTTTTAAAAGGTATTCTATAAATTAAATTATAAGTTGGAGCAATTACTTAGTTACTTGTACTTCATTTTTGTAATACAATATATTGAATATCATTGTTCTTTGTTGTCTTAATAATGACAGGATGAATGATGCAGTTTTTCATATGAAGTTCGAAGATTATATATGGAGTTGGAGTTGCGGATAGAGAGCTAGTTAGAAAATCAGATGTAGCATAAGATTATTTGTAAATATTATTTTGATATACTTTTTGTCAATGTTAGTATATATACAGATTTTTTATATTCTTATCTTAATTGAATATCCAAAGTTAACTTTATTTTATATATGCTAGTGTATTTCGAGTATATTTAATTTTGGCATCATACAATTTTCTATATCATATTCGGAATTGATAATTAAAAAAAAAAAAGGGACAATACACATAAAAAAATTGCCACACATAAAAAAAATAACCTACACATAAAATAATTGCCACGTCATCACTTCCACGTCATCTTAAAAATGCCACGTCAACACCCACGTCATCTTTATAAAATGCCACGTCAACACCCACATCATCTTTACAAATGCCACATCAGCATCCATGTTATTTCCACATCATCATTATAAAATCATAAAAATTAATTATCCACGCATAAAATATACATTTAACGACATCTATATGCGTGAGTAAAAATCGGTGTTTTATCCACAGATACATACAAGTGTGACTAGAAGTATTTATCTACAAAATTTTAATCACACATATCATAAATGTCAACATTTTATATTTTCGTTTTATTTATTTTATTTATTTTCGCTTTTTCTTTTTTTATTTTCGATTTTTTTTCCTTTTTTTTCAGTTTTTTTTTTTTTAATTTTCTTTTTTTTTTCTTTTTCTTTTTTTCTAATTTTGGACCTATATATAAGCATATTTTAATTCAATAAAAAATATGGTATTTCAAATTATAACCATATATTTTTATGCTTACGCCTCCATATTTTTTATGCTTACGATAATACATTTGTATGCTTACGGTAACATATTTCTATGCTTACGACTCAATATTTTAGTGTTTATGACTCAATATTTTTATGCTTAATTATGTTTACGCTTACGGCTCCATATTTTTATGCTTACGGTAGCATATTTCTATGCTTACGGTTCAATATTTTTATGCTTAAATATTTCTATGTTTACGGCTCCATATTTTTATGCTTACGGTAGCATATTTCTATGCTTACGGCTATATATTTTATGTCGATGGCAATAGATTTTTTTGCTTAAGACTACATATTTTTTTGCTAAAGACTACACATTTTTGTGCTTAAGACTACATATTTTTATGCTTACAGTAATATATTCTTATGCTTAAGATAACATATTTCTATGCTCACGGCTCCATATTTTTCTGCGTACTAAAAAAAAAAAAACTAAAAAAATTAAAAGAAAAAAAACAGAAAAAAACGAAAAATTAAAAAAAACAGAAAAAAAATTAAAAGAAAAAAGAAAATAAAGAAAATAAAAAAACAGAAAAAATGAGAATAAAATAAAGGAAAAAAAGAAAAAAAGAAAAAAGAAATATAAAAAAACATAAATAAAGAAAAGAAATAAAGAAATAAAAACGAAAAGAAAAGAAAAAAAGAAAAGAAAAGAAAATAAAAGCAAAACATAAAAAAACGAAAATAAAAGAAAAACATAAAAAAAAAACGAAAAAAAATAAAAAAATAAAAAAATAAAAAAAAAAGAAAAAGAAAAAGAAAGAAAATGGCGTGTGTATTGAGGAAGAATAAAAGAGAGGAAAAGATAAAAGTAAGGTATTTTAGGAATATGAAAATGTCCTTGTTTTTAATAGGGATAGTTTTATATTTGAATTAATCACAACCACAGATTAATCTTAAATGTGTGGACGAGATTCATTCCTATTTTTTACAGGAGGACTTATTTTTATATGAACCAAACTCTATATATATATATATAGAGAGAGAGAGAGAGAAGGGATGGATCATATAGAAATAAGTCTTGATGTAAGAAATAGGAATAGATTTGGACCATTGATCTTGATTTGATATGTGGTTGTAATTGATTTAAGCATGATTATAAGGTATCATAAGCATGACTAGGTTTAAGCATGAATCTGTACATCAAAAAGCATAATGGTGTTGTAAGCATAAATATATACTGATTTAAGCATGATTTTGTATAGTTTTAAGCATCTTTCGCATTTTAGCACGCAAGACGCAAGGATTTATTTGCACACGAACCACTCCCTATATATATATATATATATATATATATATATATATATATATCTATTAAAAACATAAAGCTAGTACAGATCACAATTTGTGCACCAATATGTAGGTCATTTGCAAAGATTGTAGCTCTTGCAATATTACCAATATTTTTGTGGGTTCGAGTTATATTATCATTAAAAGTCGCATGTGAAAAAAAAGGAAAGGATGTACGAAATTGCAATTTAGTCTATTATATTTTTACCCACGCAAATGCAATACTGCTAATATAATGTAGAAAATGAACTTAAAGCGGGAACAAATAAAAGAAAAATGAACAAAAATTAATATAGCAATATTCAAGAGAGGCAACTGTTATAGAGGAATAAGAGAAAGTAGGGAACATGTACTGTTATAGAGGAATAAGAGAAAGTAGAGAACATGTAATGGATGAGAGATAGAAAGAAAAATTATAAAAGTCCGGCAAGATAATAAGTTTATATAAACACTATTTTCCATAAATTGAGATTTATACATAATGGATAAAATGAATAAAATAAAATAAAATAAGTGACTTATAACATATATGTAAAGTACTTCTCCAACAATCACAATGACTTCGTATCATCGATCTTACGATTATGCTAAACCTATAAACATCCGGCTAAACTTGTTATATCACACACAATAACTAATTATATTTAAGATAATTAAAGAAACATACAACCTTGACATGAAACGATTCTTATGCTTCCGCTAAAGTTTTGCAGCTTTTGCTATTAAACCTTCTCTCTTCATGTCTTTTTCTAGCTCTCTATATCTAAATATGCCGATAGCTAACATGAGACGAAGGAAAGGAAATAGATGAATCTTGTGTAAGAAGAGATTGAAATAAGTTGCATGTGTTCTCTACAAAATTTTAAATTATATAGGCATACAATATTTCAAAATAGGAAAACGTAATGAATTCCCCTAAATTCCTCCTTATGTAACGTCTTCATTATAGGGAAATATATCAAAATATATGCAAGTTAATTACAATGTTACGATATCAACTATAGGAAGAAAAAAAAAAAAGTTTAGATAATGCATGAAAATTATAGGTGCTCCCCCTCTCATATTCAAAGAACGTGTTCTTTTTTCTTTTCTTTTTCTTTTTTATTTGTTTAATAATAATTAAAATAATATTGATAGTAGTGAGTTTTTTAATGTAAAATTCTAAAATATATAGACACAATATATTCAATTAGTAGGAAATAAATTAATTACTTACAATAAATGTTAAATATTTAACGTTTAATGTTAAATACATAATTAAAATCATTAATATAAAATGGTCTACCATATCTATTTATGGTTTCACAAATGGTATATCGATAAAACTGAAAAATAAAGTTACTAAAAAGGGCAGGCCGGTGCTGCTATTAGTATATTTTTTATTTAAATTTTAATTAATTTTAATTAAATTGTGAATATCTTGAATGAAACTTAGTTTCACTTCCATTATTATATAAGTTTAAGAATTTTATATTTTCCTAAGGGAAAATATTTGATATCCTAATAAATTTTTTTTTTGAAAAAAACATCAGGTATTTTAGTGCTCTAAAGAGAAATTACAAGATGGTCTAAACAAATTTGGGCTCCAAATATTGTTACGCCATAAATATTTTCTTGAGCCTGAAAAATGGTAAAGATATTGGACATTTGAATTAGATTAGTCTAGACTAGAAAAATTGGCTCACAAAGCAACTCAATATATATTTTTCAAGAGGAAAAAATCATTCCGATTTATATGTAGAGTTCGAGACATTTTTTTAAATCGACACTGAACCAACCGGTGACTCTAACATATTTGTATACCATTTGAAATTCATTTCTCGAAAATTAAATTTATATTATTCAGTAATCTTACATCATTTAGTTCTCAATTTTAATAAAATATATCAATTAATCAGCCACCGAAAATTGGTCACAGTCTAAATTCAAAACCAATTTTCTTGCTAGCTGATTTATTTGAACACTAATCTTTTATTCCATACTTCCCTGCATCCCGACTATTTACGTTCTTTTGCTTGGTACGGATTTTAATAAAATGTTACGTGGTGTATTACTGTAAATATGAATTAAGTTGAGATTTTGAATTGGATTATAAATAGCTTTATAATCAATACTACCTTCATCTCACAAAAGTAGTCCCACTTCTAAATGGCACAAGATTTAAGAAAAAGTAGAATGTGTGGTTGTAGTTAATTTTAAGGAGAGAGAGTTAATTATAGCCAAGTGTTATTTATCATTTATAGAAAGTGGACTAATATATGAGATAGACCAAAAAGGAAAGTGAGACTACTTTTGTGAGATGGAGGTAGTATGAAATAGCTTTATTGTTATAAATAAAGTGCTTTTGTGGGATACACTTGACATGACAATGAAAGCACCAATCGATAGGACCTGCTCCAAAGAGTATATCGGTCACACACAACTTCGAGCTTGTACCCTACTCTAGTTCCCTCGATTACGAGAATGACATTTATTTAAATTTATATTCATTGAATAAAACTCTAGTTTACAACAGAATAAATAGACTAACTAGACGCACCCTTATAGACTCAATTAGACAGTGACCAACAACCACCGTAATACCCGTTTAAACAATTATTTATTAACTAGACTACTAAATAAAAACAACATAAAAAACAATAGAAATACACAACTAAAAAATGAATTTAGCCTAAAATTTTAATTTAAAAGGCCGCATCACGGGAAACTCGAACTCGAAACTTTTAATACATCTATCTTAACTCCTTACCGTCAGACCAACACACACGTATACAGTGGCGGAGCCTCTTAGGTGCATGGGGGTGCAGTTGCACCCCCAATTTTTTTTTTTACTATTATGTACTATATATATATATATATTTATGTGTGTATATTAAATATATATAAACATATATGATTTTATGCATATTTTGTTGAAATCCTAATTTTTTTTATAAAAAAAACCCACCAAACACACTAGCCTATTAAATAAGCCCAAAATATAAGGAAACCATCAGTGTCAAAATCTGCAAGATATTAGTTGTCTTTCAATGAAATTTGTTAAAACATGGAGGAATGTGGCTTATCCTTTGATGTTTTTGCTCATCAAGTTGGTGTTGATTTTTCGAGTTCGTCCTTCATGTGTGGAAATAGTATTAATTTTATGAAATGACTTATATCAAGAATAAGTTGAGAAATACCTTGGGATATCATGTTTTGAATAATTGTTTGGTCACTTACATCGAAAATGACGTATTTCTTAAAGTTTATGAAGACGAGGTTATCAATCGCTTTCAAGAAATAATGACTCGTCGAAATTTAGATTAGATAACAATATATTTGTTTTTATTGTATTTTGAAATGTATATGACATTATGGTATTTTAGTATAAAAGACTCATTATATTACAGTATATATATTTTTCGTACCCCCGAATTGAAAATCCAGGCTCCGCCAACATATTGCTATAACGTGTTTTACCAATTGGAAGTAACTTTCAAAAGTGTATAGGAAAATAATCTTTTGGCCAACCACCCTAAAATAACTGTGGGTACCACGCTGCATATGACTCAACATTCATGTTTAACATGAAGTGATATAAATTAGACTCTTTTCGGCCCGGCCCCCACCATTAAGTTTTCCCTTTTTTAAAAAATTCGACTTCGATTCTGATTCTGAGCTTGTTTACCTGTAATACTTTTCCACATAAAATGTTAAAGCTCAATTATGAGCTAGGTTATGAGCTTGATAATGGGTCTCCAAACATGCTTAATATGAAGCTCTTGAACAAGTTCGATTACATACGATATGGATATATTAACGAACAAAATAAGCTGAGTACCCGGTCTATCAAGCTCGGCTCGATAATGTTATCGAGCTCGAATCGATTGTTAACAAATTCAATTCTGGACAAACTTATTTTGAGTCACATGAGAATGAAACGGTCTAAAAAAAATAATAAAATTTACTTTTTCGATATAAAAAGAAATTACAAAATTTCTTTGCAATCTTACCTCTTACATTATTTAGAAGCTGAAATTATATTATTAATTATCCTAAATAATACTTCCACCCTCCTTTAGAGCATGGACAATGGGAAGGATCTTATCTATGTGGCAAAAATAAGAACCATACCTTAAATTTCATTCCCATTGGAGGTCTCCAAAATAAGAACTCAGGTTCTTATATAAGGTGCAGTATCTTAAGAAAAAATGGGTCTCACCGCATTAAAACATACTCCCTCCGTCCCGTGGCATTAGTCCTATTTGGATGTGGCACAGTAATCAAGGCATGCAGAGATAAGGAGTTTTAAAAGGTGTTTTTGTGTGTTAAATTATTTCCTTTTAAAGAAATGAGACTAATAAATGGGACAAACAAAAAAGGAAAGTGAGACTAATACCACGGGACAGGGGGAGTATTAATTAGTATATGATAATAAAATAAAATCAATTGTTAAATAAAATGATAAAAAAAAAATTAAATAAAATAATAAGTGGGACCCTCCAATTATTATAAGAACCCTTGTTAAAAACCTTACCATTGTAAATTTTTAATAACAATAGACTCTTGTCTATATGGCATCTCTAAGAACCTTATTTGGGGTTCTAGCATTGTACATGCCCTTATATTAATGTGAGTATTTTCTAATTAGAATGTTCTCAATTTCGTGTGATAAATTAAAATGAAAATATTTTTGGACAAAATTACTTTTTTAGCCTTTATATTTTTGATAATTTGTCTTCATTATTTTCTTCGAGTGAGACCCTTATCCACTACTACTTACTTTATTTGTTCACTTTTAGTCTTTTATTGCATAACATTTTTTTATTTTTTTTTGAAAGGTCAAATAATTAACATTAAGAAAATGAGTACAAGGGGTACTCAGAACCCTTACAAGATCGAGTATGTCATCAATACGACTCAAACAAGTTTAATCGGACAACACGACATCGGACTAATACACCAATCGTGAAGAGAGTAAATAAAAGAAGAATGAAAAATAGATCGCAACCACTTCCAAGTACGAAATTTAACTCCTTCCAAAATATTCTCGGTGTTGGTCCTGGTCCCCTTAATATTGCATCGTTTCTCGCTTTCCAAATGCTCCAACAGACACTCTGCCAAATGATATTCAACATCGATCTTCTTCATTGTCTTCCCTCCTTGACCAGTAACAAATTGACAATAATGATTTCTGAGGATATTGGATCCAACCATCTCAAAACCAAGCCAATCAAAACATTTTCGCCACACATCATACGAAAAGCTACAAGAACACAATAGATGGTCGATATCCTCCAGAGGGTGAAAACAAAAAGTGCATATTTTATCCAGATCATCAACCACAATTCCACGTTTCAACATGTTATTTTTCGTTGGAGCCCGATCGCGAATCGCTTTCCAAAGAAAAGAGGAAACCTTACTTGGAACTCCTTTACACCACAGCTTCTTCAAAAGCGGATCCACTTCTTCTTCTTTATCAACCGTCTTTAAGAGTGCAATGTACATGGATCTAGTTGAATATTTTCCGTCATCGGATAATTTCCACGATAAAGAGTCCAACTCCTTCTTGTTCATGATGTACCTGCCAAGAAAATTCCACATCTCCAAGAATTCTGTCATTTCAATAGCATTAAACACCCTTTTCCATCTAAACTGCCAAACCCAAGAGTTATTAGAAGTAATTCCCATTTCCTTCACTTTACAATTTTTTTGCAAATAAAGGTTAAATAAATTACAGAATTTGTCTTTCAAAATAGTCCCACCCTCACACCAAGGATCTAACCAAAACCGAGCAACATTCCCCTCCCCTAGAGAGAAAATAAGATTTTCTCTAAAAATTTTCCCCTCGGCCCCGAACCAAATAGACTTAAGATCCCTCCACCAAAGAGAATCTGATTTTTCATTACTCCCCGAGGCTTGACTCCCACCCAAAACCCCATATTTAGACTTAAGAACCCTACACCACAAAGAATCCCCCCCTGCATCCATCTCCAAACCCATTTACACATTAACGAAATATTAAAGATTTTCAAATCTTTAACACCTAAGCCCCCTTCAGCCCTAGGACGACACACACTTTCCCATTTGACCCAAGCTACTTTAGAACAATTTTCTTTACCACCCCACAAAAAATTTCTTCGAATTTTAGTAAAAAGACGAAGAATACTCACAGGGATTTTGGCAAAAGAGAGATAGTACACCGGCAAGGCGGAAAGAATCGAGTTGAGGATAACAATTCGGCCACCAAAGGAGAAGAACTTCTTGTCCCATCCAGATAACTTTCTTCGGTATCGATCAATAAGGGGCTGCCAAAACTCTCTTTTTCTATGATTTGCGCCAACCGGAAGACCGAGATAAGAAAAAGGAAGCATTCCTGTATTGCACCCCACAATGCTTGCCAACCGAGCAGCCTTCATATCACCCGTATTAATGCCAATCAAAGAGCTTTTAGAGAAGTTGACTTTAAGTCCAGAAGCAAGCTCGAATAATCGCAGAATACCCTTGATTGTCTTGGCGTTTTCGTCAGAGGCACTTCCCACAATAATTGTATCGTCAGCAAACTGTAAGTGACTCACACCCACAACCTCCCTACCCACCTCAATTCCTTTAAAAAGCCGCAAGGATTCAGCCTTATACATCATTGCACTAACTCCCTCCGCAGCTATGAGGAAAAGAAACGGAGAAAGCGGATCTCCCTGTCTTAACCCTTTTTGGAGAACAAACTCCCCACATGGACTTCCATTGACCAAGACAGAAGCAGTGGCTGAACACAGACAACATTGTATCCATTTCCTCCATTTACTGCAGAAATTCATGCAAGCAAGCATTTCATCCAAGTAATCCCACAACACCGTATCATAAGCTTTTTCGAAATCTACTTTGAGCAACATACATTCTTTCTTTTCCCTCTTCATGAGATCCACAACCTCATTTAAGATAAGAATACCATCCAAAGCTTGCTTTCCTCCCGCAAAAGCACTTTGATTATCCAATATAACTTTCCCGACAACCTTAGCAAGCCTCTTAGCGAGAACCTTCGCAAGAATTTTATAAATGCAGCCAATGAGAGAAATAGGACGAAAATCATTAATAGGTTGTGGATTACCTTTCTTCGGAATCAGCGTCACAAAGCTTGCATTGCCACCTCTCACGATTATGCCGGAATGATGAAATTCTTCAAAAAATCTCATGATGTCAGTTTTGAGGGTCGGCCACATCTCTCTGATGAAGTTGAACGTAAATCCATCTGGACCTGGGCTCTTGTTGCTACCGCAATCCCACACTGCTCTCCTGACCTCCTCTTCTACGAAAGGTGCAATAAGGATCTCGTTATCAAGACCATCAAGGCGCTTAAAAATTCACATCTTTAAGAGTAGGTCTAGCATAAGAGTTTCGAGAGAACTGGTTTTTGAAATGCTCATGAATGCACTCTTTCACTCTCTGTACATCATCAACCCATTCGTTGTTGATCCTCAGACCCTCAATCTCATTCGCCTTGTTTCGCCTGTTAATACTTCTGTGAAAAAAAGCAGTATTAGCATCACCTTCTTTAATCCACTGGACTCTTGCTTTTTGAAAAGCATAACCTGCTTTCACCTTCAACAAATGCCACAAATTTGATTTTGCGTCTCTGAACTTAACAATTTCATCCTCCACAAGATCACAATCTTCTTGAATTCTGTCAAATTGATCAATCAACGCCTTCGCCTGCTCAATTTTACCATTCAGTTCGCCAAAAGAATCCTTGCTCCATTTTTTAATGTCGTTTCTCAAGAGCTTGAGTTTTTCCTTAAGAATATACCCTCCCCAACCTTGAATTTCATAGCCTTTCCATTTGTCCTCAACAAACCTTTTAAAACCAGGAGCCTTCAACCAAACATCAAAGAACTTGAATGGTTTGGGGCCCCAATCTTGAACTTGATTATGCAATAGAATAGGGCAATGATCAGAGAGGCCTTTTGATAATCCCATTAATTTGCATCCTGTCCAATCTCTTAACCAAGCATCAGAAACTAGAGCTCTATCAATTCGACTACAACAACTGTCTTTAAGCCGAGACCACGTATACTTTCTACCACCAAGCTGCAGATCGAAAAGGCCACCCTCCCGCACAAATTCATCGAATTTTCGCATACTTGCTGAAAAATATGAATCTTCTTTTCCCTTCCTCTCATCTGGATGTCTGATCTCATTGAAATCCCCAAGCAAACACCAATGATCATAGCTGCTACTGTTAATTTTCCGAAGAAGAAAATTCCAAAGTTCTAGCTTGCCCCTAAAGTCACACGAGCTGTATATATTTGCAATAACACAGATTTTTCCCGTCCCGATCCACTCGCCTTCAACTCCTACGACTCCCTCCTCAGTCCAATGGTTCCCTCAGGTCCAAGAGCAATTGCTTTACCTTTTTCCAATCCTTCCTCATCAAGCATGTGATTTTCGGCTTGAGTATTACAAAAACCTCTATCTTTCTCCTTGTGCTTTCGTTCTTTTCCTGACGAAGCTTCAATCATATCCTTCAAGAAAGAAGCCCATTTAGTCTCTGCCACTTTCGCTTCTCTTTTCCTTCTCATCTTATTTATTCTCTTTCTTCTGGCTTTTTTGTACAGGAGTTTCTTATCCCGATTTTCCCCTTGCGTTTCTTCAGCACCTGAAATTGATGATCACACGCCTTGACCAAACGGGCGCTGATTTTGGGGATCCGTCGAGTTGTTCTGATCCTCGAACGAAAGAGAAAAGGGATTTCTCGCCTTGCACTGCTGGTTTGACTGAAGTGCATAGAGTTGGTAGAAATGGGCCTAATAGGTTCAATGGTAATACCAATACCAATTGGGGAGTCTTAAGAACCTAACAAATGCAAATCTCCATCTATCCATTCCTATTTCGCTTTCCGGGAATAATAACATCAACCACTTTCCCAAAACTTGACAAGAAAACTGAAAGGTTCCAATTTTCTGGGAAATTAGTGACATAGAAGCTCGTTACCTTTCTGCCTTCTCCCTTACCTTGAAGGTCCATAAGTTCCATTGGTAGCCCAATATTTTCCTCTCTCGATTCTTCCTTCGTATGCCGTTGCACTATCACTCAAAGGGTTGGAAATTTTCCTCACATCACTCGTAGGTTTAGGAAAAGGGAAGAAATTTCTTCTACTCTCTCTCACCATCTCTCTCTAGGCTGATCTTGTTCAATTAGGTGCACTGTAGTTACATAACATTTTATTACATACAACTTATATCGTTTCTTTCTTCATGCTAATAGCGAGGGACGGCGAGAGTACTGCTTAACAAAATTAATTAATTTGTCCATATTAAACGTTGCGGAGTAGCAGATTATATCCCACCATCTTCACTGTTCAAGGATCCCTATACTCTCTCTCTCTCTCTCTCTCTCTCTCACTCTGAATTCCTGAAATCCAAGCGCAATAAAGGCTGCATTATGGAAGGAACCAGCTCTAGGAAAATATCTGCTGCTTCGGCTCGGGCTCACACCAGGAAGTCTAACAACAATACTGGAAGAAGCTACTTCAGATTTACTTCAAGTTGGTATTTTTTCTTTTTCTTCTTCTTTCCCCCCTAATTTTAGGCTCATGGTTTGGCGGAATTTGCTTAGATTCAGATTGATTTTTCATGTTTGCTGCTTCTATCACCCTCTTACTTTGCGTAGACTTGTGTTTTCCCACTAGAAAACCGAGATTAAGTGAGAGGAAAAGGTTTTTGATATTGGTTGTCTGAAGTTCCGATCGATGTAGGGCGCGATTCAGTTATGCCGCTGTGACGTGATGTGTAATAGTTGAGCAGATTATAGGTAGGGTTCATGAAATTCCCTAAAATAGGACAAAAGGTTGATTACATTATTCATGATGTTAGTAATCTACTTCATCAAGTGGTTGTGGATCTTGCGCGCGGTTGCGAAATCGGGTAGATTTTTGGTTTGAATTTGTGAATGTGACTATGATCAGCTAAATTAACACATGTTTGACACGTCAATTACTCGATTAGTCTTCATTCTTGTTTCGTAGGCATCGATTTGGAGATCAGTTACTGTGTGTGGTTTGATTTCTCGATGATAAATGATGATTTCCATATGTGGAAGTTGAGTATGGCATGATTTTGGTGCTTTCTGGTTCTGAGTCGTATTTTGAATCGTAATCGAGCAAATTGTGGTCGAGTAACACGGCATTTTGGCAGATTTGATTGCTCAGATAGCAGTTGGAGTACTGGTAGGCTGTGTGGGATATGCTTATTTTGCAATAAAGCCTCCGCCTCCTAAAATATGCGGGACCCCTGGTGGTCCCCCGGTGACTTCACCGAGGGTGAAACTTGACGATGGGAGGCATTTGTGCTACAGGGAGAGGGGTGTTGCCAAGGAAGAAGCCAAGCACAAAGTCATTATTTCCCATGGCTATGGTGATTCTAAAGACTTCAAAATTAATCTTTCCGACGTAAGCAAAACCTGTTGATTCTCATGTTAATATTCTTGACCTTGAATTGCTATGTTGATAATTTAGCTTTTCTTGTATTTGTCATAAAATTATGAGATACGAGCATTGAGATACAATGACGGTAGAATACTGCAGCATTCAGCATAACTAATTTGTCCATATTGTGAAATCTTATGGTTTTATAGTCCAGTGCTCTATTATTAGAGGCACAGATGGCGAACTTACATACAGAGAACAAAGGCTATTGAAAGTATTCTTCAACTATTATTTCTTATATCGTTTCTAAGATTAGTTTCAGCATACCTTTAATCAAATTTTGCTTTGTTCCTATGCTATAACAGGGGAAATTTATGTAAGACAGAATTTTCTGAAGATCAAATGGACTTGTTATTTATTCTTGGAATTGAGAGATAAATAAACTTTTTGATCTGCTCAAATTAAGAACATGACACCAGGAATTGTGAAGTGCCGTTATATATGTCTTATATCTGGATTCTTTCACAAAATAGTTCTGAAGCAGACGCTTACTTCAATTTTATCAATTTCCAGGAAATCCTAAAGGAGTTAAGTGTTTACATTGTATCATTTGACCGCGCTGGCTATGGTGAAAGTGATCCAAATCCTGGAAGGTCTGTGAAAACTGATGCATTCGATATCCAGGAGTTAGCTGACAAGTTGGGTCTCGGGCCCAAGTTTTACATTGTTGGCATCTCCATGGGAGCTTATCCGACTTACGGCTGCCTAAAGTACATCCCACACAGGTAAACTAATATATTAATATCATGATCTTCAAACTTTCCGACTCATTGCATGATCAGCCAATGCCAAGTTGCATATCTTTTTTAAGAAAACAAATCGTAGTGGTGCTGAATTTTAGAATCAGAAATGCAGCTTATTCTATCTGTATTGCTGTTGTCTATTGAAGGTTATCAGGAGTTGCACTAGTAGTTCCCTTTGTTCATTATTGGTGGAAGTCAGTTCCTGCTAGCATTTCAAAAGAAGCCTTGGGGAGGCTACCTGCTCCAGACCAGCGGACATTTCGAGTAGCACGTTACGCTCCTTGGCTTTTCAACTGGTGGATGACCCAGAAATGGTTCACAACTTTGAGTTTGGCTGCTGGAAAACTCGATGTTTTTAGCAAAACGGACCTAGAAATCCTCAAACAGCTCCCTGCAACTCCTAAAGAGGATCAGGTGATAACGATTAACGAACTTCATTGTTTACTATGTTGCTCTCACATAGGCAATGATACGTGAGCACTTCAAGATTTTCGTATGAATCTTTATATCCATATATCTACGCTGTGAGGAACTGATGAAATACATTGCCTTCATTCTTTCTGAGTTTTCTATCATCTGCTATTTTTCAGGAGAGAGTGACGCAGCAAGGTGTTCATGAATGTTTGCATCGGGACATAATGGTGGGTTTCGGAGACTGGGAATTTGATCCCACAGAACTCAGCAATCCATTCCCTAATAATGATGGCGCTGTTCATCTATGGCAAGGATACGAAGATAAGTATATTCCTTACAAGCTCAATCGATACTTATCACAACAACTTCCATGGCTGAAATATCACGAGGTTCCTGATGGCGGTCATCTTTTCATTTACAATGCAACACTTTGCGAAGCTGTCTTTAGGGCTCTTGTGTCCGCTTAACCGATAAGCACGCAAAGCGACTTGTACTCCGAGAACCGCGGTTTCGTTTTCCTTCTTATATGTATTTTGTTTCTATAGTTTTCCTTTGTAATTTTGATTAGTGTAATATATATGTTAAAACTAGACACCCTAATAACATCAAGGTTTTTCAGATTTTCAGTCTTCAGTTTTCAGAAAAAGTATCTGGACAGTCGGTCAATTTCGTGGCCGAAAAAAACCGATGTGTCTCACGAGATGTCGACATGGATTTTCGACACATTGAACACGGCGTTGATGTCGTTGTTCCGACCCTCTCTCACCTCAACGATCAACATAGCACTATTCCCAAATCCCAATTATAAGTTACTCCTGCGTCCACCATTTACTGATACTATTACTATATTGGGACTCTCACGAAAAACTGAACATTTCCAGTTTAGAACATATTGACCACAATCACTTTATCAATTTAACATTTGATCACTCCACTTCTAACACTTTAATACTTTAATACAGTTAAAAATACAAGATGAACCCACAATTATTTTACTTTTATAATGTATTCTAGATCATCAAAACACGTTAAACTCGGTGCTCACAAATTTGGTCGAGTAAATCATAGGGATGGAGAGGAAGTATAACAAGACAAATGTTAATTTGGGAGACATCAAGTAACAACCAAGAGAAAAGAGAGATTGGGGGGTGTTTGCTGCAGCTAGCCTTAAACACGCACCTACACACTATTCTATTCTACTTCTACATCTCTACTATCCATTCCCTCCTCCTTTTCACCAACCTTAATTATTTTCCACCAAATATTTTGGAACTTTCATATCAATTAATAGTGTACTCAAATTGTCTTAAACCGGCAGAATTTAGGAGAAATTTTACCACCCCCTTACAAAATCCAACTCATGAGCCATCTTATAAAAAAGTATACTGTATTACCATCCTATACTCTCTCCGTCTCAGTTTAGTAGTTTATTTCCTTTCGGAATAAAATTAATAGTGAAAAATAAAGGTACGTAAAAGTTAATTATTTACATTTTAGAAAATGTGGAAATATAAAATCCCATTATAATTAATAAACGAGACCATTAAAGTGTAGAGAGTATTAACTACATGAGAAATAATCACCTACTCATCGTAGGAATTTTTAATGTGCCCACGGATGATGTGACATACAATTTTTAGAAAAAAAAAATCTAAATATATATCATAACATATCTAAAAAAGCAACTCTACCTCTATCACATCACATAAGTTGTGGACATATTAAGATTGTCCACGGTGGACAGGAAAGCTTTTCTCTACAACGTATGACCTTTTCCTTACAAATTTTCTCTAAGAACAAAATTAATCCTGTGACATGTTTCTTTCTTTTCTTTTCTTTTTCTTTTTTCTAGAAAATTTTATGACACGTTTACGTTTGAGAAAAGTTGAAACAGTAGTATAGATTATGGAGACAAGGCAATTATGTTTATTTTGGGGTGACAGAATGGTACTTGTGTCAAAAAAAATTTAACGAATTTTGCGGCTTTTTCCAATGAAAATTAAATTAAAGCAAACGATAAGTTTGTGTGGAAGTGAAGTGAAATGGATTGCAGACTTGCAGAGTTGCGATAGTAGCTAGGTTTTTTTACTGTAGCATCCATGCATGCATGCTTCGTTTCAATTCTAGGTTCAATCCATGTACTTTGCTCAGTCCCACTTCACTTGATTTGTTTTATTTTGCCACCGAAATAATGCACAATGTTAAGTGAAAAGTAAGGGTTGATCCTTTCCATTTTAAGAAACAAGCTAATTGAAGTGGATGTTTCGATTAGGAAAGGTAGCCAAGTGAAGTGGGACAGAGGGATTACTATATATCCCTTCAATTCAACCACTATTAAACCCTCGTTAATTTAGCTCACATCTATTTATTTTGTGTGTTTCTTTATTTTGAATACTATTATTTTATCCGTCCCACTTTAATTGTCATGTTTTACTAATTAGTCGTCTCATACGAATTGTCATATTTTTAAAATGAAAAATATTAACATTTAGATTTTAATGTGGATCCATTACGTTTTACTTTTAATATTGCGACTAAATTTCGTGCCGAAAAGAATTATGACAGTTAAATTGAGACGGAAAGAGTATTATACATCATTAAATGTTTTCTAGAGTAATTTATATAGTTAAATACACCCTCCGTTTTTAAATAAGTGTCCCCTCCTCTCTCACGGAGGGGGACACTTATTTAAAGACGGAGGGAGTAAATGTTAGGACAAGTGAATTGATGTTGCAAGTAACGAGGGTAGACAAATCCAAAAAACAGTCTTGTCGATAATGGTGTTGATCTGTACGTATAATTTAAGTACTTTCCAATATGCAAAATTTAGGCAATGAAGTCTTCGATTTCGACAATATATATTTCTAATAAATGGTTAAGTGTTTGATACCCTCTCTCCCCACAAATTTGGTATCATGTGTTAACTCGTAAACCAAATCACCTATTTAGCAATCGGCTTGTAAAAAGCGAAGTCGAATTCATTGATATTGAGTCATTGATTGAGCCCCACAAAATTATCGAGCTAAACTCAAACCCTAAAGTACCCAGTTCAGATTGCTTGCATGCAAATATGTTCATATCATAATTAGCTTGTTTGCAAGCTTTATGTCAATTTCGTAATTGAGCTTTAGCTTGCAAGAGATTCAAAAATATGTAATATTAACCATTTTAAACGGTTTTAAATTCAAGTTTCAACCTGATCGAGCTTGAGCTCCATAATCCTAAGTAACCGAATCAATAGAAATAAAAGTTGAGCCTTTCACAAGCTAGGTCAATTCAATCTTGATCTCCAACATTTTAATCGAATATTCAAGTGAAATGCAATAGTAAAAATTATGAACAGAGCTGAGCTCGATTACTAAATTAAAAGAATCTCTAGAGAGGAATGCCAGCTGGTTTAGCAGTGTCCCTATCTCGTGTTGTGATAATTAACTTGTGCTTATTTCTTTTTTTATCTTTTTTCCGAAACTTAATTTCTTATTGTTAGTCCAACACACCCTTTTTGGGTTGATATTAAACAGTCTATATTCTCGTCTTTCCTTAACAATTTTTTCGAGAAAAAAAAAACTGTTGAAACAGTTGATTTGCCAATAACAATAGTTGAATTTGTAGACTGTCAAATCTCCATAAATACTTTGGGATCTTAAGTTCCTATTCAAGGCAAAAAAGAAACAAGGACACGTGTCAAATATATATAGGAGGTGATCAAATAAGATGTTTAATTAATTAATTAATTAATAATGTCTCACTTATATATTAAGATGATCACTTACATAAGATGTTCAATTGATTATTATTCATGTAATCAATGGAACAAAACTATTGGAAACCTAAATTAAAGTGTAAAAGTACAACTAATTTTTACCCAAATTTGGGTAAATAATTAACATAGGGATTCTTTTTTCCTTTTAGCAAAACATAGTACTCCCTCCGTCCTCCATTTAGTGACGCTATTACTATATTGGGACGTCCTCCATTTACTGACATATTCCGTTTTAGGACGTAGACCCCACAATCACTTTAACACTTTAACACTTTATACATCTACTTTTTATTTTAACATTTTAATACTATTAAACAATTCAAATGGACCCACAATTATTCCACTTTAACACTTTAACACATTAATTTATTATTATACCATAAAATGCGAAAAAACCCGTGCCCATACTCCCTCCGTCACTAAATGGAGGACGGAGGGAGTATTAATATTGTTTCTCTTTGTCCCATTTATCGGTCCATAGTCGAGTTGAGTGTACTAGGGTGCATCTAGCTAGTATACTTATTTAAAGAGTTGTAAGTTAGGGTAAGTTAAGAGTATTTATCCACTGAATAAAATTATGAATTAGTTTTTCTCGAGAGTCAAGGGAAAACGGAGTAGACACGGACTTCTTGTTGTGAAACCGATACTATCCTTGAGCAGGGTCATACTAATATAATATAATGATTGATTAATGCTATTACTAAAAGGTTCAAATTAAATTGAAATGTAAGGCATACCCTAAAACTCAATTATCAGCAAATAAAATAGTGCAAATTAAATGCCAAGTATAAATAATACTATATTGCAACCCTGAGAAAACTAAACTACGTAAAACAAAAAGAAATTTAAAGTGAAATCAATATTGAAACCCTACTATAAAATTAGTATTAAAAAAAAAGATTATTATTCGAAAAAGAAATCCGCGTAGCATTGTTGCATCAACGATGTACACCTTGAGTTTATCATTGTCGCAAATAAAAGGATAACATAACTATAGCTAATAACATGTAGAGACATGCGTGCATGAAGTTAATAACAACCAATAACAACACATCGATGATAATTTATTCTCGTATCAAGAGTACTACTGGTTGGTCGAGAGTACTCGAAATCATGAGCGCCTTCGGGCAGCCGTTTCGCGTTGGCAATTGAAGAAAACGGCGGCGACCGGAAGCCCTAATTCGTATTCGTGGGCAAATTTTCTGGTGTTGAATCCATCTCTGCAGAGAGGAATGGTGATAGTTTGAAGCCTCCTATTCTGCTTGAAAAGAAGAAATGCGAAGCGATGTATGCCTATGTTCGGCTTTGGCATTTCATAGCTCACCACTTCTCTCCCTTCAGTAATTTATATATATTTATTTGTGTTTGTTTGAATATAATTAAGTAGAATTATTTATTTATTAATTAACAAAAAGAAAATTATATTGGTTCATACCAAATGAGGAGTCAGTTGTTCCTGGAATATTTGTGACAATCCTGTAAAAGTTGATAAAGTTAATCATGATTAGTCTGTGTAATTAAATCATACTAATTTTTCTAAATTCATTAACTCTTTAATTTAGTAAGTTATCTACTACACCCTCCGTCCCATTCTTAAAGGGATAAATTTTTTTCGGCACGGGAATCAGGACGAGAGCTAGCGATAGTGATGAAATCATTAAAGAAACATTTTGTATATATGAGACATTACACATGCATGTAACCTAATTCCTTGTGGATATGTACTAAAAGTTGGCCATATTTTTTTAAATTTGTTATACTCATCATCATCTTTACTAACTGGTGCATGCACCACACATCATACATGTGGGTTGTTCTTCTCAAATTAATTAATTATGAGGAAAAAAAAAAACTTCTAAATATGCCTCTAATCACTTACTATTCATCTCTAATTTTAATTATAGTGGGAAAATTAGAGAAAAGTATGAGATTAATTAAGTAGTTAATTATATATATACTATGTTATACTGTGAAAATACGAGATTAATTAAGCATGCATATAAATATAAATAAACATACCAGTGTAAATGCTCTCGGAGGTATGGATCACTAGGTCCAGGAACATCAGGATCTGTCATTATCTGAAACATTAATACAACTATATTACTATTGCAAACTCCCTCTATCTATCCGACTCACTCATATTTGGATAGTTGACTGCCTTTTGACCCCGAAACATAAACCTCCACTATAAGGTCAACACACGTACACACCAATAAAAAAAAAAATGTACTTAGTTAGGCAAGAGAAAGGAAATAAAATTTTAAAATAAAATCTCTTTCCGAAAGCCTCAAAAAAACGATTTTCCCAGAAGAAGAAGAAGTTGAGAGAGAGAGAGAGATTACCAGGGTGAAGAAGGTTCTCAAATCTCCACCATGAACTTGAACCTTAGGTTTAGAGGTGAGGGTGGAAGGAAGCAGGTGTTGGCCATTGTAAACATGGGTGTTGGAGTTGAAGAGCACAGACATTTTCACAGTGGGGGAGAAGTTATCAACCACTTCTCCAATCACTCTACCAATTACCAGGGATCTGATGATGACATTTTCTTTCTCTCTCTTTCTCTCTCTCTCTCTCTTCTCTTAAATTCCTAATAAATAAATAAATAATCAACCTAATTAAACTTGAAGTTGTGGTGTGATTTGGGAATTGGAAAACCCTAGCCAACTGGTATTTATAGTGGAAACTAGCAATCATCATGTATGTACACAGTGTATATATGTATTACTGTAGAGATGGGAAGTTATTTTTTTTTTATTTTCAAATATTGTGTTTTCATGCAAAGAGAAGTTAATTAAATTGAGTCCTCTTTTCATATTATTAACATTTCTTTTTTACTTGTAAATAAAAGGGAAATATACAATTTTATCCTATATATTTATTTTGTAACAAATTTAGTCCGAACAATATTGACCTAATACAAAATTCTTGCCTGTAATTTGAATTTTGTTATTTAAGTGCATGAAATAGGAAATCCGAAAAAATCGAATTTAGGGCTAAAATTATCGTTACGAGGCTTGGATTGTGTAATAGGTCATGTTTGAGCTAACATTAATTCGTTTTTTTGAATTTGAATATTGGATAAAGTTATATTCAGAGTAATTGTATAATTTATAAGATCATATATAAATATAATTATGAATTTGGATCTCTTGTCTCATCATGACTTGGTGCACATGAGTAACATGTCTTATAATGTGCTCCTGCCTACCTCGGTCCTTTTGGAATTGTTACATTTTTTTTCAGCATTCGTCTAAGGGTTTTTGCGCGTCTTGATGGTGAGTTTCAAAATATCTTTTTATAAGTTTTTTAAATTTACGGAATACCACAAGTGTTTTAGTATTCTCATAAAAGTAAAAAAAAAATGTTTTAAAAGCTATTTTAAAACACATACTCCCTCCGTCTCGCGATTATTGAGCCCTTTCTTTTCGGCACGGGAATTATGGCGAAAGTGTTTAGTGTTTTAAGTGTATTGTTTAGGGATGAAATGCGGTTTAGGGATTTAACATTATTTATATACCTCAATAAATTTCTAAAAAATATTGTACAGATTTTAATTTAATTTCTGAGGTTAACTAAATTTTTTTGTGCTTAATTAATTTTAATGATATAATTAAAAAAAAATTATTCAGCGAGAGAAACTTGCGATTGCAATATGTCAAACACAAAGATTGTGGCAATTCTTGGAAAAAAAAAACAAACATTCACATTAATAATCAAAAAAAAAAAATGCCAGTGAGAAGAATAAACCATCATCCACTATTTAGAGAGGGAAATTAACCTCAAAAATTTGGGTGCCATATTCAAAACTCAAAAAGTACACTACTCTACTTAGTATATCTAGCTCCACCCATTCTTTACAATCAAAAAAAAGAAGAGGAACAAGACTGCCGAGGTAGCAGAAGAAGAAGGTGGAAAGCCCAGAAGAAGAAGAAGAACAGATTCTGCAGCAGCTTCGCCATGGTGTCGAGACCAAAAATCTCACCGAATCGGAGAGGAATGTGGTTGTGCAGTTTATTCTTCAAGGGTCTTCTGGTGGAAAGCCCATGAGAGGAAGACTTGTTGAAGCTCGAACAAGATTTGGAATATCAAAGTCCACTGTGACTAGGCTGTGGAAACAGGCAAGAGACCAACAAGCAAAGGGGTCAGCAGTTCATCGCATTTCAAAAAAAAAGGGAAGAATTAGAGATCATAACATGACCAGACTATGATCAGTTTAAAGCTCTGCATGTTCATGACAGAAGCAGTTTCAGAGCAATGGAAGTTGTGCTTGATGTCAGCAAAGCTACATTACAGAGATGGTGGAAAGCTGGGCTGTTTAAAGCTTGTTCATCATCCATCAAGCCCTCACTTACAGCAGCAAATAAGTTTCTTAGGATGAGATTCAGTCTAGAATATCTAGAGCTTGACAGAGTAATGAACACTTTGAGGTACTCCTCTATGCATAATATAGTGCACATGGATGAGAAATGGTTCTATATAACCCAAGAGAAAAGGAGGTAAATGTTGAACATTTTTTCATTTGAAATCTGACCTCAGTTCATAGTGTTACATCATTGGTCATGTAGAAAGTGTTTTAACCTTGCTAATTATTCACATTACACAGGTATTACCTTGCACCTGATGAGGAGGAACCATATAGGGCATGCAAAAGCAAAAAATTCATTGGGAAGATCATGTTTCTGTGTGCAGTGACCAGACCCATACTAAATGAGGATGGGGCAGTCTCATTTGATGGAAAGATAGGCTGCTTCCCTTTCATAACTCAGGAAGTTGCAAAAAAAAAACAGCAAGTACAGACCCAAGGGCACTCCATACATAAAAGCAACAGAATCAATCACAAGAGAAGTGATCAAAGAGTGTATCATCAATCAGGTACCCATTAGGAATGTACTGCTGTTTTTATGCCTTCATCCAGAGTACATACTTACACTTGTTTCATTTAAACAATGCCATAAGGTTCTTCCTGCAATCAAACAGAAGTGGCCATCAAATGCATCCAAACATATATGCATTCAACAAGATAATGCAAAGCCACATATTACAGATTCAGATCCTGATTTCAGAATAGCAGCTAGTGCTGATGGGTTCAACATAAGGCTGATACAGCAGCCACCAAACTCACCTGACACCAACATCAATGATCTTGGTTTTTAATGCCATTCAATCCCTACAACCACTACAAGAAAAAAGGTAATAGACAACGGCTAAAACCAGTTGTCTATTTAGAATTTGGGTGTTGTCTATGGCTGTGTTGTCTATTAGGGGCGGTTATAGACAACAGGTATATACCCGTTGTCTTTAAGTTAATAGACAACAGGTTTTCCGTGTTGTCTATTAGCGAAAAATTTGTGTTGTCTATTTTATTAAAGAGAACACAAGTTATGGCCGTTGTCTATTACCTTGTATTATATATATATATTTTTTTTATTTTTTATTATTATTATTTTTTTTAACCAATAATCTGCTATATTTTTGTAAATATTAATTAAGTTGTATTGTTTTGCCAAATAATAACAAAAAGTACTAAAGGATTTCATAAACCAATATCTCTATATTCAAAGTAAAATCATAATGTATGAAACCACATACAAAATATTCTAAAACTGGATACTAGATCCGTCGACAAAAAAGAAAACATATTATTTTAAATCTAAAATTTGTTGCAATCGTCTATATCTTCCACTCACCAGCACAACTTCCATAGAATATTCATCGAAAAAGCTTTCACCTGCAAAACCAAAATAAATACAACACATTAACAAAAAATAAAGATATAAATTTTGCACATAAATTAATAAGACAACAACATTATAAGAGCTTAATATTTAATTTATTTGGTCATGCTTCCAAAAAACAAAAACAAAAATGTCTATTAAACAGGCTGCTGAAAAACAAAGCAAACTAATCAATATTCCAAACATAAATTTAGTAGTAGAAACATGAAGTCATAATCTCATAAGTTATTCTTAATATGAGAAATTAAAATTAAAAGTAGACCACTTGACTCATTAAAATCTTTCAGTCTAAAATTTCTATATGCCTCACATTATGCCACTGCACATGAAACTTTTTATAAGTAAATAAATATCGAGTGACATAAAATCACCAAACAGAGAGAGCCACATTTGTTTTGGATCTCTATCACTATAATAAACAATGATTGAAAATACAGAGACAACAATATGGATGAGAATATCATAAAATGTACATGCATATGGAAGCAGAAGGTGGAAACATAGTAATCTTCAGAAAAGGTGAAATAAGGACACTATTGGGTTGGTTTTTTATTGATTGAAACTGCAAGGATAGGAAGAAGGCAGGTAACTGCATGGATGACAAAATCATTAAAGGTATGCATATGCTAGCAGAAGGTAGGAGATGTAGAAACATTACACTATATACATAAATATTTATGTAACAAGCAGATGTCATAATCTCATAAGTACATGGTGGTTTGCATGTAAAATGCATGCAGCCTTGGTTCTTCTCAATTGGCCGCTTGCACTTGGGACAAGGTTTAGAATTGGCCAGTATCCTGTGATAACATTGTGTGGATACGAGTAGAAATCAGCCTACGTCGAGAAGAACATCTAACCACACTATAATCAGGTCTATTTTAATTTAGATGGACATAAGGAAGATCAATATCAATCCTCCTAGCAAAATTAACATACCATTTCATATTTTCAGACTCGGCACTATTCTTCATTATCCACTTAGACACAGTGGCAAGTGACATCATAGTTCCCGACACCAACAGAAAAATCCACAGCATAATCACAGCCTGACGTTAGACACTACTTTGTCTGTCAAAACGAATGTAAAAGAATTTTTCAGATTCTGAGTTAATGTTGATAAAGAGGACAAGAGCTAGAGAAATGTTTTGCAAAAGGGAGCAGAGACAATGCAAGATAAGATACTATAAAAAAAACATGATAATGAGTTTTCATATCTTGTTAAGACTGTGCTTCTTTTGAATGGAGCTCATTTCTTATAAATGTTACTGAACTCCTGTACCTTCCTATTATTTTCAATAAACGATCTCAAAAAGTAGTTGTTCAAAATATATTCCTAAATCAGTCTTCATTATCTAAGATGCAGATTTTTGCCCAAACATACCTTATCAACTTAGCCATAATTTGGTTACTACGGATCTCTACTTTTAGCTCTTTCATCCACAAATCACGAGGTAATAGCGGGAACCTTTGTTAGGGAGGAGAGAGTATCAGAAAGGCTAGTTAGTTTGATGTCAATAATATCTCCATAAGTTAAACTCTCTCAGCAATTATATCTCCATACTTTCATAAAGTCTCAAAAAACAAAATTCATTTCAAACTGAAGACAAAGCAGCAGTCAATAGCACCTTAACAACGAAACAATACCAATTCTACTAACATAGGAAGGATTAAGTAAACCTAGTAAGAGTAAACAATCCCTTGTTGAGTCCAATAACCGAAAGCAGAGCTAAGAAGAGCAAATCTGCAGAGTAGAAGAAGAGAATCATGTCCGTCTCCTACCCTTCTATTTGTCCCCTCCTCAAATCGAACACACACAATCGCATTACCTCCTCAACATAAGTCTCAAATGTTTGCCCCATTTCGACTTTTTTTGCCTAAAATTCGCCCAACAATACAATGAAGTGATATTATTCTAAGTGATATTCTAGGATGTTACAAGTAATTGAAAAATTTAATCTGAGCAATTCTCTGAAATT